>QYAL01000045.1:801-195845 GCA_003988805.1 Ploettnerulaceae sp. D365
ACTATTCCCGATTAGGCAATGTCACGTATTTGGCCAACCTTCTCATCCAACAGTATTCCTACAATATTCTACCCTCCCTATCCCTAACCGTAACACTTTCTAAGAAAGCCTCTGATTTCCTCTTAAAAGGGTGGTGGGTGTGTGTGGACGCTATACGGGCGCTAGGTTCCTAAGCGAGCCGTAGCCCCAAAGGAGGGGAGTCGGACCCCTATCGTATAGGAGCCGGAGGCTTCCCACGCCCATTCTATGCGCCCACTCCATGCCCCTGACAGATAGGGTGTTGCAATTCAGAGCTTTTGTTGATTTGTTGTAAAAACTAATCTCTGCCTTCCTAAGAAAGCCTCCGATTTGCTCCTAAAAAGGGTGTTGTAGGTGTGTGGACGCTATAAGGGCGCTAGGCTTACAAGCGAGCCGTACCCCCAAAGGATGGGAATCGGACCCTTATCGCATAGGAGCCGGAGGCTCCATGCGTCTGTCTCATGCACCTAACAGCATCCAGCTGGCTGTTAATAGCTAGGGACGCAGCTTTGCTGTTAGCGAGTGTACGAGTACCGAATTCGAGAGCCGGAGGGACGGAGAAGTTCTCCCTCGTCTGTACTCTCTTCGTACGTGCGAAGTTGGTGGGTGATGTTGGCTGTTGGTCGCGCGTGAATTGCGCATGCTGCGAGCCTCCGAGACCGTCGGAGGGGTGTTTCGATGTGTGCACCTCCATTCTGGTCCAATCAGCACGTAAAAAGTGCTGGTATGGGCAGATGGAGGGGTAAATAGTAATATGCGATCAGAAGTAACAGCCCAAAGGGCGTGGTTATAGTTTTATTTTCAAGAACTGATTCTGAGAAAAATGGTATTGGTGCAATCTGTGTATGTCTCCTGCCGTAGATACTGGAAGACAGACCTAATGCCAGAGACAGTTAGCGCGGCGACAGGTCCAGTATTCTATTCCTTCTGGCACCCTTCGTCCGCTATCTTGTCTGCTAGCTCGTTGCCTTCAATTCCCATATGACCAGGGGGCTAGCGGACCTTGATATCGTGCACTTCTATCGCATCTTGGACCTCGTGAAAGGCCTATTGTGAAGAGTTGAAGGCGTCGCCTCGGATATAGTAGATCACGGGTATAGAGCCGATGCAATGCCAGAGCTGTTTATAGCGTTTTCAAGTGTATCGAAGGGCTAGGAACAATCCGTTCCTGCCCCTTATAATCTCCGTGTCGAAGACGTGTGAGATAGCTAGTCGCTCGTGCCCTTGGTATATTGCGTAGCCGTAGCCAACTTGTTTGTGACCGTCCTCGTACTTTTCTGACCCGTCTGAAAATATTAGCACGTCGTCGATTATGAGCCTATCCCACCAGCGCTCGAAGTCCTCCGCGGCTGCCTTCTTGTCCTTGCCCAGCGTAGGGTCAGTACGGCAGTCATCGGAGAAGTGGTGTTTTCGCAGCACTGGTCGGGGTGCTGCTGGTATCACAGTCCCTAGCCTCTGGACCTTGGTTTTTGTGATCTGATGTGACCTAGCACCTCTACCTCTGTAATGACGGTTCCATGCAGTTCCATACCGACCACCTACTTGCAGAATAGCTCTGTAGTTTTTGTATTCTAAGTATACGTTCATCATCAAACGACCAAATGCTTGCGTCGTTACACTTTCTCTTCGGTTGTCTGTTTGAAGGAAAGAAGGGGCGGAAGCCGAGGTTTGATCCGGTAGCAGTGTTCTGCCATTGGTCGTTGCCGCGACGTCCCTGCGGCGTGTTGCCGCGTAGGTCTTGCGAGGAACGGTTGCGGCGTTCTCCTTGCATCTCTTGTTTCTCGCCAAACTCTTGCAGATAGCTGGCTACCGTCGTGGTAGACGTTCCTCCACATAGTGGCCTTCCCTGGTCGTAGGAGGTATTATTGTTTCGAGGAGGTGGGCACGGGTGGACACTGGTAGCAGTGGTGGAGGGAGAACAAGTAGTTTGAGTGGGATCCACCTAATTTGATAGCTGTTCAATTTACCTTGGACCAGCCACCGCTCTCTCATTCGCTTCCTTCTCAGCCTTCTTCTGCGCCCTCTCAGCCCTCCTGATAGCCCTCAAATCGATCGGTTTCTCAATACCCAGCTCTGCTCTCAAAATACCCACATCCTTTTCCAATTCCTCCTCCCAGTAGATATTTAAGACTTCCTTCCCCTGAACCCCATTCTTGATCGCCCACGGCAGATATATCTGCCAAAACCTCTCTCGTTCCTGTGACTTTAGTCGCAGATATGCGAACAGACTAAGCCCTGTCATAGGCAGTAAAGTATTTGCGAACTCGAAAGCCTTAACGGCTATCTCGCCTTCGATGATAATTGGCAGGCCAGTCAAGGCGTGGTAGAAGTCGTGACATTCTCGATACCGCTGCATCACGTATGCGCATTCTTCGTCATCGATATATTGGACTTCGCTCCGCGTATCTGGACTCACGCCTTCTTTATCTAACCAGTCCGCATATGCTCTTCCGACCGTATTCTTCGAGAGACTCCTTAATCTTTCTATACGCATTGTTTCAGATGTTATCCTAGGCCGGTCTTTGAGGATTCGCCGGCCGGTAGGAGAAGCGAGCATAGCATCTCGGAGACGGTAGATAAAATACGGCGTAGCGGTTGCTTCACCTAGAGCTGCAATTAAATCTTCTCCTGGTTAGCATAGGAAATAGACAACAGGTATCGAATAGCATACCTCCGCGGTACGGATTCCTCAGAGATCCAAATGCAGACCCTACAGCCAGCCCAAGCCTTTCGAGCTTCGTAAGAGGGATATGGCCAGGATAATTCGGAGGCGGACGATTCAACACGCTGAACTGCCTCGAACCAAGTGAAATCGTAAATGACGCAAGTAACTCCCTGGGGAGACCACGTTTCAAAGAAGTCTGTCGCAGAGATAAAGCCATCGCTGTGTGGGACAGGCGTTGAGCGAGGGATTCGAAGATCAGTCGGCCGGATAATCAAGTGACAATTATGCGAGCCTCAGGCACTACATTTTCAGTGCTTTCAGGTCGGCTCTCGTAGATGCCCTCCTCCAAGATCAAGCTGTGACGTATTGGCGCTCGACGTTCCTTACGAACCTCTTGCGTCTGTTCTTCTCTGTATTGAAGGTGGCAGTAAAAGTCTGTTGCGCTGTCCTCAGTCTTGAAAGGTATGTGTTTGGCCCAACATGACCATGTACCAGATCTCATGGGCTGAGCTTATCAGCAATCTCATGGCTCCGAACGTTCACTACTGCACTAGCCCAAACCAGGACACAGGACAATACTGCCATCAATACTCGGGAGGATATGACTACGTTCAGTATCAAAATACAATGGAATCTCTCTCTGTGCCTTCTTGTTTTAATACTTTAATTGAGGCTGAAGCCAAAGTAAACTCCCGAGGCTACGGTTGTATGTAACGCCATGATTTTTCCTGGGAAGTTGTAGCAGCATTCTCCGCAGGCGCCATCACCCACCAGGGTTTTTATTCATAGAACCTTGCCTTAGAGATCCGCGAACAAGTCGTCGTCGTCGTCGTCCCAACCTCCTTTTCTCCTACTGACCACAATCTTCTCCTCTTCCTTCGTCTCAGCTACCGCATTCAACAGCTCCTTCAACTGCGTCTCCGTAACCTTTGACCGTAACTGCCCACTTCGTGCTAACATGATGAGTCTGTTCTCGACATCTTGCGCGCGCGATTCCTTCACAAGGCGGATCCTGCCCAGGCGATCGGCAGCTTCGGGCTCGAGGATTTGGTTGAGGATGCTTTGACGGGCTTCTGCTACGAAGAAATCAGACTGTGAAAATGATACGAGCGGGGAAGAGATAGGTACATTCTTGTTGTCTGCGTAGAGATATGATTAACTAATTGATTAGTCGTATAAAGAAAGGAGTGGGTCTGCGTACTGTTTCTGTTCTTGTCCTCCTGCACTGCTTCCAGCACCTCCGCCGCCGCCTTGTGCTTTCAGTTGCTCAAGTCGAGCTTTTCTGATCTATGGTGATGAATTATTAGCCGTAGACAGAGGCCAGGTAGGCGGCATGCGTACTTGTGCTAAGTCATCGTCTTCCATGGTGAGGACTTAGTGTTATTGCGAAGTGAGTTTGCGGGGACCTGGTAAATTAATAAGATCTCCCAACCAGGCCAGGTGAGCGGAGGATGCGGGCGGGGTGAATGGTCGTGGGAGGTGTGCCTCAGGCAGGAGTCTCGATATCCTATTTATTTATAGGGACATCACGACGAGTCCTAGTCCCATTCACCAATGCGCTGCAGGTCAAGGACGCGAAACCGAAGAGACAAAGCGCCAATCTGTGAGGGCGAGCCATCTGAGATTCTAAACTAAAGACGAAAGGAAACTATGTACAGGAGGGAGCGTAAGCTTAGTATTCGTACAGGTAAAGGCAGGGTGAATGTTTGGAAGTACAGATTGCGGGTGGTAGCACAACCACAACCAGGCAAACAGTCAATGGCAGGGACTGTAATACCGCACTTATGTATGCATTCCTTTACGCCACCAGCGCGCGAGCCCTACTCGCTGCTTGATCTTATTCACAACACCTCGCTTGTTCGTAGTTATAAATATTGAGCCTGCGTCCCTAGCTCTGCTGTACATGCTTTGAATTTTGAATGATTCGCCCGGGAACACTCGCACTCATGACAAGTAGCATATCCACGGAACCTCGAAACACTGTTTCGTCAACATGGTAAACGAAGGAAAACGTCGTCCGAATCGCCCGAATCGCCCCAACGGTAGAACCGCTGTCCACCACCAATCAAAAGTCAGAGATGATCACGACGGCTACGACCCCGCCCCCTCCGAAGGCTTGGTCCATGAACAACCTCTACCCCACAGAGCAAAGCATCAAGAGAAGGGGAGGGAAGAGGATCCTCGTCGCTCTGTTCTCTTGGGCTTTGCGAAGAATCGAGCACTCGACTATACCCCGCAAGATCATGAATTCGCTCTGGTTCGCGATGATTTCTATCAGGACATCCGTGACGTGATTGATTATGCTCAGCGCACTACACGACAGCTCGAGGAGTGTCAGACGGAATTGCAGGAACACAAGGAAGAGCTGATCCGAAGCCGAGGAGAGATCCAAGATTGCGGTAAACTGATTTTGCATGATCAAACGAAACGAGATGAGTTCAAAGGATAAACGGCTGAGCTCCAATCAAAACTCCGCGTCGCAGGTCCCGTATCTCAAACACGCGATCCTGCAGAAAACTTAGACCGAGATACCATCATCACAGAGCGGGACGCGGTCAGAGAACTGGTACATAGCATACAAGACGAGATCTTTGACCTCCGAAGCTTAGTTCAACGACACCAAATGAAGAAGAGTGACAAGCTACCGGACCCTCCTATTTTCTCAGGAAGGGGTAAAGGTCTGACATTTGAGGGATGGATCCTCCGTTTGCGAGAGAAGCTCGAAATCAACGCGGATCATTTCACGAACGAAAGTCTGCGTCTGGCTTACGTAACTAGTCGCCTCTCAGGCGAGGCTGCGAGACTCACTCAAGCTCGACGCCGGCCTGGGAGTGCAGTTGTATATACTACTGCCGAAGAGATGATTGAACACTTGCATGAGATCTACGAAGACCCCGGCCGTGCATACAATGCTCGTCAACAGTTTAGACGACTCAAAATGTCCGAATTCAACTCTTTCCACGATTTCTACACTACCTTCTTGCGCTTGGCTGAAGACGGAAATATCCCTACCACCGGAATGGTTGACGAACTCTTCGACAAGCTCTCTTTCGAACTTGCCCCCTTAGTCTATCTCCAGTACGCAGAGCATCCTACCTTGACAGCGTTCGCACAATCCTGCAGCCAAATGGATACCCTTTTACAGCACCTAAACTACCGCAAAGAGAGAGAGAGACTCGAACCTCGTTGACCTCGCTCTTGCTTCACCCACCATCTCCCCTCGACCTCATACTTCGTCCTCCCCGTACCTCGATCACTGTGGGGAGTAGGAAGGCAATCAGGCTGAGGCTTGTGGGCGGCTGTGCGGTTGTCTGACGCAAGCAATCGTCCATACAACTGGACCATCAAATGGTGAGGTATGCAGGGTCCTCAGTTCATTGTTTCTTCGTATTAGAATCGCCTACGTTCACGTCCTCTAATATACCTCTGATTCTACCTCTCATGATGCTCGTGTTGTTACAGAAAGTCAAGTCTACATGCTGTCTTCCATCTGCTTACTCCTTACACGCTGCCAATCATCCTTTTCCTTTTTTCCACCATATTTCTCCAGACCCATGCCTCGTTCTACCCACTCCTTGCTCCCCATCTCGCTCAATCTAGACAATGCTCTTGCGAACGCAAACCTCTCTTCGTCGCCGCTAAAAATGCTACTATCCTTCAAGGCTTTCATATTCATGCCCAAGTCGTCCATCAGATTACGCATCGTAGAATCAAGATCTTCATGATCTTCTCCTTCTCCTTGTCCTTGTCCTTCCTTTACCGAGTCCTTGAGTTCGTCGCGGCAAAGGAAAAGTTGCGTTAAAGGGACCGCAGTAGTCAAAACGAGCTTTGCTCTCGACTCGTAGACCGCATCGATAAAGGTAATAAAACGTCGTGCGAGATCGCGCTCGCGGTATGTCATGCCCGGGATATCCGTTACGACAAAAGCATCGTAACTACGGGTTAGCTCGATATAATCAGCAGCACTAGTCGGCCGTCCGATTAATTCATCGAACGTGAACATCGCAGCTCTCCCGCTGACGTTGGGGATATATATTTCTCGTCCCCAGACACGTTGTACTTCTGAGCGAGGTTTGTCTTGTTCCGGGTCACCTAAGAACTTGAACCATTTCTCTGCATGAGAAGCAGCGTGCTTATCAAGAGGAGCGTGGTAAACTCCAGAGGAAGGACGTGGGATTTTGCGATAGTCAGTAGGAGAGTCGAGGTTTATTACGTGAAGGCGGCTTTTGAGGAGGTTAATACATGGGATAAAGGAATCTCGCTGAATGCCATTGCGGTAAAGCTCATCTGGATGACGATTAGAAGTAGTAACCAGTACTACACCATGGGACATAAGGGCTTCGAGGAGGCTAGTTCTATTAGTCAAATACAGTAGGGACAGGAAAGCCGTACCGTCTTAAAATCATTGCATCTGCAACATCTGTACATTGAAACTCGTCAAAACATAACACATTCCCCTTCTCCGCAATATCTGCCGCAATAAACGGTACTGCATCGATATCATTTCCATGTACTATCGCCATCTGATGTAGTCTTTTATGCACATCTTGCATGAAATTATGAAAATGAATCCGCGTCTTGCTCGTCACGCTGCTCGGTAATGTTTCATAGAACATGTCCATCAGCATTGTTTTCCCGCTTCCTACATCTCCATATAAATATAATCCTCTTGGCAAATTGTCAGGGATATCTCGAAGCTGAAGCTTGTGCTCTTTGGGCGTATTGCCAAAAAGGCGGCCTAGAATTGATGTCGCGGGAGGTTTAAGGGACTCGACGGAAGGGTGGATGATTAGGGGCGCATGGTAAGAGCGCAGCTCGTCGTGGAGGTGCTGGAGGCTTTCTATAATACCTAAAAGCTATCAGTTATAATTCGGTCTGCTTGGAGATAGCATGAGTTCATCTGCTAACCTCTCTGGTGCTTATCGTTCTTCAATCGGCCAGCATCTACGCGGGCGTCATATTCTATCAACGGTCCCCGATCGTCTGGATTTACTGTGTACGAGTTTAGAGGATGGCTGAAAAGAGCTGGATTGTGGTCCCATACTATTCTTGACTGTAGCAAATGTCCTCCTCTGCCCTGATAGCGCCCGCAGCGCGCAGTTCGGTCTTCTCGTTGTCGCATTCCCAGCTTTGAAATGCCCGCCTCCCTCCTGGCGACATTGCACATGAAGTGCCCGTCGGTCAGTACCGATCCTTCCTAGGCGCCTTAAAGCGTTCGCCCGAGGCTTCATGCTGTTTTCCAAACCGTAAGCCTGAGAGGGAAAGATCAGTGGAGGGGAGAGCTCGAGGTTTCGATATCTTTGGCTTGCAGCAATTGGAAAAGGCGGGATTTGCCGCCCGCCGCAGAGATGGGCTTGGCTAATTGGCGGAAGCGAGTTGCACGAACAACACCTCGGCTTCTTGTTTCCTGGCCACCAAATTAACTACAGTACTTCTGTCTAGGAAGGATTGTCGAGGACGAGCGAGCATATTCCGTACTGTTGTATAACTCCAAAAACCATTACTGTATGAGGAAAAGTAGTAATCGGGGAGAAGTCTTCCTGTGACGCCAGTTGCTGGCCTGGTCAAAAATTAAAATAATGATTTCAAGGCACAAAGGAAGAGAGACCATGCTCCGAGGCTTCTGAGAAGCATTGCCGTCACTCTCCCCAAGATAGACTATTGATCTCTAGTTATGCGTTGTTTGCTAGGTGGATCGATATTCCTTGTACAGCTATATTATGTCAGGGGTACATAGGTAATCGGAATTGGATCACTATTCAGTTTCATTACAGACTAATCTCTACTCCTTTTGACCCCGAACAGACTCTGTATGAGGTTTTACAAAGTGATGCGGATGCGAGGCCGTGCTGGTGAGGCCGGAGCCGAAGTCACCCCTTTACGTTACCTAGTGCGTTTGTCCTGTTTGCCTACATCACGGCTGTCTAATAATCTCTGTCAACTTCACAGGTCAACTGGATCAGCTACACAATAAGAAATAGAATCCCGTTTGTAAAAACGCGGAGCAGAAGCGTTTGCCTCGATTGAATCCCTTCGCCCAAACTTATGATGCGCTACATGAGTAATCACTTATCACCCACCCTTACGACTTCACGATCTTTTCCATAGCCTCCAGCAGGATGTCTGCATGATGCTTCTGGAAGATGAGCATAGGTCTCAGTCTGACGGCGCGCTCTCCGCTGCCGCCGATGTTAACACCAACGCTCTTGGCCTTCTTCAAGAACTCGTCACGTCTCGGGCTATCGAATGCAATGAACGTGCCCTGGCCCTTGCCTCTCAAGTTCTGGAACTCTCCAGGGTAGATTTTCGCGAGGCTCTCGATGCCCTGATACAGGTAGTCGCCGACTTTCGCGGTGTTGTTGACGAGATCGAGACGCTCGATTTCTTTAATGATGGCGCGGAAGAGGATGGCGCGCGATGGGTCGCCCATCCAGGTGTTGAACTGGCGGTATGGCTTGTTGGGGCGGAGTTCAGGATTGCCAAAATAGTATCCTGCTGTCTGAGCCTTCTTCGAGAAAGTCACCATGTCGGGAGGAGATTCCAGGTTCCAGTGATCGTGCGCCCAGAACTTGCCTGTGGCACCGACACCCGTCTGGACCTCGTCCACGATCATAAGCACATTGTGTTTCTTCGTCAGCGCACGCAGGCCGCGGAAGAATGCTGGAGAGGCATGGTTATCCCCACCTTCGGATTGGATGGGCTCAATGACCACAGCGCAGGGAGGGAGATGGTGGGTGGTAATTATGCGCTCGACATCTGCTAGGGCCTCGGCTTCCGCTTTCGCGTTCTCCTCCACGAACTCCTCGAGCGGGTATTTCAGCAGCGGGAAGGTGGCCTGTGGCCAATCGAAAGCGGGAATATCAAGCTTATGAATTGGCTTGCTCCTCGTCGTCGATAGCGAGCCAAACAAGCGGCCATGGAAACCGGTCTTGAAGGAGAGGATGGAGAGTTGCGGTGCGCCGGGCGATTGGTTTAACATGGAGGAGGTGATGTCTTCCTCGCTGAATTCGACGTGAGCACCACCGCGCTCGTGTTGGCGACGCCACATGAAGGCAGCTTTGTAGGCAGTTTCGTTGGCGTCAGAGCCAGCCATGGCAGTGAAGACTTGGTCGAGGCCTTTAGGGGCCACGGACAGGATTCCTGTCTTAAGGATGCCGGCCCAGTCATCAGAGGGGAAATTTCCTAGGGCAGGGCGATTGATGATTGAGGAGACCATTTGTTCAGAGGACGCGGCGGCGTGGAGGGAGGGATTGGAGTAGCCGACGGGGATAGATGCAATTTGTGCGTAGCTACGCATTCAATTAGGTCTCGTCCCTTATCTGCAAGTGGTAAAAATAGGGAGTAGAAGAGAACGTACACATCAAGCAGCACATTTCCATCGGGGTCCGCAATGTAATTACCAAAGCTCTCCTGGTAGTTGGCCAGCATATTCAAACTGCGGGTATCAAACACCCTATCCAACTCCTCAATGGCCGCCTTGCTCTTCGGGCCTGGAATGGCTGTCTTGACAATCGGTCCAGATGGTTCGTTTGGAAAGAATAGTGCCTCGCTGGATGGCGCAGTGCTCTTGACAGCTGCGGCGGCAGAGGAGTAGCATCGTTGGGTTCGCAGGGAGCGGGTGGCGAGAGTGTGCAGACGTGCTGCTGCTCTGATGGAGGCCATTATGTTGAGGGTGATGGGAGACGATCAATTGAGAAGGGAATTAACGAGATCGAGATGGGAACCTAAAGAAGTGAAGAGAGTTGAGCGTGAGCAGAAATTTCCTTTTGTATGCTCCAACAATCGGAAGTGGGGTTAGATTCGAGAATACTGTGCTGCACTGTATTTCTAGGCCTAGGTATCTTATCAAATGCGGGCAGACCCTCAAATAGTAGGGGTAGGAGATGAACGCCGAGCTCCGTTTAGGCTCGGGGTCATGGAAGATAACCCTTTACTCCCCATTTTTGCGGACTTGCCATATCTGACTCGGAATGTACAGCCGATCTCGGTCCGTCCACGTGATGACATGCTCAGCTGAGGGGGCTGTTACACATCGCAGCAGAGGCAAGCCTCTTTCAAGATATGCAGAAAATATGGGAGCAATACTCCATTTTGAAGCATTCGGGTAAAGTCTCCTCCTACCTTTCACGATTTCACGACATCTCGTCATCCAAAATCGACATTAGGGATGGGTGTTATTCGTCATGGACTTCGATAGAGCCGCTCGGTCTCCTGTCTGTCTATCTGGTCTAATCCTCTCACAAGCACATCGTGCTCTTTCAACCCATTGCGCCAAATCTCCATCCTCCACGAATATGTTGTATTCTTGACAACATCTCTGACAATAATCATTCTATGAAAGTCTGGACCTCTTCAGCAGTAAAGCCAAACAAATGTAGTAAATCCAACATGCTGTCCCCGTTCAACTTCGCCTCAGCCTCCATCTGCACGAGTGGCTTCGCATTCCAAGCGACGCCCAGTCCAGCCTGCTTCATCATCAATAGGTCGTTCGCGCCATCGCCCACAGCTATCACTTGTCCAAGAGGCACTTTCTCCTTAGCTGCAACCTCCAGCAGCAAATCACGCTTCTTCTCTGCGTTGACGATCGTCCCGACGACTTCGCCGGTTAGGAGATTCGTGGAGGGATCAGAAGCGATGGTGTTTGCGTATGCGTAGTCGATTCCTAAATCATCGGCGAGCCATTGAGTCAGTGGAATGAAACCGCCAGAGAATACGGCGGTCTTGACACCCATCCGTTTTAGTGCGCGAATGAGCTCCCTGGCACCTTTGGTAGGCTTGATCACGGTACGGAGCTTTGTGAAGATATCCGCGTCGACGCCTTTCAGGAGCTTGACTCGTTCACTGAAGGAAGACGAAAAGTCAAGTTCGCCGTTCATCGCACGGGCGGTAATAGCAGAAACTTGATCTTCAACGCCGATGGAGGCTGCGATCAAGTCGATGACTTCTTGCTCGATGAGCGTCGAGTCCATGTCGAACACAACCAGGCGCGGGTATCGCCGGAGCACGGTGTCGTGCTGTAGGATAACATCCACATTCCATTCGCGCTCGAAACGGTAGATAAGCTCATGTTTACGCAGGTCGTCGAGTGTCAGATAGGTAGGATCTGGCGTGGGGGAAAGTGTGAGCTCGACAATGGTAGGGTGGTCGGGAGTGTCAAGGCAGCGGTGGGAAGATGTGAGGATTTCGGAGCCTTGACGGGTGGGAAGAAAGGATATGAGGTGGAGGAAGGATGTCAAGCAGAGGGGGGAGATATAGCTGCCGTACAGGTGGTCGAGAGGCTCTGGGTCTGGTGGGGGAGGTTCAAGGGGGAAGTTGGAGAGCGAGCGCACAGGGGCGAGGGTCGGAGGAATAGCGCGTGGATTTCTCGATGGGGAGGGAGATCGGTCGGGTGGGTAGTCGGTTATTTTCACTCGAGGGGAGCGGGTTTTGTAGATAATTGTTGCGATGAGCCGCTCCGAGTGTGTGCCAGTCGCGGGCTGGCAGTTCGTGTGCGACAGCGTGTGATTCAACCCGCTGTCTACAATCTTGGGTGGTGTTTTCGCAGAGGGCACGCCATTATATTGTGCGATCGGCTTGCGAGACTCGATTCTTGCGGCTTGCACTCCTTCGATTATGCTGTCGATTCCTTGGTGGCCGTCTTGTTGCGGCGGCCGATACTGCTGATGTTCTTGAAGATATGAGCCGGTGCGCAGGCCGCTGCCGAGGCTAGGACGAGATGGCCGGGTCGGAGTGACAACTTCGGCCATGGTGCTATGGTTCTCGAGCGGAATTTGTGCGGTGCCGTGAAGTCGTTGTATTGTGATGTTGGTCTATGGATCCAATGCTGACGTTGATCGAGGGGTATTGTACTTAGCACTTAGCCGCGGGGGGGTTGAGTAAAATTTGTGGACTGGTGTGACGAGCTTGGCCTCATCGGGATGGCTTAATGATGCACGTACTTATGATCACCTGACAGTATTTTGAAAGCTTGTCCTGGTAGGTCATATCGAGGCTTCATATTAGTGAATCGCGCGATACAAACACGAAATAAGGGGATAAGAGCCTTGTCGAGGTCATCTAATCACGTGATGTTATTTATACGTCATTCCTACTTGTGGAACAAAGGGTAAACAGGCTTCCCGCGTCTCCCACGAAACCTCTTCTGCGTGTCCAAGATCTTCTCCTGACTATAACTATTCATTCAGACCAAATCAATATCTTCCACCAAAAACCTTCACCATCAACACAAGTCAATATCAGAATGCCTCTCGTAGTCCCAGGAATCACCTCCACCGGTGGCGAACAGTCCAAGACGGAAGAATGGACCAATAAGTTAGTGGGCAAGAAGATTGGAGATAACTCGGATTCCACTGTAAGCTCTCCCTCCTCCGCTATTCTCATACATCTATTCGAATCTACCAGCGGACTGAATTGAACCTGTACAAATGCAACAGACGTTCGCTCGAGCTGAGCTTCCCAAAGAGACCAGGGTCATCGAGCCGGGTATGATGGTTACGAAGGACTTCAAGCCGGAAAGGTAAGTTGCTAGGATTCTAGGTGACAGTAACGGAGAAGTTAATGCGAGTAGATTGAATGTTCACCTCAAGGATGATGGAACAGTCTCCCATGTTGATCATCAATGAAGAAGGGAATAGTAGTGAAGCCATGGAGATATATATCAATAAAATGGAAGACTTTCCCAAATCCTCTCTTGATTATGCACTACATGCAACTTACTGTATGGTACTAGCTATTGTCTAGGTATCACATACTCATGGTAATAGATCCCCTCGTTTTATTTCGCCGTCACCTGAGATCCTCTCGCACCCCTCATATCACGTGTCACCACCCTTCTTTGAAAATTCACGCTAATAGTGGGGGACTCCACATCTGGATCGCAATCCCGAACCTTCGTAACAATCCCCATCCCTCACATCTCCTCTCCCAACTACCATACCATCCGGTCATAATTCAAGATGTTCAAGAAAGAGTATGTCTCTTGATCCTGATCTCCATCTACTACGCCCTTAAAGACTCGGATATCCGAAGAATTGCTGACACACTTAGTCTCTCCCCAGGATCAAAATCCAAAGTTAAATCTTCAGCTCAACGCGCCATCCGCACCCTTCTTGTCCAGACTTATCCCCTACTGGCACCTCATATCGATGAGATCGTCCCTAAGAAAGAGCAGCTGGATGCTATGAAAATGTACCATTCTATCCAGCCTGCTCCTTTCTCTTTCTCCTAATCCCATCTTCTTATATGCTGATTTGTGAATCAAATAGTCCCGACAGAGTGACCCTGTACCTCATCGGCAGCACTCCTCTCTTTTACCAACACATGACCGACGTCCTCCTCCCCCACCTTAAACTCGTGCACCGCTTCCCAACCTGCTTCCCTTCGATCCGTATTGACCGTGGTGCCATCCGTTTCGTGCTGTCTGGTGCAACCCTCATGGCCCCTGGCCTGACATCTACTGGCGGGAGACTGCCTAATGGAGACTCGGAGGAGACGGGGGCATACGGAGAGACAAAGGGTCCGAATAGGGGGTGGTATGGAGGTAGGGAGCTTGAGAAGGGAGAGCCGGTTGTGATTTGTGCAGAGGGAAAGGAGGAGGCTTGTGCGGTGGGACTTTTGAGTATGGGGACCAATGAGGTGAAGGAGAAGGGCAAAGGGCCGGTAGTTGAGGAGGGGCATTATCTGGGGGATGGGCTGTGGAGATTGGCTACTGATTGAAGGGTTGTGATGGAATTCGAGGTGAAATATACGTTGTGGAAGGGTACGAAAGGACGTATCCTGCTTCACAAGTTTGGGGGGTTTTTCGATAGGGATGGCATGTGGATGCTTGAAAGCCTCAGCGTCGCTTTCGAACGTTGATATCAACATACCTCCGGTAAGTGTTTAGTATGGGGTTTGAAGCCAGCATTCCTCCTTTTCGAATCATTTTCCAGAGCCTTTCATTTCCCCTCCCCCCTACCCCCGTCCAACAAACCCTCATCCTCCCCAGCAGCAGCATGGCAACTCTGTGCCTTTCCCTATCATCCAAACTAAATATGTACCAGATAGATATATATTCGATTACATTAAAGGGTTACCATCCGCTCCCAAATATATCAGGCGGAAAGATCTTCGTATGTTGCATGGTGGATAGTACAGTAGAAGTGGAAGTGAGGGGTAGAGTGGTACTGGGTCAACTAATATTCGGCACACCCCGCCCCTCCATATCCTCAACGCTCCCGTAATAACTATTAATTACGCAACATTTACGGATTTGGATGTAGAACAAGATGGCTAATTTGACGGCTACCATTCCCCCGTTCATCGTTTTTTGATATTGTAATATTCCTACGACAAACCCACCTCGGCCGCAGTACTTGGGAGTAGAGGTATTGACTTGTGCATCCCGCTACACCGATTAGGCAAGGCTCGACATAGATACATTACTAGTTCCGATGCCCCTCACCTCCCTCACCTCTTGGTGAGGTAAAAGTTTTCCTCAAACTCGTCCAACCATAACTCTTCTCATCGCCTCCCTCCATCACCCGTCGGTCGAGCTCACTTGCCTCATTATGTCTGCAACCACCTTTCCTCAATATAAGGCCGACTTCCTTAAAGCAGTTATCGACGGCGCAGTCCTCAAATTCGGCAGCTTCGAACTGAAATCCAAGCGTATCTCTCCTTACTTTTTTAATGCGGGCGCTTTCTATCGTGCCGACCTGTTACGCGCTATCTCTATCGCATTCGCTAAAACTATTCTCGAGGCCGATGCTTCTTCTTCTCCCCTGCAGTTCGATATCTTATTCGGGCCTGCGTATAAGGGCATCGTGCTTGCGACTTCGACTGCGGATAAGCTCGCCGACCTGAACCCGCAAAAGTACGAGAAAATATGCTATAGTTTTGATCGCAAGGAGGCGAAAGATCATGGAGAAGGGGGCAATATTGTAGGTGCGCCGTTGAAAGGAAAGCGGGTACTTATTGTAGACGATGTCGTGACGGATGGGACTGCGAAAAGGGAGGCTATTGCGAAGATTCAAGCCGAGGGCGGTATCGTAGTTGGGATCTTGGTAGCATTGGACCGTATGGAGAAGCTGCCCGCGGCGACAGGAGACGACGGTACGCCGATGCCGAGCGCGATTGGAGAGATCAGGAAAGAGTATGGAATTCCAGTCCTCTCGATTCTGACGGTTGAGGATATTATTAGAGGGCTGAAGGGAATCGGCTCCGAGGATGATATCAGACGGATGGAGGAGTACAGGGCCAAGTATAAAGCAAGCGACTGAGTAATCATATATTATATGATGGATTTCATTCGGTCCATGGGGTATCTGACTGTGACATCCACATGCCATATACAAGTCCACTGGTCTCGATTTTCATATTGCATGTGCACCAACAATACCGACCGGTATCCTGCGACCGTCAACCCTCTCTAGTGAGCATTGCCCTACAGTGCATGTAAGCGAGGCGCCATATGTCAATAAGCAACCCTGTTACACCGCGCCTCAAAACGCCAATCCAACCATGCCAGGAATCTCCGATGCCTTTCTCTGCTTGCCAACTTATTCTTCAGCTTCTTCGGCACCAGAACGGCAATCATGACACTTCGTACAATACGAGTACCTGCACGGTATCCGACGATAAAAATTTGCAATATACCGTTAAGCCTGATCGAGGGAACAGTGGCATCTGAATTAAAGAGTATGATGTATCTCGTCGTGTTGGGATAGAGCAGCGCCTTGTTTGGAGATCAGTATACCTAGATGTACTAAATTTGACACGGAAAGGGAAGGCTCCCAGGACAACATTCACTTGTAGCAACGTAGAAGTTCTCATGTGGTTGAATAAAATATATGCCACTTTTCCAAAATAGAGAGTCTTCCCAAAATTACATTTCCGTTTCAACTGCAAACCGTTAGCACAAATCATCCTGTAGCAGATGCAACTCTTACCTCCTGGTTCCTTGCCCTTCATACTAAAGCGCCCCTTAATCTTGTGCCCAGCAACCTTCATCTCATCCTTCAGGAACTTCATGTGCCGCACGGCCTTGATGTTCATTATCCCTCTCTGCTTCCTCTGCAGCTCAAACTTCGAGTGAATCTTGTCCTGTTTTTGTCGCTTCTTCTTTAATTCTTCATCCTCAATCTCGGAGTCTGTAAAGTCTTCTTGGATATTTAGCGATTCTCTGTCGTCGGAAACGATAGAAGAAGGGATGGATGTGTATTTAGTAAGCTCCGTGTTAAAGCCTGCCCACTGTTCCTCGGTCGAGGTCTCATGATAGTTTTCAATCTCTTGCTCGTATCCTGGGACTTGGCGAGGAACCTTGACCACCTCTGGCTCGTCGTCATCATCCGAATCCGACTTGGTGACATCTTCGCTGCGTCTTGTAGCGTCTGTCGAATCCGTTTGTGTATGTCTAATAGTGCCAAACTCGGAAATTATGTCGCTCTTCCCAGAGTCATACCCGGTAACCTTACCCTCACGGACCAGCTGCTTAACGGTGTCAGGCGTCTCCCGCTTGACGACACGAGTGCGGTATCCTTCTGCAACACTAGTCAACCAGGATTCATACGTCTCTCGTTCATCATTGTTCTTTAGCCATTGGAGGTGCGAGTCATCCATTCCCATCTTAAACCGGACAGTCAGCTTGGCTGTTCCGACTCTCTCCGCCTTGATCTTGTCCATTTCGATGTTCGCAATGTAGTTTTGCGTCATTTGTTTCGGCATCGGAGTCTTGTAGATTGGTATGTTCAGCGCAGTCTCGGTGTTGTCAACTAGATCACAGAGCCAGTAAATGGCATAGGCCACGGCTTTACGGGATCCCTTGTTGAAGAACTCGAGGCGGACTGGGGATTGATACCGATGTCGGACGGGAACGAGAATTCGATGCTTCTGCATATCTCGATGCGCCTCCTTCACCCGTCCTAGGTTCCATGCTGTGCCTTGGGAGTTCTGTTCAATCCAGCTCCTCGAGATGGAAGAATGACTAACGTCTGTGTGGATGGCGATTCGAGAATTCTTCAGGATGCCTGTCTCGTCGTTTTCGACCAGGACTCTATCGCCAAGAAGCTCGACGGATCCCAAATTCCACCCGAGAAGGTTCCTAGGTAGTTGCAAATCGACGGACCGGAACAGAACCGAGACCATCATTCTGCCATATCCCATTCCACCATCGATGGCGAAGATTTTGGTGACCTGAGAAGAGGTGCGAAGCACCTCACTCAATTTGATCGTGATCGCACCAAGGATTGAATCGTGCTCACGATTGACGCTGTTGCGGCATGTTATTGTGAATACAGCATTTCGCCAGTCCCGTACGAACCGTTCGGTCTGAGCGTTGAATATGGGGTTTGAAGAGTGGACTTTGGTTCTGGTTTTGAAAACCAATTCGTCATCTTGAAGAACCGTGCAGTAGGATGACGGAAGCTCCTCGCCCTCTTCATCGGTATTCTCGCCAGTAATCTGTGCGGGTGTCCATGGTTGGTAGCTTCCAAAGCTCCCAGAGGGCCTCTCCACCTCAAGATTGTCGATTTGGTGGATGAGGATGGAGCAAATGCCGGTTGGGAGCGAAGGATCGGGAGGAGTTGTAGTGACACCAACCTCCTGTTCGGTTGTAACTGTGCCCTTGTCGTCCTGGAACTCGTCTCGATCACGGATCTGTGCTGGAACGCCATCGTCTTTTCCGTCTGTCTGCATCGATTTTTTAAATGCCGATCGAGGAAAGTAACCAATATCCCAGTAAAGATTTCCTGGTAGAGTCTTTCCCTTTTCGTCCTTGAGCTCATCTGATCTCTCGATGATCTTATTAGAGTAATCCTTGATGAGATCCCGAAGATCGAACTGGACGTTGCCGACCTTGTCGTCTGGACCAACGGTATCGGAGTCCCAGAGCTCGACGGATAGCCTTTCACCGGCCGTGAGTTGATCCTGGTATATGAGAAGGCAGGTTTGTTCGTTCCAGGTTGGGTCAAGTTCCTGCTCGATGATCCTAGAGCAGTAGACCGGCTTGCCGAATTGAGAATATGCTAGTGTGATGAATGGGTCACTTTTGCCAGATTTATCCTGCGCCGGGATGCCCTCTGCATGCTTGAGTTTGATGTAGATCAATCCAATGGCATCCGTCTCCTTCTTGACCGCATCTCCCTGAAGAATCTTTGACATGTCCATGATGAGAGATTTAGGGGCAACGTAGATGTCGAGCGCGGCGGCGATTGATGAGTTAATAAAACCAGATATCAACGGGAGGTCGAGGACATTGATTCCTTTAGAAGTGAGTGGCACCGCTGATGCATCGATCTTTGGAAGTCCCATGAAAGTGAAGGTAAGATTTCGGAGGAACGGGGGGTTTGGAGTGAGCTGGAATCGAAGCCGGACGGTGCCAATAATCCCGTTCAACTCGACAAAGATTGGCAGAGGAACACCGAACAGGCCCTGCACGCCGAGATAGAAGATAACTTCGAGATGCAAGTTCTTGGCCTTGCCGATAACACCCTTGGCTGGAATGGCATGGTATGCAAACGATGCTTCGAGGTTGTAATATTTCATGCTCGGGTCATCTTCCCCTTCCAGTTCCCTCTCCTCCTGCTTCTTGTCTTTCTCCTCTTGGCTGAGCTCTCCGCCACTGGCCTGTTGCTCGCCGTGGCCTTTGTCTTCATCTGCGGACGGGAGGGATCGTAGTGAGAGGATCTTGAGCGGTTGGTCTCCAAGCCCGATGGAAGAAACCTTGACGTTTTGAATTAGAGCTGGTGGAACTGATGCTTGCATGACATCCTCGAGAGTATCTGCCATGGCAGCAAACATCTCGGGATTGATCAAGCCCCAGACGACACCCACCAAAGAGTTCATCCATTCAACAGATTCTGGAACGAGTGATTCCGTTGCAGCGAGTGCTCTCTTTCGTTCAGCATCCCAGTTGACAGCGTTTGCCCCTTCTTGAATCTTTCGAAGCCGAAGATGGATTCCAGAGGAGAGGATGAGGCCCGCAAAAATCGACCCGATAAGTCCCTTGATTCCACCACCAAGGAACATCCAGTTGAGCAGAGCCAGGCCAACAGTTGCTGCAATCGTAGTGTAGAAAATTGTCCCTTCCAGGGCATAGAAAGACTGCTTGAGGTCTGCGACGGGCATGGGATGGTAGATGACTTCATGGTTCTTTGAATGATGCAGGAGGTCTTCTGTCTTGTCGGGATTGGCTTCAGGAGGTGCGAGGTCGTCGAGGACTGCTCTGTAATCTTCTCCATCCCCTTGTGGGAGATGCGGTTTCGGAACATCAGGTATATCTCGTGGTTGCGGAGCACGATCCGAGTTGATAGCTGCCTTTGGAACTGTAATCTTTGGTCTCCTGATTGATTCCTCAAAGTCACCATCCACATCTTGGATGACAATCTCGTTCTTCGTTGTAGGATCAATCACTCGTCTTCGTGAAGCAGCTTTTGCCTTGGCAATCTTCTCCGGATCTTTGCCAGCTGCCGCTTTCGATGCATCAGCATTTTTGACATTGAGCCGCTCAGCAAGTTCTTTTCCGAGCTTTTGTATTGTGGGAACCTGGAAAATTAGAGGGGTTTATAATGAGGGGAGTGAGGTCTTGCCTTGTTCCTGGCAGAATATGGAAGCATGATGTCTTGGGTGTCCGAGGACAGCTTCACAGTTCGGGATTCAGTTGGGTAGATTGACTCCAATGAAGCTCGACGACCTCATGAAATCAATTGAACAACGAAACGACGGAAAATGAAGCATGAAACCACGCTCACGACGAACAATGTCAATGATTCCTTGTTGATAGCGCGTTTGTCTTGGAGTGAGGTATGAGGCTGTTAATGACGTCAAGCCAAGAAGAGCTTCTCCATATTCCGAGGGAGGATCGACATCCAGGATCAGGTTTGTGGGGAAATGATGACGTCGCGCAGCTGAGAGGTGCCATGCATTTCTATTTTCTCTTAGATGAGGTTGTTGAAAGAAGGATAATTCTTTACTGTATTTGCTCCTCGCAACTTGTCTCGTTTTTATTTGAATCAACAACAACGTTCACACGTCAATATGACATCGAGTGGAGATCAGTACGATACAGGAGCAACTGGAGGCACAATTCCTGTTGAGGTACTTTTGGGGAAGAAGTCATATCAAGAAGTCAATGCTCCAACTTCAGACAGCTTCATAGACACACCGATTCCAACCGGCGGCCTGTACAACTCATGGGAAGGGGTACTACCGAAAGATGATGCAAAGAGAGCCATTCCTCTAAAGCCCCCGCCGATCGAGAAGGATAACCAGTCAAGAGTAGTCACTACACCCCCTCCAGGCTCTTCATCTACAAACCCTCCATCTGACAAACATGGAATCCCTCCTCAAATCGAGCCAACTCAATTTGGACAGCCATACTCCTCACGAAATCCACCTCCCACAGTTGAGGGGTTCAGAGAGAACGAAAAGAAGAGACGAGAAGAATCCAGACAGTACTTCGCCGAAGGGCCAAACGAGGCTGAGAAACCGACAGAAGCAGACAACGATACCACGGGCCATGAAGCCCCATCAAGAGAAGGCGAGGCTCGAGCTGGAGCAACAGAGGATGTTCCCATTGGAGCAGAGAAATCAAATGTGCTCTTCCAACCAACTCCGAATGTTGATCTGAGCATGGCATTCAAGACAATTCACAAGGATGCTCGGGAGGTTGCGTACGTGATATCTGGTGCCGTAGTATTGCTGGATTGGCTCTTCATCGGGGGTGGATTCAAAGGGTTGTTGAAGTCGATGTTCCCTGCTGCTGGTGTTGCGGCAGCCGTCTATTTTATCCTCATCGGTGTTGGAGACCGTGCAGGTAGCAGGAGGACCGATCAAGTAGAACCCAAGGTTGAGAAGTTGAGATACGTGCCGGAATCTGTGGAATGGATGAATAGCTTGGTCGAGACGTTGTGGCGGACCTTGCAGCAAGAGTTCTTCGATGGAATCGCGACTCAGATTAACGACACCATCAAGCCGTACATCCCAGAAGGCGTGCCAGCTACGGTGAGCATTACCAAGCTTGGCCACGGTGCATATCCTGTTCGTATTCTATCCATGAGATCTCTACCAGATTCCGAGTTTGGGGAACTCGTCCCTGAGCACGGCGATCGAAAGGATGCATCAGCTGCCGAGAATGCCGCACGAGATCAAGCGATTGAACGAGAGCAGGGAGGCGTGTTCTACAATCTGGAGATCACTGTTGCATACCACGAAGCACCCCTGCGGCCGCGAACTGATGCAATGCACGTCGATGTCCTCACTATGGTCGGCCCAGTTCCTCTCCCGATCTTCGTCCAAGTCAAGGAGTTCGTTGCCACAATTCGAGTCCGTCTTCAGATGCACCCAGATCTTCCATTCTTGAAGAATATGACGTTCGCGCTCACCGAGAACCCGAAGGTCAACGCAAGTGTTTCTCTCGGCGCTCCTTGGGCATTTGATATCCTCAATCTGCCACTCATCGATACCACCCTCGTCTCCCAGATCAACACAGCAACCGCGGCTTTCGTTCAACCTAAGTCGATGAGTCTCGACATGACGGTCTACGTCGGAGGATCGGACCAGAAGGAGGACACTGAGGCCATCGGTGTTCTTTTCGTCAAGATCCATCGGGCGCGGAGCTTGGCTCGCCAGGACTCTCGAGGGCCTGGCGCTGATCCATATCTCACAATCGCGTTCAGCAAGTACGAAAAGCCCATGTACGCCACACGCATCATCAAAGGGGATCGGAATCCTGTCTGGGAAGAGACGGCGATCATCATGATTAAAGCAGAACATGTCAAGCGAGGCGAGAATGTGCTGCTTCGCCTTTGGGACTCGGATACCACTGGGTCCGACGATGTTTCCGGAGTGTGCGAGTTTCCCCTGCAAGAGTTGATCCTGAAGGCGAACAAAATGCAGAAGAGGGAGGACCAACTGCAGGGCGACGTCAAAGGTACAGATGCTGAGGGTGCTTTGGAATGGGAGATTGGATACTTCCCACGGGCAGAGTATCAAAAGGCGTTGAGAACAGATGCAAAGGATCCCCGAGATCGCCACGGAGATAAGGAGGAGGTGGCCGATGAAGACAAGACGCAGACTGCTCAGAATACCGTGCCGGATCCGAACCTGCCGTCAGGCATCCTCGGGCTGACGGTCCACCAATGCATCAATGTGGAGGTCAGCAACCCCGGTAAGAAGTCGATGGGTTACGTCGAAGTCCAGAAGCAAGACGATGATGGAGAGGATGAGGGCGAGGCCGAGTCCGTCAGCATTGATTACATTCCCTCGCTCTATGTTTCGGCAGACATCAATGACGAGCTTGTGTACCGGACGAGAGTGAAGCACATCAGCAACTCGCCAACCTACAATTCGTCCACCGAAACATACATTCGGGATTGGAGACTGGCGACGCTGAGCTTGTCGGTCTGGGATACGAGAAAAAAGGCAGATGATTGTCTTGTCGGGGTGGCATCTGTGAAGCTGTCGGATGTGTTTCACGAGTCCGCCTCGATCGTGAAGTTCTATGATCTGAAAGGTGGCGAGGGCAGTGGACGCATCCGGATCAGCTTGATCTTCCGATCGATGAAGATGAAGCTGGAGGACTCTCTGCTTGGGTACTCTGTCGGATCCTTCGTCTTCTCATCGCCCATCGTCTGCACGGGCCAAATGAACACCAGCAGGCTGAACCTCCGAGCCGCGGGATCAAAACGGGTCATCAAGGGTGGGGAGAGGTCGGACGGAGGATACGCGTGGACGCTCCAGAAGCCGAAAAACATCATCCCGGTCAGTTTCCGCTACCTGAGTCCGATAGTGCTGGAATTTGTCGGCGCGGGCGTCACAGAGAAGCTCAAAGGGCCCCTGGGGAAGAACAAGCACTACACCGTCCTCTGGCTACACACCCTCGTCGATAACAAGGAGCAGAACTTCACGCTCCCAATCTGGAAGACCAACAACCCGGACCGGCTCACTCAGAACGTCGTCAGCGAGCCAGACGAGACCATGGCACTGGAAAAGGTAGGAGAGGTGACCTTCACGGCAAGGTTCAAGGCTGGGATTGATGAGGCGCATGAGGAATTTCTCAACGGACATGATCAATGGAGCACGTTTCAGGCATGGCAGGCGGCGAGACGATCTGGTCAGTGAGGGTGTCATATGCCTCGCAATGATCCAGACTAACTGTATTTTGCAGGGCAACGAGACGATCAAGCCAGTAGAGGGACGAGTAAATTGGTTGATGAGCTGGCAAAGGGGATAGAAAGGAGTCAGTCGATCAAAGTGTAGGAGGCGTCGCGTAGTCTTGTAATATAAACCCTTATATCAACGATAAATTTGAAGCGCGTCTCACACATATCACCTGAATCCGTGAAATACACATACCCATCCGACGCCATTCACAACCACATTATGCTTCAGTGATATAACCAATCTGCCTATGATTCAACCCCGCCCCATGAAAAGTCCCCGCCAGTGTTGTCTGGCGTTCTACTAAGCCTTTCTGCATCTTGATCCTCGCCAAATCCCTCTCATGCTGCCTCAGCAACATCTTATCCTGCTCCTGACACGCGCTCCCCTCAATCGCCAGTCGATTCCTCGTCCCGTCGTGCTCCAGCTCAATTCGCTTCTCCATGAATTCAATCTGCATCACGCTCCTCGCCCTATCATTCTCGCTTTCCTCCGCCATGATAGCCCGCTGCGTCGAGACTTGGATGTCGCGGAGCTGGCGCTTGTGTCCTTCCTCGCGCAGGTACTTTTGAGCCAGCATCTTATCCTTGGATACGTCGGCGGCGAGATCGAGCTGAAGCTGTATGCTGGCTTTTTCGGATAGGAGTTCGCGCTCCACATGGCCCCGATGGCGATCTCGGCTAATTTCTGCCTCGGCCGTGATATTCATAATCTCTACCTCGCCAACGACGGTCAGTCGCTTCAGCTCGAGGTGCTTCTGCACGTCTTCCTGCTGCTCTGCTTGTCGTTTCCTTCGGATCTTTTGAAGTCGGACTTCCGTTTCGATGTGAGGTGGCGCGTTGCAGTAATCTTGTGGTTGGTCTTCGTCGATGGAGTGAGCCCAGAACCTGTCTTTTGCTCTCTTGTTCCGCAAAAGCCGAAGGATATCCTGTTTTTGGTGTTCAGGGCCGGCAAAGAGCCCCTTCTCGACATATTTCGTCAGGGAATAGGTGAATTTGTTGTCGGTGAACAAAAAAGCATCCTCGTTGATGAATTTCCACATCATTTTTAGCAGGACGGCCAGGATGGTGAGGGGATCGATGGACTCTAAAGCATAATGGAAGATTGTTTTGCCCGAGTAGCTGACTTCACGGATGTTGGCATCGTTGACGATTAAGCATTGTATTGCATCCTCGAGCATGGCAGGGGACGGAGAATGATCCATTGCTCGAAGGCACAGCTCAGCTAGAGCCCCTCGCCCTTCGTGGCGATCGCTGGGATAGTCGACTTCATGTCCATTCTTAATCAGCGTTCGCATTGCATCGCAGCGAAGTTGCCTGGAAACATCGTGGAGACTTCCATCATCAGTCTCGGCCCCTGCTTGTAGAATGTAATCCATGATATCAGTGTTTGCGAGGGATCCAGCGAGGTTGAGAGGCGTGATTCCTTCAGCGTCTGGATCTGTGACATTGACCCCTTTGGAAAGAAGCTTTAGGACAATGTCGGATCGTTGATTTCTGATGGCTAGAGTGAGTGGGGTGATTCCGAAGCGGGACCTGAAGTTGACGTTCGCTCCTCCGTCTATCAACCTCTCAATATTAGCACTGGAGATTTTCTTTTCTGGCTGATCGAGTACCCAACAGAGTATCGGCCACGGCTCATCTAGCATCTGCCACTGATTAGGATCATAACCCATATCGAGCAGGACTCGTAGGATATTTGTGTCACGCGGGAACTGTGACAAGGCCTGGAATAGAATTGGCTCAAGATCTGAGTCTGGGTGTTCAAAGACAACGATTTTGTCTTTGTCCGCTGCTTCAATAGAATTGCTGAATGCTTCGAGGGCCTGCTGTACATTGGACTCGCCGGATGTGAAAAGATATGGTATCGCCATCGCTTTGCTCTCAATATTCGCCGTGGGAAGTAGTTTTACGATGAGCCCCACATCAGCCTCTTGAGCTGCCCGCTGGAGCACCAATCCTCGTTGGTAGTTCGAGTCGGCGCCATAGCGAAGGAACACTTCGAGAAAGTCGCTCGCGAGAATCGTCCCCAGCTGGGATCTGTCGACAGCTTGATACAGACCCTCGGCGACTGCATCACCCGAAGCACCTTTCTTTAACATCAACTCCACAATCGCTAGACCTGTAGCGGATTGCCACAGAATACCAGTGCTCATCGCTTCCTTAAATGCAAAAGAGATAAAGGCGGTAGCCTTCGGGGAGTCGACGAGCATTGTCAGGGTCTTCAGATCCAATACTGTTGCTGCATGGATCAAAGACTCTCCACAGTCGAAAGCACCGGCTTCTAGGAGAATCCCTATAAGTTCTCTATCGGAAGGGTTCTGTTTAGTGGCGGCAGTAAGTGTTTTCGAAACGTGACCATCGATTAGCTTTCCTGCCTTCAGAAGTAGCTCAATCACCTGGCAGCGATCTGTCGTCAGCTTGGTAGCAATCATCCATGCCCTAGCTATGATCGACTGCGGTTCTGGGTGTTCTAAAAGCAGATGCAAGATCCCAATCGCCGCTGTCTGAGTGGCTATTGCCAAAGCTTCTCCATCTCGCCACTCAATCGATGCACCGTTCTTGAACAGTGCCTCTACAGCTTTCACATCTCCAGCTTTTACTGCCTCGATAAGAGCATCATCTATAGTTTCTCCTCGCAATCCTGCTTGACAAAGGGTATCGATGACAAGGCGGTACTTGTCTGGCTCTTGAATTACAACCGCACCAGCGAATCCGGTCGTCAACGTTGACAGTGAAGGCTTCCGCTCGACAAGAAGCTTGAGGATTTGGACCTGACCGAAACTGGTAGCAGAATGTAAAGCTAAGCCGTTTAGGTGATCCACGGAAGCGTCGGACTGAAGGAGGAGTTCGACTAAAGCTAAGTCGTCGAGATTCACAGCCGTGACCAAGGCATCTGAGATAAACTCGGTCGGGATGCCCGCAGCTAGGAGTCTCCGAACAATTCGCAATCGATCCTTCGTCTCTTTGAGATTCATTGCTTCCTGGAAGGCACTTGCTTTGGTTGCTGTAGTGGGCATTGACGGAGGAGCGAGGAGGAGCTCTAGGGTTTCGGTAAAGCCCCCCTGCACGACGATGCGGAAGATTTGGCCCTCCGTGAAGTTTACATCGGCATGAGGAAGAAGCCCTTTGATTAAGGCCAGGGAGTCGGGCCCCTCTTTGGCCGCGGCGCACAATGCTTCGTTGACCCCATTCCCTGCTGCCCCAGCTTTCAAGAGCTTTTCATAGGTTGGCAGCCTGGCCTCCTGCAGATTCATTGCCGAGGGGAAAGCGATGGACAGGCTCTTCTGACTTGGGCGTTTAGACAGAATGAGGTCTAGAATTGAAGGCTCGCTGATTGCTAAACAGACAGGGGCTGCACCGTACGAGTTCACGTCGGCACCGGCATCGAGAAGTACCCCAAGCACAGCGAGATCCTTCGTCGTCAGAGCAGACCTGATCTCCTTGACAAGTGCTTGATTCATTGCATTCTGTGGCTTCACGCTCCGGAGAAGTGCTGCAATCTTGATTCTTCGATCGACATCGGTCCACGGGAGGTCACTAGCACATCGCAAGCCCTGCTCGATTGTCTCTGAAGTCGGGGTGGTCCCTTCGCCGCGGAGGATGATGTCTAGAATGGCTGGATCCGCCTGCTTTAATGCGAGCACCACAGCCATTCCATTCTGAAAGTTCACATTCGCCTTGCCGTCGCGGCAAAGGAGGGCCAGAAGCTTTATATCTTCGGGGCAGTTTTGAAGGATGTCAACTACAGCCGATGATATTTCCGGAATATCAATACCGGCGCCCGGTCGGAGCAAAGCCTTGATCATCCGATATCGTATGGCACCGCTATGCCTCATGGCAATTGTAATTGCTTGAGCACATGCCCGTGGGGAGGTTCTAGCAATCAGGACGTCCAGGAGATCGACGGAACCTTGCGAGACGCATGCGAAAAGGGTTCCATTCGTCACAGCTACACCGAAGTGAACGAGCATTTTGACAAGCCTGGGGGATCTGTAGCGAGTGACGGCTGCATGGAGCGCTTTGTGGACTTCGGGGCCATGAGCTCCGCCGCGGAGAAGTGTTTGGACCATTAGAAAGTAGTCATTTTCTTTTAGGTTCGGTGGCATTGATGAGACTGCTGTGGCAAGAGAGAATTTTGATGGACTACCTTCGAGAGCGAGGAGTTTGACCATTGCGATATTGTTTCGGCTGACGGCAACCTGGAGACATCTTGAGGCATTGTAATTGACCGAGCAGACTGGGCTATTTCGGTCCCTGCCGTAGCTAACGAGTAGTCGCGCAGTATCAAGGTCATTCTGCTCTGCCGCAATGATGAGCAGCTCATCGCAGTACGTGCCAGACGCCCCGTTTACCAGAAGTTTCGATAGAATTCCAATTCTATCAGTGGGCTGACCTGCACGGGAGATGTGACGGACGACTTCAGATGCAAGTTCTGGTTTCAGGCTTTGATCCTGGAGCAGAAGGCCGACGAGATCTCCTCGATTTTGTTGGATTGCGTGGGTTACGGCGGAGGCATCATTGTAATTGATGTCAACTTTGTGAGCGAGTAGCAATTCTATCAAGCCAATGTTTGCAAGGAGAGTTGCTTTGAAGAGAGCTTCGCATGCAGCATTGCCCAGTGGGCGGCAGCAAAGGAGGATCTCGATGAGGGAATATCGCATAGAGAAGGAAGTGGATGACACGACGGAATCCAGTGCAGCATCCAGGCTGGCAGCGGATGGAGGATTCGGAGCCAGCATGATGGCAGCGACGAGATCAATCCGATCCGTTTCAACGGCCTGCATGAGGACGGTTCCTCCATCTGCTCCAGCTTGAAGAAGGGGCAATGCTATCTCGAGGGAGACTTCTGGGAGCAAACATCGAGTGATGCACTCCCCTGACACTCTCATTCTTGCACGGAGGAGTAGTCTAAGAAGTTCGGCATCTTCTCTTGCAGCGTAGCTGAATGCTTCCTCTTGTAATGCGGAGTTTGCGCCTAGATTATCAGCAAATTCCACTACTGATGGAAGACGTACCATATCGAAGAAGCGTCTCGATGATTGAGAGATTCCTCTTATCAAGCGCGATGTGCAATGCTTGATCCAGGCTGGATTGATCTGCCAGTGGGGCCAGTAGCTGAACAAAGTCATGTCGACTGATCTCTGTTGCTGATTCGACGAGCCGGCCTCGTTGTTCGGTGCTCTTGACCCTTCGAATCATGCCAATGCTTGCCTTTCTTGCCAGGTTGATGTTTCCCTCGATCGCACCGAATTTCCTTAAGAGAATTTCAACAACTCCGGCCAGTCCATTTTCGGAAACCACATGAGATAATGCAACGTACAGCTCATCGTATGTCGGGGACTTGGAGAATCTCCTTGTTTTGGATTCAGTCTTGACTCGTCCTAGAATTGAATCTGCTCTTCTCTCATCTTCAGGGACTATAAACGATGGGACTTGTTGTGGCTTGAGGGTCGTGAGCTCGTATGGAACAACTCCTAGTTCCTGAGCAATCCGGTTCAGTCGGTCCATCGCGTGTACATGTCAAACGAGGAATGCAATGGAATCCGCAATACAATGATGTCCCTAATCGAATTCTCATCGATTGATGGAGATAATATGAAGACGGAGAGGGTCGTCGTCCCGTCAATGAGCTGTGGAGTCTGTAGGCTGCATCGGACTCTGGCCGGGGAACCATACATGCCAATCAGGCCCCGATAATTCGAGCCAAGCCTCGATGGGCACTCAATTGCTATGCAAGTGCGTGGCCCGTATTTTCAGCCTTGTTGTTGTTGAAATATGCCTCGTGGAATGTATCTAACCAGATGCATCGTGACGAGAACAGACCGAGGTCCCTGGCATATCAAGGTTGAACTGGATGTCAAAGGGAACAGTACAGTAACTGGAAAGCCACAATTACTTTGTGTTGATACTTGATAATACAGAAAACTATGACCGGGAAGAAGTCTTGTATTTGGGACTCTCTGTTACTTGTTCGCGATGCCTGTATCCCGGCTTCCATGAGCAGCAGAAGCAGCATTTCTATTCCCCCTAATCATTATTCCACGGGGGCTGAGGAAAGCTGTACTGAGGTAATGATAATCACCTACCTTCATCAATTCCCTAGTCTTCAAGATATGAATCCTGAGAGAACGCCTGATGTGCAATGCAGTTCTCTTTATTGTGAGACATTTTGCAAGAAGTATCCATATACGCTCGAAGAACGACTGGATCCAGCTGGCAGCGTGACCGGTGAGTCTGTACTGAGGCGGTCCAATGCGAATTACCGGAAGAGAAGGGCTTCGCATGCTTGGGGCCACTGTGACTATGTACCATCGATGGGAATCGCCATTTGTGTTAGAGTTTGAGGCTCGTGAAGGTAGTAGAATTGCAGTGTGTATGGGTAAAGACATTGAAAGTGGAATTTCGGAAGAAAAGGAGAGTTCTGAGTGGGATTGAAAGCCTAGGCAGCGTTTCTCAAGAAATAGGCAAGGCCTGGCCGATAAATTCGCGGATCAGACATCAACGCCACAAAAGCAAAGGCAGCTGGAAGGCGTAACGGCATGGCAGCTATATGATATCCTCGATATCCCAATGTCGCATCGTTACTGTGCTAGGTTATTCCACCGGGCATAACTGCAAAGTTTGCGAGGCTGCCTCTGGTTACAGGACTCATCCGAGACACCGGCTTGAGAAATCGTCTTATGGTCGGCACTGCGAGAAGTTGGAGATGGGAGAACTGATCGAAGCTACACTACAAATATCAGGTGTCAGTAAAGGAAATACAATCGGATTAGAATGGTGCTACTCTGCAAAACATATCGCTACAAGTGGACTCAGCTATTGTGGCTCTCTCCGCACTGCGCGGAGCAATCCGTATATTTCGAGCAGAACATCTGGGACTAATGAACCGTCGGTCCACTACTGCAATTTCTGTAATTCAACAGTATGGACGTGTCCGACGCGGTATATGGAGTTGTGTGGAAGGGTGAGCGATAATTGCATTTGTCCAATTATTGCAAGCCGAGTCCTGTATGGTATATACACCACCCCATTTTGCCATTGTGCATTTTCGCGAAAACGCATTTTGGTGCGATTGCCATACAAATAGTTTTACGAACCAATGCACACAATTGTAGAATAGCTGCGCAATATATATGATCAAAGTAAAGATATATTATTACGTTCCTTTAGCTTTAAATGGAATCCCCCCTCGATCTTAGCTGAAAAAACTCCCCATCGTCGCAATTTTGAGCCTCATCTTCCCGCTCCTCCCCCCTCAGAATCTGATATATCTTCTTCGTCCTCTTCAATTATATCGCCTTGTATATTTTCTTATATAGATGATAAGTTGAATTGTTCGACCATCTCATCGAAACTCTTCAACCTGCTCTCCGCCCCGCTCTCTTTCCATTAGCTCCTCCTTCAATAGCTTGTATATGTGTCAAGGCCTTTTCGTTCAACTGGAATACATAGGTGGAGGGCCTCCTTTTTCCCTATGATTGTGTGGAGATCTGAAGCCAATTGAACGTCCTCATCTTGGATAGGAAAGAAAGAGCAAAGATTCCCATCTGTTCTCCCAATATATGCACGTCTATCGGTCGATATCTGAAGGGTGCCGTTCATAGTTGGAATCAAGGTACGAACAAACATATCAACTGCCTCTGGGGAATCGATACGAGCAAATGGATCAAGCTTCTTGATCATAGAGACCCCAAGCTGACAAGGCCTAAAAGGAGGTCGCTCACACAACCATATGATAATAGTCTTTTGTATCGCGGGAATATCATTTGCTGGACGAATACCAAAGCCACCTTTGGTTTTATCATGGCGTTTCTGGGACGAATCAGGCTGAATAGCTTTTACTCTCGCACTATTGATGGCTGGTAAGGCGGAACGGAGGGATGGCTTGAATGAGGCGCCAGAGACAATTGAAGATCATCATCGCTATGGCGATCATGATTCTCTGGTTTGATTGAGCGCTCACGCTCAATTGATTGAGGATGGCCATGGGGGCACAAGGGAGTTGTAAGCCTGATAAGCTCATTTCCGTACTCTTAATCGCAGTATTGATAGATTCGCAGAGGGAATTGTATTGATGGTATCGTGGTGTTTATAGAATCGTACAATACGAATCGTAGTAAGGGAAAGGGAATAACAATAACATAGTATCCCCCTAGAATTTATAAAGGGGTTAATGTTATAATAACGCCGGTGGGTTCACGGGCCCATATGTTACACCGCCTGCCTTGGTGGGTCAGTTCGGAGTGCACTGCCCTGAGATTACTGGCTCATGATGATGAATATATTCTGGCTTCACTGCCAGTTTATACGCTATATGAGGGAAAATCAGTTCACAGGTAAAGGAACATTATAATATATCACTTTGATCATTTATATTGCGCAGCTGTTCTACAGTACTACTGTGTGCATTGGTACGCAAAGTTATTTTTATGGCAATTGCACCAGAATAAATTTTCGCGAAAATGCAAAATGGGGTGGTGCGACTCGAACTCGTGAGCCACACCTGTACGGTAATGACTAAGCTAGCCACAGGATTTCTCCCTCACCACATACGAAGGTATATGTAACATATATCAGTCCTCAATATGCACAGAAGCCAATTTCGTCCCTATCTAGAAGTATGGCACCAGGCGAATCATGAGACCTCCAACTATGCCCTCCTGTAAAGTCGGTTCTCTTTCTTAATGAAACGATTTATCTCCATCCGCTCCAAACACTTTCTCAGACGTACTGCACTAGAATGTCTGTACTCTACGACCCTTTGATGATGAGTTCCAAGATACGAAAAGGGGCTCGGCCCTGCAACTTCTTTGCCGTCTGTGGATACCGTCACTGGACGGTTCCTGTCGTACTCGCAGAATCGCTATCACATACCGCGTTCCCATATCTCAATTGATCGTCACTGCTCCAAGAATACCTTCCCACTCTCGTGAGAGGTCCCGAATGACGAAGATTGTGCCGGGCATGTTATAAGGTACACATCGGACACCGAGTATCATAGTGACAGAAGTACATCATAGGCAGCTGAGACGCAAACATACTTGTTGACTTAGCTACTGCTTTTTAGTCACCCTATTGCAATTGGAGATTGGCCCCATCCAAATACAACCGTCTCATTTTCATTGTTGGGTCGTCCCATCATCGGCCATGACTTCGTCCATATTCTCTGGCGCCGCCGCCGCGCAGTCAGCCGTCGTGTCAAGAGTCACCTCCATTGGGTACTGTATGTTCCAGAAGTCAAGTAAAATATCCCCCTCATCTTCGTCCAAGGGAGATACTGGGGCTAGAATGACCGGCACCGGGCCCGGCACAGAGGGGATAGCTGGTTGTTGCTGGGCATCGGCCATATTCGTGGCCGTGGAATCCCTTTTCGATTGCTCATGGGCAAGGTTCAATGCGAGCTCCTCACTTGCGGTGCGCCCGAATGCAATCATGGCTTGCTGCATATCGGCATCCAGGTGTCGATCCGGTGGTCTGCAGGGAGCGTCCTGCATGCTGGGGCCGCGAGCAGGAATGTTATCCTCGAGCCTGCCTTGCGTTACTCGCGCCAATGTTGGTCTGGGGATGTTTACTTGCAGGCGGCTGCTTCCAGACTCCTGGAATAAATCGTTAATGTTGCGAGCATTCGAGGCTGCCTGAGCAGGTCGAACTTCCTCGGTCCAATATATTTCCCGGTCCTCGATTGCGTCAGGTACCATCTCATCCTCAATGTCGTCGACACGATTCAGGAGGGGTAAGTCGAACTTTTTGCCAGCATCGAATTGTTGTTGAAGCTCGTAATATCTCAGACGTCGAGTCTTCAAGGCCGCCAAGACATCCAGCTCGAACTTGGTCTGCTCCGCCACGGTATACTCATCCCGGATTCTTTGGAGCGTCGAGGAGAGTTTGTAGTGACCCTCGGGTGGGTTATTCATGACCTGTGTCCAGCTCGCGTAACTCAGGACAGCTTCCTCGAGGGAAGCTGGGAGCCGTTGCTGGCCGGGAGTGTCGATGACGCGGCCCTTATCTAGGAAGTCGATGATGGTCATGGCTAGCTTCTTGCATCCCATGCAAGAAATTACTTTGAGATCTCTTCGGAGACCATCAAGCGGAGCGAAGATCCATAGGACAGACTTGGCTCTAGTGAAGGCCACGTTGAGTCGATTCCATTCCCTCAGGAAGCCCAGCATCGCAGCGTTGTGCGGAGGTAGCAGCAGGACGACGATTTGATTCTGACCGCCCTGGACCCTGTCGATAGTCATGCCTTTAGGCAATGCTGAAGTTCCGGCATACAGTCGTTCAACACCCATTTGAGCTGCTGCTTCATCTCTGTCAGGTCGTCCTTGTAAGGGGACAGGATCGTGATATCCGATGCCTTAATATCTACGATGCCATCGCTCTTTTCATGCTTCATATGCATGAGCAGAGAGGTGATGAACTCTACAGCAGCGCATATGTTTGCAAAGTTGCGCAGCGATGTGCCACCAGGTTTTGGAGCTGCCTTGCCACCTGTGGGGTTGATCAGGCGGACCCGGCAGCTGGTATCGGCGAGTGCGCCCCATTCAGGCTTCCGGGTGTTGTCTCGGTACGGTCTTCCAGATGAGGAATTCTGATACCAGTCCTCGAAGTATCTAAAGGCGTCTGATGGCACAGAGGTACTGGGATCACATCCGAGCCATTCATAAGTCAGGGCACCTGGCAACTCGGCGATGTCCGGGTGCATGCGATAGTTGATCTTCAACCGGTATAGCGGGATATGATGACTGCCGTAGAAGCGCTCGTATAGGGAGAGTCTTTGCTGACCTACGAACTCGTTGTGTCCTATGGATCGCACAATCGGCTTGAGCTGCTCGTGGTCGCCTACCAGGACGTTGAATTTGGCCAAGAGCGAAAGGGGAACCAGGCTGTCCTGCTCAGTGGCAAAGGCGCACTCGTCGATGATGACTGCGTCGACTTTGAATCCGTACTTGTCCATCAAGGAGGCGTTGCTTGATGTCAAGATCACTATCCTTACAGTGGGATCCTTCATGACATGCTCACCTTCCGCAATACTAGCCTCGACAAACTCCTTCATTACGCTTTGGCTGAGAAACTCACGGGCCCGTATTAATTTCAGGGTATTGAGCCACTGTTCGGCTTGGATAAAGCCCCCGAGCTTGTTCTCCGCTCGGCGTCGAACGAGTGTACGATATAGGCAAACAGCTTGAACCGCTTGAACGGATCGTTGCTATCGGCCTCGGCGACCATGTCGTATGCAATATGCTCCTCCTCGAGATCCTTCAGACTCTCTCGAGTGCTGCTTGTAGTTGGAAGGTACAGAATCTTGAAGTCCTCCTTTGACTCCGGATTCAGCTTGTATAATAGCTCGAGGTGCTCCGCAACGTTTCTCATGCATTCTTTGGCAGCGATGTTCGAAGAAGCGCATAGAGCAGTTCTGTACCGCATCAAAGCAAACGACATGGCGATGATGGCGACAGTCCGAGTCTTGCCGGTTCCAGGAGGACCTTGCAGCTGGGTGACGAAATTGCGGTCCTGGAATATCCCTTTCCAGACGTCGGACTGAGGTTCGTTCATTGAATATTGGCCGAGATAATTATTGACGCGCTCGATCTCCAAATCCGTGCCATTGTTCTGGAAGGCCTCTAACAAGCCAGTGGCACCTGCGCTCAAATTCGGTGGGAGGTCCGTTCCCATGAGCAACCTCTGCATGGACTGGTATTTCCAGCCGGACTTCTTTGACGGCTTCTTGCATAGCTTGCCAATTGCCTTGAGCTGGCGCTGGGTGGGGATGGGATTTCTCTCCATCACCAATGAGATCCTGATCTCGGCGCCCTGGACCCAGTCTGCTCTCCCGCCGCCTTTCCTCGGAACCATGAAGGACAAGAAGAAATCCCTATCTCCTCCGCTGATAACTCTACCCTTATAGTCCTTACCACTATGCTGTGCCGCTGATACGGACTCGGCCGGCTGTGGACGGCCGAAATTTTGAGGCTTCTGCTTCTTCTCCGGGGGAAGAAGGTCCTCGTCTGAAGCGGCGTCTGACTCGTATAGCGATGGCGGGAGGATCAGATACTCGTCGGTGATGTCGATCTTTCGAATCTTAAACCGAGTGTCCACGGATATGGCGGGCATGGCGTACTCGTCGTTTCTGGAGACAGAGACATCCACAGTGGCATAACCATTGTTGACCTCGGTGACAACGGCACGGTGGTACAAATCCCACGCAAAATATAACGACATCAGCTCGTTCTCGTACATTGCATCATAGATGAGACACAGGCTCTCGACGATTTCCAGCTCACGCATGCTCCCAAATGATTTCTGGGCAGCCTGAGATGTATAGGAGGCAATCCTAGAACGGTCGGACTTCTTTTCCTGTTGCAGCATCCAGATCTGATGCTTCATCGCTTTATTTGGGTTCTTGATATAAGGATCGAAAAGATGCCCCTCAACGGCACAGATCTCCTTCTGGTAGTACCACCACACGCCTGCAAGCACGGCTTTTTCGATCTTATGCTGCCAGTATTCGTGGGCGTCTAGATTGAACTGCTTCTCGACCAGGACGACTGTCAAGTTGCACGATCCATCATTCAACATCTTGATGATCTCGTCGATCTCCTCGGTTGGAGCCTGGCTTTTTTTATCAATCCAAAAGTAACCCTTGGTCGCCACAGTCATGCAGAAGATCCCAGCATTCTTATTACTTCGTGTCGTCTCTTCGCTGGCCTCTCCGGCTCCGGGCCCGTTGGCTTCAGCATTGCGCCCATGCTTGCCGAATTCAAGGAGGTTAGCAGCGTCTTCCAGCTGAATTATGGTCCCGTGTCGTGCCCCAAACTCCTTCACGAGATTTTCCTTGTTCATGGGAGTCTTATTCGAATCCGAGGCGACACTGTAAAGCTGGTCCCGGATAACTGGGGTCTTGGTAGAGTCATCTGACTCCCCGCTGGCGATATTCTGACTTCTAACCTTGAACACATGCCCATCCTTGGAAAGCATGATGGCTGGAGCTCCGCTCTGAGGTATATATCTAGCGCTCCATCCTCCGAATAACTTTGATGACCCAGGCGTCTCCCCTGTAGGCTGAGGCGCAATAACGAGACAGGCAGATCTCTGACTCCACCACGATTTAGCAATCGATCCTGGTCGATCCCGACCTCTCGGCGAGTCTAGCCAGACCTTGGCCTGGTTCTTGATTTTCAAGAAGATGTCGTCATTCTTCTTACGGTTCAGCTCTCTTGACTTCTCAGGGGCCAAGTGCTTCGCAGGGTCAGGTCGACCACTGGGAGCGTCCCGCCGACGCTTATGGCCAGCCTTGGCTGGGCCCGATTTCGGATTTGGCTTTGGGGCCATTGTATATATAAGAAGTTTGTGTCGAGAATCAATCTGCGACGAATCTCAAAGGAATACTACCTAAAGTGTCCCGAAGAGTCTTGGCTTACAGCCTAGGAACGATCAAATCCTCTACCGAATGGTAGTCTCTTTGATCGATCCAATTGTTGAATAGGCTACCGAAATGGTAGCTTCCTCGACCCGTTACACTGTAAGTCCATGCAAGCATGGACCGCATAGTAACTAAATATAACCTATTGTTCCGAAGAACGCCAGGTGAGCGCACGGGAGCGGGAGAGAGGTCAGGGAAAGAAGAGAGAAGAGAAGAGGAGTGGTGCTGAGCCAGTGACCCTGGCGGTATTGTGTATGCTCTACAGCCGAGCAGGCAGAACGAGGCAATTCGAGACTAGCAGACTGGACCAGAAAATGTTAGCATATAATGGAAGTGTAAGTGCTCGGCAGGTGGTGGTCAAGTTGCGCACATAGTCGACGCTGTCGATTGAGCGGTCGGAGGTCCAGCGGGCCTATCATTTGTGTGATATCATGTTAGATGTATAGGGGAGTGCTTACCAGCAGTGAATGAAGAGGTTTCCACGCTCTTTTCCACACTGTTGCGTGCTGTCGAAATATATTGTCGTGGTGAGGAAGGGAGGCTGTCGCGGAGTTAGGAACATCGGATATCAATACGAGAATTCCGTGTGGGAGTGGGTCACGCGCATATCACTTGACACTTGTTGACAGTTTCATGATACAGCAACTGAGTAGGCCGACAGACTCCTCGGCAGGCAAAACTATTTTTCGACGTCTACTCCTAGCCTCTGGGGCTCGCTCCGTGTAGAAGGGTCGTACACTTATGATGCTTGGCCTGAGAGACGTTCGTACTATCACGTGCTAAAGAGACGGGAGTCACGGGACCATGCCGACCCCCTTTTCTACCATGTCTCCTGACGGAGCTAATTCTTTTTCTCTCGTCGCCCTGATTTGAGTCTCTTGCAAATCAAACTATCCTCTACAATCGACTTGCACTTGACCCGCGGCACTCTGAATAGAGATGTTGGAAACCGTTGAATGCATATATTCCGCCTCCCTGTACACAGTACTGTAGGCACCTTCTTCCATACTTTCCTAGCAAGAAACTTTTTCGCATACCCATTTGCACCACGGCAACAGTCACCATTTATGCCGTATGGCTTGTTGCGTCGTAGTTCCACCCTTTCACTCAGTAATCTGATTCCGCGTGAGCACTGATCTACTTGTAGTTCCGCAGTTGCTTTGTACCTCATGTTGGAGTGCATCAATGTGCCAAACATCCCCAATGTCGTCAGTATTGCCAATGAGCGCTTCCCGATCGAGAGTTTACAAGTATCATTAATTGTACAACACCCCTCGTTCAATTACGAGACAATTCCGACAGACTTTTGCACCCAAAACAAAGGATTGATTCCGTGGAGGCTGGATTTAGACACACTGAGTGTGGCGAGTGGCTGACGGATGTTCGGCCTTTGCAGGATGATGGGATGAAAAGTTAGGCATACTTGAATTCATGGTACTACATCTCTATAGCTTCCAGATTGCTTCAATACGGCCCCATCGGGCACAGTCCAAAGCTCGCGCATGGCCCCCTTTTCGCTAAGCGAAGCGTCCTTATCGGAGCACTTGATCATTCTCACCTGCTCGAAAGACCCGAATTCCCCTCAATCATGAGAACTGGTCAATCAATGCATATATTGAAAGACCAATAGAATAAGTTCGCTTAGAAAGCTATCCCGTTGGACATGTGGGTACTGACCAGAGGGCAAGTGACAGTCTCTGCTAGGCTTCTAGCCTTTAATTTGGTGTATTTGGAATATGTATCAAATTATTCATCCATATTTAGTTTGCATTCCCCTGAAGCCATGCAATCTCATGATAGGGATGTGATGATCAAATTAATGGGTTGCAAATGAGCCTGCTGAAGATGGGGCTTAACCTACCACGTGCAAATTTCCGCAATGCTCATACTTCAGTCAAGTTGCTAAAGCCACTTTAAGTGCTGTCTCTATCCGGAAAGAAATTCCAAACAACGACACTAATCATCCTGTACTACTCGACTTTATACGCCCTCCCTTCGCCCACTTCCTCACGCTCTTTTTCCCTTCCCTTCCTCCAATCCCTTAACATACCCCAGCACCCTCCTGCAAAGCTCCCTCCTCGGACCCGCCTGATCATCATTGCTCAACGCGTGACTGGCCCCTTCAATAATGGCCGTCCACTCATCATTCCAAACCTTCTTCCCTCCCATTGCCCCAGCATTCGCCGCCTTCCTCCATCTCCCAATTAATACCTGCTTATCAACCCACACTGGAACGCTCGCATCGTTCTCAGAATACAACACCACCAACCCACCGCCCTCACCCAGCAACCTCCTTTCCCCGATCGCGCCAAACGTGCTCTTCAGCTGCTCGTCGCTCAGATCAGAACTAAAGAGGTCATCTTCCCCGGGCTCCTCCGGGCTCTCTGGCGACATCAAGCTCTTCAGCCGCCGGTACGTGAGCGGCGTCGTGAGCGAGTAGCATAGGCCCGCCGTCAGCGCCAGAGGAGCCAGCACGTCGACTGACTTATCCGCTCGCTTCGATTCCGCAAGTATCGCGGCTGACAGCTCGGCATGGATCTTCTGCAGGGACTCGGGCGTCTTACCGTCGAAGCCGGTCCGCAGAATCCAGTGGATGGCCTCACGGTCCGAGACGGGCGCTTGCATGATGGCACCGTCGAGCGCGGGCCGTAACTCGTGCTTGAGCGAGGGGTCGAAGATCGGGGAGGTGGCGGAGTGAGGGTTGGGGCGGTGCAGGTAGTGGAGCACAACCTGGCTGCCTGTTGAGTGGCCCATCAAGACGATCTTTTGTGACGATGCTGTATCTTCTGAGGTTGACGAGCCGAACTTCTGCGTTTTGTATTCCTTGATGTACTTGAGGCATTGTGCGATCTCATCTGTATCTCGATCTAGATGACCTAGTCCCCACTGGTTATACGATGAGCTCAGCGTGAGGGTGAAGAGCGACCATGGTGTTGACTCCAAGGCGCTGATAAGGTCTGCTGTATAGGATGTAGTGGACAGACCATCGCTGAGGCCACCGACGAAGAGAATAGTATGTGGCTTCCGGATGGCGTTTGGACTCGTGTATTCGAATGCTACGAGGTGTTCGCCTGTATTCTATGGAGACGTGTGTGAGCTTTATTTGGAATGATGTGAGGGGGAGGGAGAATACATAATGGTGAAGAATTCCTGGAAGACCGAATTTCGGCCAGAATTTAGGAGGCATGGTGGTGAGATTCAGAGGTGAGGGGGAGGAATCGTAGCTTAAGAGGATTTGCATGTAATTGATGGCACTTTTTGAAAATCAAATACACTGCGCTTCAATTCAGGTTGGCGTTAAGATGTGATTCGAGATTAAATCAACCACGTCAAAAAAACTGCTACGTCCATGGTGGGGGAAGCTCTGGACCATGCAAACGTCGACATTTCCACCTTCACGTCTATCATACTTCGTCCTCGCCGCTTTACTTTCTCATCGTATCTGGCAGGGATGCGCATCTTTGAACGTACTTCGTACGAGCTGTAACAATACGTAACGGAATCCAGGGCAAGGGATGGCGTGCCAGCTCGAGGAGGCGGAGGTGGAGGCGGATCAGATAACTCTTTTCCCCACTCCCCGGTTTTTATCTTTGCCCCACTTGATCAACCCCTGGTGATTTTTTGATCTGATAAAATTATAATGCTCGTCTTTACAGTACTATAGTTGCATGTGCATATGCAGCTAGCACGCGAGAGAGAGGAAGAGATTAGTCACTTTGTTGCCCTTTGGGCGCAGTGATTCCATGACCGATGTCGGATGGTGTCGGGTCTAATTTGTTTTGGGAGGGATAAAGTAGTCACATATCGTGCTATGGTAACTGTTCGGGTTTTCGGACTAGGTGGTTCCAAGTTGGAGGAGGAAATTCGATATAAGTAATGCTTTGTACAGAAAGGCCGCTGCATGTACCGTTCAAGCTGTGATGAATAAGCCTGGACGGTTGGGCACTCAAGATACCGATCAAATCTTGTCTTCACTGCCGTGGCTGCATCCAATAGATCGAAATTTCAACTCGGCAATTGAGAAATACAAGAGACTACAAAAGGGACCGGGTTCTGATCGATCAATAGTAGTGACTGTTTTCTCAACCTGCATGGTTATTGCTTAACACGAGATGATGAGATGGACCAACAGCCACGATTTCGTGCAGCAAATTTTTAAGATAATGAACTCAACTTCTCTCCCTCCTCCAACAACCATCGTTCATTTTCCCCAAACCTAGACTAGGTCCCCTACAACTTCGCATTCCACGCTGCTCGATCGGCGCTCTCCAACGGCGCTTTCCTCCCATCCCACCACAGAGGGCTCAGCTGAAACCACTTTTCCCTACTGCAAACCGAATGTATACTCCTCTTGTGTCCCAAGTCCACATACTTGCCGATTGTCAAGCCCTGACTATTCTCATAGCTTAGAATCGTGCCACCAGTGGCTTTTGGCTCGCCCACGACGTTGGCGGTGCGCGGATCATCCAAGAAACAGTAGTGGATGCAGCTGCTGTACCAGGCGTTCACACGATGCGATCCCCGGAAAGAGTCGTCCCCAACTAATGAGTGACGGCCGCGGTCGTATCGCGAGGCGTCGTAGTGCGCACCGTAGTGATCTTCCTGTGGGGTGTGAGTCTTGCAATAGACGAGTATGTAAGAGAATGGGATGAATGTACCTTTGCCCAATACAATTCGAAATATGCAAATCGAGTCTGGTTGAATCGGCCAAACAAGCACAGGACGTGGGGATCAACATGTAAATTCCACAGATACTCACGATGCTGCGCCAAAGTTCCCATCTCGTTCCACCCCGCGGCAACCCTGGGGTCATTTTGCCACGTATTGAACAGCTTCAGGTGTTCCTGATCCTGCCAATCCACGACCTCGAGCGAGAAATGCTCGTCTAGCTCGGGGATGTACCGACTGTAGCAAATTGATCCCGGATGTGGCTTTGGGCGGCGGGTCGGATGACGTGCGTAGACTGCCTGGGCAGGGAACTTCATCGTGAGCTGGCTGTGTTCGGGCATGATGGGATACTGGGCAAGAGGTTCTCGCAGAGGACCATCTGTTCCGGCACCTGCTACCCAGATTGGACGTGGGCCCATTGGTGAGGCAGCACCTTGCCAGAAGGACCCTCTGAGGATCAAGAGTTCCTCGGAAGGGATGAAACCTTCTGTGGGATGCCAAGGGTCCGGATGCTCGATTGCTAGACCGGTGGTCAGAAGTTCTTGACGGACAAGATCTTGCTCAGAACCGAGGAGAGTAAGTCGAAAGTATTCGTAGGCAGGATGGGCGAGGTAGATGGCGTGGATGACATTCCATACTTGGCCAAGGGACGGAGTGGTGTTTCTCGTCCAGTGGAAAGTCGTTTGAGGGCTTCGACTTGCTCGTGCCCAAGGACTGTTGTCGTATGCTGGCGGAACTTCAGCTTTCGGTTTGAATGTCAAGTCGAGCCACGAGAGTGTTTCCAGATGTAGCGGGTTTGGCAAAGGTTGGCCATCCGGGGGTTGGCCGTCTAGTATCAAGACGTGGCTAGCAGGCGTAGTTTCCGCAACAGTACGCACTTGGTATGTGGTGAGGTATGGATGCGGCAGCTTTACCAGAGGGTACTTATCTGGTGCTGAGCTTGAGGACATATTTTGAGGAGAGAATGGAGCGTTTGGACCTGTCAATGATGCAGGAACACGATGAGGACGAGGTTCAGAAACTGTAGAGGGGCCTGCATCAGAAGGATGTTGCATATCTGGCTTAATATCAGACCAGAGACAAGCTTGAATGGCTCATTGAGGATCAGAAGACCACCCAATTATGCATCTAGGAAGTGCCTCGCTCCGAAGCAGCAAAGTCAAGCGGAATTTCGATGTCGGTCCCATCAGCTATATTACCGGGACTGGGCAATCTGAACCTTGCCAATGCTTGGAAAGGAGAACGAAGTTTTCCCCAAGAAAGACTCCTTGGAACTAAAATGGCAATAAGGAAACTAATATCAGGAAATTATTCTGCAAGCCAAGGCGCTAGTGATACTTGACGGGTTATGTATGCAACCGATCAAGGGGGTGAGAGTGAGGAGTTCTATAAAGTGCAGAGAGCACTGAAGCTGGGCAAATTAGTTTCTTTCTAATCCACCACACCGTCAGCCTACTACTTGATGTCTCTCCGATCCAGAGCCCTGACCTACGAGCATTTCAATGTCTCCTTCCCGGATGAAAGGGTGGTACAAGTCACTCTGGATCGGCCAGAGAAGCTGAACTGTATCGACAAAGTGACGAGCCGTGAAATCGCTGAGGTGTGGGAGCTCTTCGATGAAGACGAGAGTTTGTGGGTAGGCATTATCACAGGAGCCGGAAGAGCATTCTGCACCGGAGCTGATCTACAAGGTCTGTTTTTCTTTCACTCTTCCTCTTCATCTTCGGCGGGATCTGATGAAGAGCCTATTTAGAATGGAACGCCATGAACAAGGCAGGGGTCATCAACGACATGGCAGCACCAGGCCTAGCTGGACTCCCTCGCCGATGTGGCAAGAAACCGATCATCGCTGCTGTCAACGGCATCTGTATGGGCGGAGGCTTCGAGATGATGGCCAACTGTGACCTGGTGATCGCTGCATCTTCCGCCATCTTCTCCCTACCCGAGGTGAAACGGGGTATAGTGCCGGTGGCGGGTTGTCTGCCACGCCTGGTGCGGACCCTGGGACTGCAGCGCACCACGGATCTAGTCCTAACGGGAAGGAGTGTAAGCGCCAAGACGTTGTATGAATGGGGTCTTATTAGTCAAGTTGTGGAGGAGGAAGATGTTGCCAGTGTGGCAGTGAAAGTTGCCCAGGAGATGTGCAAAAATAGCCCGGATGCCTTGATTGTAGGACGAGTCGGGATACGCATGGCCTGGGAAGCTGGGAGCGTGGAGGAAGCCGTGTCGAGTTTGGCTGATGAATGGTATCCTCGATTAGTCGCTGGTGACAACTTCTCCGAGGGCATTCTCGCCTTCACAGAGAAGCGAGCACCGAAGTGGACGAATTCGAGGCTTTAATGAAGATGCTTGCGAATAGATTCTGTAGATCGGGTGACTGCATGGTACTGTCATGTTCGTTCCTGATGATGGTCTATATCCACTCTCAAACTTTTGACCACCTCATGCAACCTACGTTTCGCACTTGCTCGTTCTGTCCCGTCTCCGTGGTAGGTGGGGGGTGAAGCAAGGATGACTAGTGAGGTTTTTATCTAATCAGATTGAAACGGTCCGAAATTTAATCTTATCAGATGGGGCGGGTCGGTTATATCCGTAGGAGCAAAGTTTTGCCGAGCCTATCACTTGACGAGCTACAACCCGCAACACCTCATGTAATAGAATCTCCCTCTCTCTCGACTACAAAGGCTAGTCAACACTAGTGCGAAACCCGAGACTGCTCCAGGCGCAACAGCCGGTCTCGGTCAAGCTATCAATTTACGGAAGTTAAAGGTACCAACTGCAGCTTGTCCATAATGACTTCTTGGCAGCGCCGCTTTCCTGGCAGGACCATGTATCTTTATCATCTGGTCCTCGACTACCTCGTGAGGCGTGTTGTAAGAGTAGAGGTGACAACGGGTTCTTGATTTGAAGTAGCTGTCCTGATCAAATCCATGATCTTTACACCAGACGCTCAGAACTGCCGGCAGAATGGGTTCGATACTTGTTGAGGTTCCAACCTCCAGCCGGGAGGTAACATCTGTGGAATGTTTTCCCACAATTCGATCTAGCAACAATGTGTTCAAATCATATGAGGTCTTTGGCATTGCAGCCGACGAAAATGTAATGCAAACGGGGTTGATAGAGGAGATTGTGCTTCTGTCCTGGCTCATTGTACTCTTGCGGACGACGGAAGGTCAGATTTCTTATGATTGGGCATACGGAGGTGAAGATCATTTAGCGCATGAGCTTGTGACGACATGTCTTTCGATGGAGAAGGTAATGCCTGGGTTGAATAGCACTGTCGGACAGGTCACTGCATCGATCAACCGCAACATCAGGTCGGATACACCAAGCCAGCGTGCAAGGTTATTCACACGCGCATCGTTGTTGTTGAGTACGCATTCTAAATCCCAAGTGTCACAGAATGAGAGGCATGACGTGAGTGAGAGTCTCGGTTACTTCATGAAATTGCTGACCCGTGATCATAGGATGGTCTTCAGATTGAAGTGAGGTTGTTTGGCAATTACAATCTCGAGATCCGTTCAGTACGGTCCCCTGAAAGCATGCTACCATTCACAGTCACCCATCATATCGAGTCGCTTGTCGACACAATCAGAACATGCATTGCCAATCCCACGGCCTCGATAGCAGATAGTCTTCGTCCAACGACAAGTGATCTGGATGAGATCTGGCGCTGGAACCACGAACTACCTCCAATATATAGCTTCTGCATGCACGAAATGGTTGCCGAACGAGCTCGGCAGTTTCCAGATAAGATAGCGATCTCATCTTGGGATGGTGACCTCACGTACGCCCAAGTTGATGGTTACTCAAATTTCGTGGCATGCTCGCTTATGAAAGGGGGCGTTCGGCTGCATGATGTCGTTCCTGTCTGCTTTGAAAAATCGAGATGGACGATAGTCGCTGTGCTTGCCGTCATGAAATCGGGTGGCACGCTTGCAATGATGGACCCAAGTCTTCCCCTTGCCCGACTACAGAACATGGCGAAGCAAGTGGGCGCAAAGACCATGGTCTCATCCCGTAACCAGCATGATTTGGGAAAGTCAATCATTCCCGGTGGAAGCTTTCTTATCGTGGAAGAGAAGACATTTGCAAAGGTGTTACTTGCAGAGTTGTGCACCCCACTGCCCAACGTTCCATCATCTGCTCTGATGTACATCATCTTCACCTCCGGCAGCACCGGCACCCCGAAAGGAGTCAAGATCTCTCATGAGACGTACACAAGCAGTGCCATTCCCCGCGCAAGGGCAGTCGGCTACGCAGCAGACTCCCGGGTCCTCGATTTTGCATCTTATGCGTTCGACGTCAGCATCGATAGCATGCTCCTGACTCTAGGAAACGGCGGCTGTCTCTGCATTCCCTCGGATGAGGACCGAATGAACGACATCAACGAAGTAATGAGGAGGATGAAAGTCAACTATGCAGGTATTACGCCATCGGTCGCTCGAATCTTGGAGCCAGACGTTATCGCTTCGCTGAGTGCTTTGGGTCTGGGAGGTGAGGCAGCCTCGGCGAGAGATGTTACGCTCTGGGGCCAAGTTACCCGAATAGTGATCGGATACGGTCCCTGTGAATGCACCATTGGATGCACAATCAACGGCGATACCGCTACCGGAAGGGACTATATCTCTATCGGGCCCGGTAATGGGGCAGCTATTTGGATCGTCAACCCGGATGATCACAATGTCCTCATGCCAGTCGGAGCTGTAGGCGAGCTACTTGTGGAGGGCCCTATTGTGGGACAAGGTTACCTGAACGATCCCGAGAAGACCGCGGCCTCTTTCATCAACGATCCACCGTGGCTGTTAGCAGGCCACAAAGGCATTCCTGGCCGTGGAGGACGTCTCTATAAGACTGGGGACATTGGAAAATACGATCCCGATGGTTCCGGTGGAATCGTATTTGTTGGCCGTCAAGATACGCAAGTCAAACTGCGCGGCCAGCGCGTGGAGCTCAGCGAGATCGAGAGTCAGCTCCAGACCAGTCTACCACCTAACACCAACGTTATTGCCGAGGTGGTTGTACCTCTCGGGACCGGAGGCCAACCAGTACTGGTGGTATTCATCGGCGCTCAGTCCGCAAAGGGGCCCGATACCACGGAGCTGAGTTTAGTGCAACTTCCTAACGAGCTGCGTACAGCGATCTCGAAAGCAGATGTAGAGCTGGCAACTGTCGTACCGCGATACATGGTACCAAGCGCGTATATTCCGACAAACTATATTCCAGTTCTGATTTCAGGTAAGACGGACCGGAAAAGACTAAGGGCATTCGGCGCCACAGTAGACCTGCGACAGCTGGACCATGGTCGGGCGACGACAAGCACGGCTAGCCGCGAGCTGAGCGGTCTTGAGGAACGACTGCGGCAGGCTTGGAGCCAAGTATTGAAGGTTGATATAGAGAACATTCTCCCTGCCGACAATTTCTTTGCACTGGGTGGCGACTCAGTAATAGCCATGAAACTTGTGACCGTCTGCAGGGAGCAAGGTCTTGCGATAACAGTTGCCAGTACCTTTGGTCACCCCATACTTTCAGAAATGGCCAGCAATATCCAAGTCGGCAAATTTAATGCACAGATAGAGACATTTCCGTTTGCTATGATTTCCCAAGACGTCAGGAGTGCTTGCGCCGAGGTCGCGCTGGCGTGTGGGTGTGATCTGGCAGCTGTCGAGGACATTCACCCTTGCACCCCCACGCAAGAATCACTCTTTACCTTCTCAATTAGATCAGCAGAGGCGTACATTGCTCAAAGGGTTGCATGCATTCCGGATCACATCAATCTTGATGCCTGGAAGAAGGCATGGGAAAAGGTTGCTGCCGCTGTTCCAATCCTACGCACTCGCCTGGCGCAGATCCAAGAGCCCGGTCTTCAGCAAGTTGTGCTGAAAGAGAACATATCCTGGAGATCTTCGAATAATCTGGTGCAATATCTCCAGAATGATCGCGAGGAGAAGATGCAGCTTGGCCAAAGTCTCGCTCGATATGCCTTCATCGATGATTCAAGCGATGGTAAGCGATATATGGTCTGGACTGTTCATCACGTCTTGTACGACGGATGGTCAGAACCACTGATACTCCAATACGTGAGTAATACTTTGCGAGGTCAACCATTTGAGATACGGACTCGAATGAGAGACTTTGTCAGATGGGTTCGCGACGCGGACGACTTTGAAGTGCAAGAGTTTTGGCGACGAGAATTGAAAGGTGCAGTAGGGCCTCAATTTCCACCTCTGCCGTCGAGAGACTTCTTGGCAACGCCGGATACCACGATTGAGCACCAGATATCTCTCGACACGAGCTTCGGGCTTCCATTCACACTAGCAACGGTGATTCGCGGAGCCTGGGCGTTGGTGGCATCTCAATACACCGGTAGCAATGATATCGTGTTTGGTGAAACGCTCAGTGGCCGTGACATTTCATTGACAGGCGTCGAAGGCATTATAGGTCCCTTGAACGCAACGATACCTATCAGAATCCAAATCAACCGATCGACATCTGTGGAAGCTTATCTACAAGCCGTCCAGCAAGCCATCTCGGCCCGCGCGCCATATCAGCACATTGGTTGGCAAAACATCAGAAAGGTAAGCCGAGATGCTCAGCATGCATGCGAAGCTGGTACAGGATTGGTCATTCAGCCAGAGCCAGAGTATGTGGGTAGCGAGCTTGGCTTTGAACAAGGAGATGCCGTACGAGAAGCACTTTACTTCAATCCGTACCCATTGATGCTAGCGTGCGGAATCCGGAAAGGGGGCTTCAGAGTTTGCGCGAATTTTGACAGCAGCTTGATCAAGATCACGCAGATGCAAAGAATGCTCGCGAAACTCGAAGTGACTTGCCAACAATTAATAATGGATCTGTCAAGAAACATCGATGGTATATCTTGTCTGTCCGAAGCGGAACTAAACCAGATCTGGCAAGCAAATCAAATCCCGCCGTTAGCCATAGATGGCTCGTCCAGAAAGCTTCGAGCCAGTGCAAATATCAAGCAAGGGTCGACCTACCCTCCTGCTATAGTCTCGTGGGTGTGCGATCCGCGGAACTCGTCAGTATTGTCGTCTATTGGGTGTGTTGGCGAACTCTGGCTCGAAGGAGCACTGTTATCTGGAGAAACACTTGACTCGCCAGTTTGGCTCAAGGCTGGTAGCTCTGCTTATCCTGGTAGATGTGGAAAATTGCAGCCCACAGGTGACCTGGTGCGGTTGCAAGAAGACAGCAGCTTGGTATTTGTTAGTCGAAAGGATGCCGGTTTTTCTGTCCAGGGTCATACAGTAGATCCTGTACATCTCGAGAACCATATCGCAAGGCATCTCCCGCCGGTCATCCGTGCGATTGTAGCCATGTCAAGCAGCCAGGAATCGGGCGAGGCGGAGCTAATTGTGTTCATTGAGCAGCAACCTTTGGAGGACGAGGGCGTGAAGCTCTTACCGGCGAAACATCACATAAATCATCACGAATCGGAGGTGGAGAGTTCCAAGACGACGCTATCATGCACGATTGCAGTCAGTCTTGCCGCAGCACTTAAAAAGCTTGACAAGATTGTCCAGGAGACTCTTCCTTCGTATATGCTTCCCTCTGCGTACATCGTCGTTGACAACATCTCTCTCGGAGAACAACAAGCACATCGTAAGTTGTTCAATCATGTGGCATCGAATATTCCTCGACAAGTCATCGACCAGCTCCGTGAGCGGTTTAAGGAAGTATGGGCGAAGAACCTAGATATTTCAAACCTCACGGTCCCCGAAGGCATCCTAACTTCTGCGTGGGCAGAGATACTCGGCATCAATCCCGAGGAGATTGACCTCGACGACAACTTCTTCCGTCTGGGTGGCGACTCGGTCTTGGCGATGAAACTGGTGTCAAGTCTTCGAACACAAGGACATGGTCTGACGGTTGCAGACGTGTTCCAGTACATGCGGCTGAGAGACGCAGCTACTAAGCTTAAGGTGGATCAGGATCCAGGGGAGAAGGTCCAGCTATATAAACCATTCTCAAGTCTCGGCAATTTCGACGTGGAATTATTCTTGTCCCAGGTCCAGCCAAAGCTTGCTAATCCAGACTGGACAATTCGTAACATTCTTCCAGTGACGGACTCCCAGGTGCTCGATATCAGGGCAACCATACAGGCGCCTCGAACTTCAATCCAATACACCATGCTGTACCTCGAATCGGGTGTCGATCGAGAACAGTTATTCCGGGCGTGCACGGAGCTGGTTAAGACTCACGATATTCTGCGCACCATCTTTGTTGAACACGAATCAAAGTTCTATCAAGTAGTAGTAGATGAGCCGGCAACTCCTATATCTACAGAGAAGGCCAATGGTGGCCTGGAGGAACATGTGGCCACACTCTGTAAAGCGAACGTGGATTTGGACTTTGACCTGGGGTCCTCTTTCGTCAAGTTGATCCATGTCGAGGGCAACCATGGCAAGCAGTGTCTCATCATAGGCTTATCCCATGCACTGTACGATGGTATATCTCTACCCAGACTGCTTCGAGATCTCGAGAGTTTATATACGGGAAGCAAAATCAGCAATTTCGAACCGTTCTCAACGTACATTTCTTGCACGAGGGATGAGCTGGTGCAAGCCAAAGCACAGAACTACTGGCATGATCTTCTTGATGGCTCGACGCTGTCTATCTTGGAACGAGAGCTCATGCAGCCCACAGATAAGGCAATATTCCAAACAAAGCCTGTCGATATCTCTCAACGCCCCAAGGACATCACCACAGCGAACTTGCTCATCGCAGGATGGGCATTAGTGCTTGCTCATCGCCTCCAGAAGCAAGATGTAGCATTTGGGTGCGTCACTTCAGGTCGAAACATCGACCTTGCAAACGTCGAGAAGGTCATGGGCCCATGTTACCAGCTCACGCCGATTCGGGTTCCGTTCGCATCAGGCTGGATGGCGTCGGATCTGCTTCATTTCGTGCAGAAGCAGAACGCCGAGTCTGCTGCCCATGACTTCCTCGGGCTCGAGAAGATAGCCGAGACTGCAAAGTGGTCGGAGGAAGCGCGGTTCTTTGACTCTATCGTTCATCATCAGGACTGGGATGATTTCGATACGATGCCATTCGCCGGCGGATCCGCCAGGGTGGACATTCTGAGTCCGCATGGTGATGCACCGCATCCTCTAAAGGTTGTCTCATTCGCTCGTGGCGGGAAGAGTTATGTTGGTGTCGTTGGCAGCGAGAGGGATTCTGTGCTTGTGGACGCGTTGGTTGATGAGGTCGTTGCTGCGGTGGAACAGTTGGCGGGCACAAGAGCCAGGTCACGTGGTTCCAACCTCGTGATCAGTGGAGTAGAGGTCGTTGATGTGTAGGCAATGGGAGGTGATTAAGGGCTTCATTGAGGGACTTGAATCTATTCATTCCTGTCTCTTTGACTTCTGTTGATATTGATGTTTGCGTGGTTCTCCATGTAACGCTTTTGAAGTGTTGACAATTTTGAGATTTTGATATCACCTGGTTGTACCACATAAGGGGAACACCAGTAACTTCAACAATGTTCCCTAAACATGATCCTCTACCCGTGGAGATTGAGAAGATGCTTAAAGTCGCTGAGGGGAGTACATGTAGGGATAAATTTGCTTTGTGAATACGCACCACTGAGTTGCTCGCGTAATCTGTACTTGACTCAACTTCAAACTTCAGCAACATTATTTAGTTACTGTATATTATCTCGTAAGATTTCATTTCCTGTATATCTCTCGTCGCCTATACTTGAGATTCAGTTTGATTTGAGTTAAGTGAAGTATACCTGAGCTTCTTTAAGAACCGACTCTCAGCTCACTTCAGGAAGGAGGCGAAGCTGGAGAGCCATTGATACGAGGAAGGTGGAATCCATAGATAGTCAAGCTCAATCGACATCCCGTTCCCTCAGTTTCATACAACTAATATACTCGACATACCAGCACTCAGAACCAAACAGAATGCTCTTCCCAATCACCCTGTTCATCGTTCTCATCCTCTCTCTCATCTCCCCCACAACCCCAACACCCCTCAACTTCACAACCACGACCACCCGCCCCTTTTGTACATCTCTCCAAATACGCATCTCCGTCTCCTCCCATAACGCCAAGTTCCCTCCAGACTTCACCACCACGTCCCTCCTCTCCGTCGTAGGCGCTCTCGGCGACGTTACTTTCAACAGCTTGATCACCGATACATATGACATCGCTGCGACCTATTGCGAGCCGGAGGTCTATGTGGAGGGTAGGAGGGAGATACTACAGGTACTTGTGCATGGAGTAACGTATACTAAGAGTTGTAAGTTTATTTTTACCTCCCTTGAAGAAGAGCAGGTGGAGAGACAAAAGAAGATAAAATAGAAGGGAAGATGTGGTGTAGTAAAGCTAATCAGACGCATATTGGACTGGGAATGACTATAGTGAACGCTATAGCTGGGTAGCTGCTGCTTCAAAGCAAGGATACCCAACATTAGCTATTGACCGGCTGGGAAATGGAGCATCGACACATGCTGATCCTATTCTCGCCGTCCAGTAAGTCTCTCATTTTTTAATTTCGACATCTGCTTACCCAGCGCCAACCAGCAAGCTGGCAGATTTATCCCTTGAATCCTCAAACTGACTGCCTTCCATATATCCTCTCGAAACCGAAATCATCCATCAAATCATCCTCCTCGCCCGTACCGGCCATCTTCCCACACCCCTCACCAACCGCCCCTTCGTAAGCGTAATCTACGTCGGCCACTCCTACGGCAGCATAATCGGCAATGCGCTGGTCACGACCCATCCCGCCGATGTTGACGTCCTGATCCTGACCGGCTGGTCCTCCTCCTTCATAACCCTGATTCCAACCGTGCTTGGCGAAGCAGTGGTGCTCCCTGCTTCCCTCGCGGAACCAGCTCGGTTCAGCGGCTTGCCGCTGGGGTACCTGGAGATTAGCAGTGAGATTGGTACGAGAGCGTTGTTCTGGGGAGGCGCGTATGAGGAGACGCTTTTCGAGTCTGATTTTAGGAATCGTGCGTTTTCTTCTTCTCCTCCTTGCATATACACTTTAGCTTCGGCACGGTCGAATATTTCCTCTTCCCGTGCAAATTTCCAGACATCACAGCTTAAAAGTAACTCTATTCCAGGCAGTACCCTCACGGCTAGCGAAGCCGCCTCGGCCTACACCGGTGCCGTCTACATTGCCACCGGCCAGCACGATGCCATCTTCTGCAATCTCCTCGGCTCACAGCCTGAGTGTGGAGACCCGAAGACCGGGTATCTGGGACAGAGCAGGAAGTTGTTCCCCAATGCGAGGGTCTTTGATGTGTACGTCGTTCCGGATGCGGGACATTGTTGGCAGCTGCATTTGAGTTCTTGGGCGGCATTTGGGACTGTTCATGAATGGTTAGGGACGTTGGGGTATTGAATATGCGTGGGGTTTTGGGTGTGCTATTTCCTTTTGCGAATGTGGTAGCGGATGATGGGAAGATTTTGAAAGTGTTGATGAGCTTACTTTTGCTGCTCACAAGATAGATTCGTAGATCTTAGATCGCCCACCGAACTGCAAACATCCTCGCAAACAGAGTAGATAGACCTTTGCCAGTATCGATTCATCGTAGGACCGGGTATCAATGTTTTCGAGCAGCTTGCTTGACTTGAGAAGGTGGTAAATAACAGTAACTTGTGCTGAAAGGATAATACAATTTCTTGTGGAACTGGAAGCAGGACCATGGCAATGATACACTCGTGTCATCCAGAGCTATGAGAGCAGATAGATATGGTAGAGTACTAAATGCAGACATGCAATTTCAAACACTGCGAGATGACTGGAATCTAAGAAAGGATCAGTTGCTAGGACGAATTGGAAAGAAAAGAAGAACATGGAAATTGTAAATCTCCATCTCCAAATTATAGTTATACAGACTTACTTGTGGAACATATGTATAGCTATACTTACTCTTGCTGTATATAAAAATGCCTCGATATCAAGACCAGTGGTGAGTGATGTGATGATAGAGGGAAGAAGCGGTTTTAGAAGGAAAGCAGGCTAGGAGTCTCTCAAGCTTTACTCTTTACTTTAGATTCCCAGCCATGATTGCAATTGAGAGTTGAGAGATCAAACACTCAATCACTCCCTCTTCATTCTCCTCCTCCCGTCTCGACCGTACAGTACCAGCTCGTTCACCCGTCCACAATATGTATATATATGCGGTCGACCACGTCCACGCCTCTCGAAAAAAACCCACCGAATCGAACCCTGCCCTGGAACCCATATCTATCTACGCCGAAGCGCCAAGGCCTCGGCTCGAATTACCCTGTAAGCCTGTACCCGTCGCAGAGGCAGCGCTAGTGTTTCAGAGATGCTGATCCGCGCCGGATTCTTGGGGGTGCATCGCATCGCATCGCATCTCATCAATCAGGCACAAGATGAATGAACGAGTCGAGTAGATGATACTGTACGAAGGACCGAGGAAAGCCAATTAGGGGGGGGAGAGAAAGGGAATATGCATGTGTGTGATATGATATGATATGATATGCGCGGCTCGGTCTAGAACTAAATTTGGTATGATACTGTAACAGGGCTTTGATTCGTCCCGTTAGAATACATATATATAAACAGTACAGATAACTTACAGATATATCTTCTGTGTAATATATTGTCATTACAGTAATTACGGACAGGGAGATGATGTGTTTACGAGGCACGCAACTGCGTCGTAGTACAGTAGTGTAGGTCCGATCATGTACATACGCAGGGCGAAGAAAGATCAATTGTTACAATACGAGAAAGCAAAAAATTATACTGTATAGGAAGAAGGATAGACAGCTAGATGTCTTAGAACTAAGTCTTCAACCCTCGTTTTCTTCAGGCATGAGACAAGATACAACTCTGCCTCGGCTTATTCTCCCATCCGAAGATATCTTGAAGATATTTCTTAACACTTCAGGGATGGCAATCCCTAGCCATCATCTCAACTCTGCTCAACTCTGCTCTGCTCTGGAGTCTGGACGTTGACGCGAACATTCTTGGGAGTTTGGTGGGGATATGTAGGATAGGGATGGGATACTGTATTGTACTGTAGCTTGCATGGATCATGGAAGATGATGCATTACGGCACTTGGACTTGGATTCAAGGAGCGCACGCACCGGTACGCGAGTGTTTATTTTTGGGAAGCCAGCGGGAACTGGAAACTCAATAAACCTTCGTACTGTACTGGAGAAGTGTACAAAGGCAATTCGATTATTGGCGGTGTGATATGAAACTCCCAGTTGGAGGTTTGTTTACTTGCTTGCATGTATTGGGAGTCGGTTCATGCTCGTTGACATGAGAATGAGTGTATACAGAGAAAGCACTGGTCCCGGTACCAGTTCTGGTAGAGTTGGGACATCTTGGGAATCGAGGATAAATGTAATAATGCGATGGAATTACCTACCTAGTACTGTAAGAAGTAGAGTAGAGACGAAGTGACGCGCAGTGCAATGTTTAGAAAGCGCATTCACAGAGGTACATGTAAAAAGGGGCTTTGAATGGATGGGGAATGGCGACGAGTGGCGAATAATAGGGGGAAGATGAAACTGCCAACCAATGTGTAAATGTTGCCACTGATACTTCGTACAGTACCAAAGAACTGTATATGTGATGCACGACCCCTTTCTCTCGGGAAGGGTGCACGAAGTACGAAGTTACATGTACTGACTGTACTGTATCCCCAACCGTGGAATTAAAGTACGAAGTACGAAGTAGCTGCATCTATAGCCGGGCTGATTCATCTTCTTATGAATCCCAAGTTTGATATTGTACAGTAAATCCTCCGGTTAAAGGTTGGTGAAATCGAGTACAAAAATAGACGTAGAAAATCGCGGGTAGAACATCCTCATGTCCATAACAATACATCATGTTTCTTTCTTCTGTTCTGGGACAATAATATGGAAACCCCCCCGGTATTCGTGGGTCAAATCGTATTCAGTCGAGGAATGCCACTCGTCAGCCAAAAAGTGCGCCGGGCCTCTCGCCAGGGATTCTGTTGGCACATCTCTGGCTCCTGAAACACGGCCTAAAGTAACATCAGAGGGAATATCCTCGTCACAGACTCACAGCTTGAGGTGAGGGATAAGGGACGAGGAATGATGCTCCCTAGGGGGTAGGAATTGTGAGTTTTGGTGGATGAGCATACGAAGTACGTACTGTATACTGCATAGCACAGGCACGCAAGCACACACGCAACAAGATGGGATATGATAACAATTATAGCATAGCATATATGTAATATATATACAGTAATGTAATATGATATAAATATACAGTAATACAACACCACATAGCACATAGCTCCACAGCATAAAAAAACCCACCCGAAAATACAGTAAAAGACACAAATACATTTCAAAATTCATACGCAACCCAACCGAAGAACTTCCAACGAAAACGCTAAAACTCTCCACTCTCCACCCCTTACCCTGCCTTACCCTACCTTGCCCTGCCCTGCTCTGCCCTGCCCTGCCCTGGCCCTCTCGTTGCTGCTTCTACTTCGTACTACTACCTCACTCACCCTCATCCTCACCACCCTCACTCACCCCTTCACCCTCGTCACTTTCCTTCTCTTCACTCTCCCTCCATCAACGACGACGACGACGGCATCGTTTAACTCCATTCAATCTAGCTATCTCTCCCATCTCCATCTCGTCTCTCTTCGTTCGTCTTCCTGTATTAATGATCATCTGCATGTTGGCTGGTAGAGCATCAACAGCGTCATCCCCTTTCTACTCTTCCTGGAAAGCTTAATCCTCGCACACTCGACTCGACTCGACCCGAATCATCTCGTCTCAGCAGCCCGCGCAATCAATCCCTTTTCAATCGATTTTGATTCCATCCTCGCATCATCCCTTCGAATCCATACAATTCTCGACTCAATCGGATACCTGCAGACCTGTTTCAGTGCTCCACGGACGCCCGAACCCTCAATCGGCATCTCAAAACCTCCTTTCCATTTCTTCAACCCCCCCCAGAGATCTTTTCTGCAGCGCCGTCATCGAGTGACCCTTTAGTGGCCTTGCGCCCCTCAATCCCATTTTAATAGACTAGACCTATCTTCGTCTACACAACAGAAATTGCCTCAAAAGCCATCGTCCGTCAAATCCACGATCCTTCCCCAAGCCCACAAATCTCCTTGGCGGCTCGAGCCTCGAAATTCGTAAAAAGGTTTCGACGTCTACCCAACAGTCGACTCTCTCACAACCCATCCACGACGGGTCCGTTCCATTCTGTCATTGAATCGACAACATTCGGATAGTCACGATACATTCGAATAAACTTCCTACCCATCTCTCGTGCCAGATTCGAGAGATTTGGTGGACAAAAATAATCTATAATGTCATCTGCAAGATCTGAACACCTTACGCTAGGATATCTACCTACGCCTACCGCTGGTCTCTCACGCTCTGCATCTTCGACTGCCAACAACTCCCCCACAGAGCCTTCCAGCGGAAACGCACTACGGTCACCCTTTGGGTTATCAGGTGGCTTAAACTCTGCAGGTAAAATGGCCAACAACTCGCGATCGGGGGCCGGCTCTCCATCGCACGAACTGGGCGGCAGCAGTAGATTGTTCTCAAAGAGGTGAGATGGATATCTGTCTGGATTGTAGGTGTCGACTAACACGGGACAGAGCACGAGAAATCCAAGCCCAGGAGGGTTTACCAGTTAATGTTTGGGGACCACCTACCAGCGGCAATTCCACTCCTCTTCGCGAAAACATCCCCGAGTCTCCAACTGACGGGTTTCCCGACTTCTCACAACTGCCCACCCCCGAGAGCGTTCCATCCTCTACAAGAAGAGCCCGAGCCGGTACTGTGCCATCTCGATTCTCTCCCGGAGGAGCTACAAATGGTATGGCGAATTTGCCATCTCTTGCCAAGTCTTCGAGACCGACACCCTCGCAGAATCCTTTCCAGACACCCCCTCCCTCTTCGATTGGAGAAATGCCCGAACACATCTCTGCCACAGCTAGCAATGCTGCTCTTCTCTCTCGATTACGTGCTGGGTCTATGCCACAACGAAGTCAATTTTCCAATGGTTCGGGACCCTTCGGACCATCCGTCTTTTCCACCAATTGGGCGTCGGGAAGAGAGCGCACATCAACACTGGCTAGCATTGCAAGTCAAGGCTCCAACCAACCCAGCTCTCCCGCACGATCATCATTCTCGCGAGAGGGTACTGGCGACAATGACATGCAAATGAGAACTCTAGATTATCTTGGTTTGGCAGATACCCCACAACCTCCTCGGGCTCAGTTGGCGCACCCCTTCCTGGCGAATATCGCAGATATCAACAAGAACAGGTTCCGTTCCTACTCCGTGAACGCCAAAGAGAAATACGCCGAGGATGAGGAGGATGATTACGGCACTGCCCACTTGACCCCATATGAGGCACAACAGGCTCAGTTGCAGATGCAACTTGCGGCAACGAACGCTGCTATTCAAGCACATAACCATGCCGTTCAGGCTTATGCAAACCAGGCGTCTATGAATCGACCCAGAGCTCGAACTGCCGGCGTTCTCGAGTCCCCGACTTCGAGACTGCTGAAGAATTACTACCCCTCCGCATCCCGACTGGATAACAGCATCTCTGCCTCCGACCTTGGCATGGCAGAGTCCCGAGAATACGACGATCTTCCAGCGGCTGTAGCTGCCATGTCAATGGGTCGTTCAAACAGCAGAAATGATGGGCACCTCAATCCGGATGATAATTTAGAAGGACCTACACGAGCGCTGTGGCTAGGAAGCATCCCCCCTTCTACTACTGTTTCAACTTTGCAAGAATTGTTCAAGGTCCACGGCCCGATCATCTCAGCTCGTGTTCTAACTCACAAAAACTGCGGATTTGTCAATTTTGAGCGACTGGAAAGTGCCATGTCCGCAAAGCAATTGATGAACGGGACTGAAATCTTCCCTGGTGCTGGACCTGTTCGGATCAACTTTGCAAAGCCCCCTTCTCCTTCTGGCACCCCTGGCCCTGATGGAACGTTCCCATCCCCGAGCCCGGATCCATTCATGAAGGAAAATACAAATGGCGAATCCAATGGCGCTGCACCCATCTCCCGACCAGGAACTGCCCCGTTGATCATCAAGGCCCTCGGAGATGTGAAGTCTGAGATTTTGAGCATTGTTTCGGAGTTCGGTGCTAGCCCCGACGACAAGACCAAGATCACCCGCAGCTTGGAATCAGCCATCGGGTTTGAAGGGTATCAATCTGAGATCCCAGCTATCTCGGAGCCATCCCACAACCGAATTCACGACGCTCCAAAGCTTCGAGAGATCAGAAAGAGAATCGACAACCAGAGCTGGTCCCAGCAGGAGATTGAGAATATCGCTGCTGAGATGTTACCGGAGATTGCTGAACTCTCGTCTGATTACCTTGGAAACACTGTTGTTCAGAAGTTGTTCGAGCATTGCTCTGATGACATGAGGGATGCGATGTTGATGGAGATTGCCCCTCACATGGCTGAGATTGGTGTCCACAAGAACGGCACCTGGGCTGCACAGAAGTACGTACAACATTATGCCAAAGTCTAACTTGATGAATTCCGCTTTGCTTTTATGTCCAGGAACGGTGCTAACATTGTTTTAGAATCATCGATGTCTGCAAGACTCCAAAGCAGATGGGCATGATCATTAAGAACCTACAGCCGTACACCGTCCCGCTTTTCCTGGACCAGTACGGAAACTATGTCTTGCAATGCTGCTTGAAGTTTGGATCGCCGTTCAATGATTTCATCTTCGAGTCGATGCTCAGTCAGATGTGGGAGATTGCTCAGGGAAGATACGGAGCCAGAGCTATGCGTGCTTGCCTCGAGAGCCACCACTCGACCAAGGATCAACAGCGACTGCTTGCTGCTGCCATTGCGCTTCACAGTGTACAACTGGCTACCAACGCAAACGGTGCACTTCTCCTCACTTGGTTCCTCGACACCTGCACATTCCCTCAGCGCCGTACTGTCCTCGCTCCACAGCTTGTTCCTAACCTCGTCCATCTCTGTACACACAAGGTCGCTTACCTCACCGTTCTCAAAGTCATCAATCAAAAGCTTGAGGCTGAAGCAAGAGATACAATCCTTCAAGCACTGTTCTTCTCGAAGAATGACGAGACTCTTGAGGCCATTCTCGCCGACCACGCCTGCGGTGCTACCCTCATCTTCAAAGTTCTCACCACTCCCTTCTTCGATGAGAGCATTCGATCGGAGGTTGTCGAGAACGTGAGAAATGTTCTCCTACTCCTCAAGGCCCAACCTGCTCAAGGATACAAGAGATTGATGGATGAGGTTGGACTTTCTACCAGAAATGGAAGCACTGGACCTAGCCGCGAGCACAACGCTAGCCATTCCACCGAGCGCCAGAGACCTGGCTCGCAACAAAGCCAGGTCAATGGTCACATGCCTCCTCAGCAGTACGGTAGCAGTTTCTACCCTCAGATGCCACAAGCAGGTTTCGACATGGGAATGCAACGAACCGACAGCGTGGATTCCAATCTTGGACCGTACCAGTCATACGGTGTTCAGGCCCAGCTCTTCAACCCAGCTGCTGTCCAAATTCCTCCCATTAACTTGCAACAGCTTCAATACCAGCAACAACTCCTCGCACGTGCGAATCCTCCGATGAACAATTTCTATCCTACATTGCAGTCCGGATTCGGCGGATACAGCAGTGGCAGCCCTTCAATTGATAACTACCGCAATCAGACTAATCCCATTCAGCCCCCTCAGCCTCAAATGAACCAAAGCTCGATGCTGGGCGGGAGTGCATTTGGCCCCCCTGGTTTTGGCAACATCGGAATGGGCATTGGTGGTTACGGATATGCTGGGATAGGAATGCAGGGAATTGGGTACGGCTTGCAACAGGAGCAGCAAGTCAACTCACGAAGGGGAAGGGTACGTTGATTCGACGACCTGGTGGAAGGAATTTAGCTAACCTATCACAGAGGTAGATCACGTAGCTCATCAGCGCTTTATTTTGTCCTGTCCGGTGTAAGAGTGATCTCGGTTGTTGTAGGAAAAAGGCGTTTTGGTCGGTCATCTACTGCATGTTTCTACAATCAGAGGAAGAAAAGCCCGAAGCGCTCGTTACTCGCATACCTGCGCTGGTAGTCGGTTGAACATATGTTCGTGTATACACTTGCTTGCTGGACAGAGTATTTGTGTGGAAATAGACGAAAGATGGAAGCAAGGAAGGTTGTGTATTCATTCGGGGGGTTGGATGGGTTTACAGAAGTGCTTCTTGGCTCCGCGCACATGTATGCAAGCGAGATGTTCGTAGGCAAAGGAATATAGGCAGCCTGTGGGAGTAGAGAGATAGCAGCAATGTAAAAAAACGGGTTATCAATGAACAGCCTGAACCTGATCCATAAGATTTGTTGGAGATGGGGAGAGGTGGCAGGTGCCTCTCTGGATTACTGCTCGGATTTGTAGGTGTTAAGTTGCTGCAATTATTTGTTGGAAGTAGAGCAATGGAAGTGATTTACTTGGTCAAGTGACTAGTGGCCAGCTTCACAATGCCCAAATTATCCCCCTTTTCCAATTCAAGGCTCAGCTGTGACATTCCTTCCTTGCTATCCCCATCCTCCTTTCCCACACGATACTATTCTCACGAGAAGTTGATGATAATGAGCTAGTACGATATCACGCCTGCCATTTTAGCGTAAAGTGTTTACCGTAGGTAATCAAATAATAGACAGGATGATCAGAGGAAGATTAGTTGAGTTTACTTCAGCGAGAACAACAACAACAAGCTACCTACCTCTCGCTCTAACCCGTGGCCGCCCATTTAAGTATATTTCCTTTCTTTACGAATCTTGGCCCGTCACATCACGTCACGTCACGTCTTTCGGCAATTACCAGATCTCAACGACCACCAAACCCCCAATGAAAGGAGGAAGAAGGAAGTCTAGTACAGTACTACGTTACCTGTCTATCGTGTTCAAAAAGACTGTCGGCAGCCCCCATGTGCCCATGTGCCTATTTATGCATGAGGCTGTGAAATTGAGGTGGTAAAGGTACGGTACCATCACATATCGAGGCTGCAGGAACAATTAATTGCGCATGCGGGGATCCACCTAGGTAGCTTCTTGTTGGAGGGTCCGAGCTATAAGAATAGATATCTACTGAACGCGCGCGAGGCTGGAACTTGGTGTTTTAATTGAAAGAATAGGATTATGTCGATTTTCTCTAAGAAGGGTTCGAAGTTGCAGCAGCCGTGAAGCTTGAGGCGTGATTTGTGGCTGTGGCTTAGAGGGTTATGTCGGGTTTGTGTTGCGTCCACGCCCGGCATTTGGGGGCAAAAAACCGACGACTTCGAGCCCTCGATATCAAAATGTCTCAATGGAATGCTTGGTCCGTTGGGGGTTGAACCTCACAAGCAACATCACACTGCACACCGTCTCTCCGCCCCCAGATCATCCCTCGGGCCTTCTTCAGACTTCATTCAGCTGAGTTCCCCAACTCTAGCCTTACAGAATCTCACCTAAGCTTCGCCCCCATGGAAGGATTATTAACGGTCACACACAGCCAGCCAGTTTAGCTCACTTGCACAAGCTTCACAAGCTTACAAGCACAAATACAAGCAGAAGCTCCCGCTCGTCTAAGCCCGGGCCGAGTAACTGTCTTGCATGCAAACCCACGCGCTCTGCAAGAATAGATACTGTATGAATACAGGCTATGACATTTGCTGTCAGCTTGGGGCAGGAAATGCTATACCAAGCCCGCAGTCGAGCCTAGTACAGTAATCACTCTTTCTTCGCGGTTAGAAGTCCAAGTGTGAGGCTGGTCTTGACTAGGGATCAAAGGCTTCTCATTCAGTTCTCTCGCATATATATATAAAGAGTTCATCCTCCTCTTTTCATTTCTCGGCACCTTCTCTCAGATCAATACATCTCCCCCTCTCATCTACTAGCAATCTTCAGCTGAATCACACTTTCACTTTCACACTTTCAAAATGCATACTTCCCTCCTTTTAACGACCCTCCTGGTCACGCACTGTCTAGCTCGCAGCGTGCCGGCTAATGTTCAGGCTTTTTATAATAGCGTGAAGAGTGCTGGGACTTGTAAGAATAAGTTGAAGACTGGGTTCTACGCAAAGGGTGCTCCGCCTGCTAGTACGTTTCCTTTCCCCTCGATCTCACTTTAATTTGCGGAAAGTGAGGGAGATATGAAATTGAAATCGGAGTTGGGCTAATGTATATATATAGCTTTCTCCTACTGTGGAGATCACCTCACAGATTACAAAGTTGTATATCTTCAAGGCACGGGAGGCGCACTAGCAGATATGGATATTGAGTAAGACTCCCCCCACCCCCTCCTCACCCTCCTCCTCCTCTTTCCTCTTCCTCTAACCTGTGAATCCCGTAAACTGACAGCCCCTTAGCTGCGACGGTATCCAAAAGGGTCCCGGCGATGACGGTCGCTGCAAATCTTCGGGTGATACCCAGGCGCACACGAGCTTTGAGGATACCGTCGCCGGCTATAATAAAGGCGTCTCGGGCCTCAACGCCTTCATTCATACCTACGTCGTGTTTGGGAATGTCGGTTCCAACCCGGGCTTCGTCAATTATAACCCCAAGGCGAACGGGGTGAGGGAGTTGGGGCTGATTGCGGTGGTTTGTGGGAATGGGAAGATGGTACTATTTTCTCCTTCGCTCTCTTTTTCTCTTTCTCTCTCTCTCTCTCTCCTTTCCTGGAATTGAATTGAATTCGACTAACAGGTTAAAATAGTTCTACGGTATCTGGGGCGATGAGAATGGCGATGATGGTCCCAAGGCCGTCATTGGCGAAGCTTCCATCTCAATGGCAACTCTTTGCTTCGGGACCTCTGTGAATGGCAACAGTGGCCATGATGCAACGGACGTCTTGTATCTTGCGTTCACAGGCGCTGACGCCGTCCCTGGTGCCAATGGCGCAAAGTGTAAGCTCACCCCCTCTCTCTCTTCTCTTACCCATCGGATCTTTGGATCTGTACCTCTACACCATACCCTTGGACCACTGAAGAAGTTTCCTTTGCTCTCTCCAAGCTATTCTTTGCTGATGACGTCTTTCCAGGGAATGCGGCTTCTGCGGTTGAGTTCGAGAATAGTCTTGCTGCGCTGGGAGACAAGCTTGTGAAGAGGATCGGGACGCCCGGGACGACAACCACGCTGAAGACTTCAACCAGCACGGCTGCTCCGCCGACGGCTACGTGTTCGTGGTCTGGGCATTGTTTAGGTAAGTTTTCCTTTCGTTTTCGTTTTCACTTTCACTTTCAACTTTCACTCCGCTCCTTTCCTTTCCTTTCCTTTCCTTTCCTTTCCTAAATTTAAGAGAGAGAGAAAGGCTGACTAGAACAGGTGCTACCTGTACGACTGAAAATGATTGTTCGGATGACCTGGTATGTAAATCTGGGAAATGTGCGAAACCCTGATTCTCTGCTTTTTTATTTAGAAAGATGGGAAGGGAAGGTAGCGTTAGAGAAAATAAAGATGCGAAGAAAACAAGGATAATGTGGAAACGAGAGGAGGCGAAATCTCGTGAGATCAAAAGGTATTGGAGCTTTAAACCTCTATAACATCTAGAATAACAGCTCTAATTTATTCATTCATCTGACAAGGTGAGAAGGCTCTATAACTGTGTCGTCGTTGAATTCCCGAACCCCTATTTATGATCAATTCATCACCTGACTTCATCCTACCATAGCATCTCCTACTTTTCCCCTTAAATATGAAGCTTTCCACTATTCATTCATTTATTATGTATCTACCTAACCAATAAATAATGAATAATTCAATTAAGAGCCCCAGCCAGACACGAGATATTCCATCCATCTCAATCAACACTAGGCTGTAGTATTGACTACACTACCTACAGGGAATCGGTAGGTGACCTGGTGGAGTAGGTCACCCCACCTTTCCCCACCTGTACGAAGTACAGTACCATTGTATTATTGACCCCTATTGTTACAGTACAGTACAGTACATACAGTATTCCCATAATTCATACCATTAAAAGTTTCAGAAGTACCGTAAGCAGAAATCAACGCAAATTATTCCTCCTCACTAAAACCAACCACGCTCCCCCCCCACCCCAAAAAAAATATCAAAAAAAGAAAAGAAAATATATATATATAAGAAGTTTTTTCTGGTGGGGGCGGGACTACTGTACTGTACTGTACCTCGCTCTTTTTTTCCAACTAAATTCGTCATCGGAACGTGGAGTGCTAGTGCTAGTACTCTCTGCCCGTGAGCTGAGAGAGAGAGAGCTGACGAGGCTTTTTAGGGAGAGAAATTTGTCGGCGCACAGTGGGTGCACTGACAATTATATACCTAGTTAGTTAGTGAGTTAGTTAGTTTATTAGATTTTCCTTCTCCCCCCCCTTACTGAAACCTTACTCGCAGCAGCAGCAGCAACACGGTTGAAGGATACTGTACTGTACTTAGGGGGGATATATTCCCCTGAAACAATTTTTCTTCTTCTTGTTTTCTTCTCTACTTCACACTTACTTACTACATTTCGCTCTTTATTTCTTCGCGGAAAAACAAAAACCATCTTCAATTTCTCGCTTCTGTGTCATTATTCGGCATTTATTTATTTTCTTCTTCGTCTTACCTTGCCGACCGCCTTATTGTATTGTACATATCCCACCAGTATTATTATTCATACACTACTTTACTTTACAAACGCCAAGGATTTCTCTCTCTCTTCGCTTCGCTTCGAACCCCCCTATTATTTTCTATTCTATTCTATTTACAATACCTTCACATCTTCAAAAGAAGCATTCATCACCTACCTTACCTACTATCTGCTACCTCCTCTCTATCCACCCAATCATCAATCGCCAATCACCAAAATGCCCTTCACCTCCTCCACCACCACCCCCACCATCAAACCCCTAAACTGGACCTCAGCAATATCAACCTCAACATCCACCCTCCTCTTCTGCACAATGTCCTACGCAGTCTTCGCTTGCGCGATCCTATCGCTGCACTCGCTATCGATTGGGAGCAGGGGATTCGAGCAGGGAAGCTTATTTGCTAATCGTGGGCATTGAAGGAGTGGGGAGGTTTTTTGTCCCACTCTTCTTTTTTACTTTGGGGTTGGATGGGATTTGGGAATGGGGGTGATGGCTGATGGGTGATGGAAGAGGGAGAGGGGAGTTGGAACAGGCAGGCAGGCAATTTGAATGCAGTGCTAGGACTAGGTTGTGCTCATTTTTTTTCTCAAAGGATGTAGAGTGTATGCTGTGCTGTGCTATACAGAAACCGAGAAGAGAGATTTCAGATTCCGATGGCGATTGCGATTGCAATTGCGATTGGGAGAAGCTGCTAGATCGAACGGTGGTGAAATATTTCATCAAGGTGGCCGCTAGGCTAGAGTTTCTTTTGCACCACAGCTGAGAAGGAGACAGGTTAGACAGAGAAGAAACAGATTCATATAGAAAGAGGAAGGGATAGTAGATTGGGTGGAGGTTTTCGTATTCGAAGGATGAGATGTGGGCTTGAGCTATGCGTCGATTGTCTTGTTGGTACATATACATGTAGCTGTAGGATCAGATATACCAGCGCCACAGTATCTATCTAATCTAAGGAGAATCAATGGGATGGGAAAAAATTGGGGAAGAGGTGGGAAGGGACGGGACACCTTCGATGTATAATGTTCCATCACGGTATACCGTAGACTAGCATCTGTCGTCGTAAACGTCACAGCCACGGCTTTTTGCAAGAAGAATACGTTCATATGGTAACAGATTTATATCAAGTCAGCTACGAGCTACGTCTCTTCCCCATCTATAACTTTCGGTATCCGCCCTAAGTACAGCCAGCTCAGCACAGCAACACATCCACACATGCTCGCCACCACGGCATTCATATTACCATAGCCGATGCGATTCCTCAGCTCCCCGGCAAGTACAGGCCCGAACGTCAAGCCTGCACTAAATGCAATGCTGCTCATGGCATAAAGCTGACCATACGGGCCCTGTTCGCCAAAGAAGCCTTCATTGGCCTTATGGTACTGCTCGACCACATAGCTTGCCTCGACAATGCTCGACGCGGAGACCATAGAGATGCCGATTCCAGACATGGTGAGGAAGACGGCCATCTTGGCGATCTCTGCAGCGCCGCCAGCGTGTGGGATCCGCAAGAGGACGAGCGGAAGGACGAGGTAGGCCATGCCGAGAGTGGCGATGGGTTTGGAGCCGTACTTGTCGACGGCGCGGCCAGCGAGGGGGCCGACGACGAGGGAGGGGAGGATCAAGGGGATGAAGATCAAGCCTGCTTTCAGCGGATCGAAGTCGAAAAGATCCTGCGCTTCAATGACAATCGTGGCGTCAAAGACGGCGAGGAGCGTAGCTTGCATGAAAGCCACGAGCTGGGAAACCAGCAGTCGGCTGTTACCCAGACAGTAGAGGATGGGGATTCTTCGCAACCAAACACGATGGCCCTTTGGAATCTCCCACTTCCGCAGCTCTTCTTCCTTTGTGAAGCCGTTCGACAGCAGCGGCGAGGTCTCGCTCGCTTCCTCGTTGATCGAGCTCTGGCTCGAATCCAGCACACCGTACGTCGCCGCGACCTTCTTCTCGATGACCAACAGCCGCATGACGAAATCAAGACCCAACAGCGCGAACCCGCTTCCAAACACAGCGACCGAGCCGCCCTTCTTATAGACCACGCCGCCGTAGACGGGCGCCACGAGCTCCCCAATGCTGATGAAGCTGAATATCGAACCGATCGTGACGCCCAGCCTTGCGCTCCCCACGGTATCCATGACCATCGCCAAGCCAATCGTCCACACGACCGAGGCGCTCATCCCCTGCAGGAGACGCGCAGTGATCAGGATTGGTATGGTGTCTCCCCAGAACAACATGCCGGTGCTGGCGAACAAGGCAGCCAGGCCGAAGAGAAACGGGGGTTGTCTCGAGGGCAGCCTATCCGCGACGACACCGGCGACGATGGAGAACAGGACCTGCGCGCCGGCATAGCAGGCCAGCAGCGTCGAGGTGTAATGCTGGATCTGATCGTGCGCAACATGAACGCGGTCGACGAGGATGAAGGGGAGGATGGGGACGATGAGGCCGTAGAGGAAGAGATCGGTGAACATGCCAATGGCAACTGTCGAAATGATGTACAGGGTGCTCGAGCGCCATTTCAGACCCCAGGGTGCTGCCCTAGAGGGATGTGTATCTGCCATGGTAGGCGGTAAGATGTAATAGTTGTTCGAATGCAAAAAACCGAAATTTATCCTATATGCTTAAAAGATATATTATGATATATCCGGTATCCTCCTCTCGATATTCCTATCACTGTAGAAGGCATGGATTCCCAGAATTGAGCTCCAAAAAAGAAGACGGGCAGAGGATTTGGTGGGCTTGGCAACGTGCTGTGGTGTTGTATGAATTAATTTGTGCATGTGCAGGTGCAGCGGCAGGTCAGCGTCACAGTCATACATCGCCGTCGGTTGCGGAACGAGCCGCCGCTTGGCTGAAAATAGGAAGGCTTATCTATTTTATCATAACTGCGAGTAAAAATACGAAATATGGGCCGAAAATACGCGCAGGGTAGGGGTACGGGTATTTATATCTGGCAGGTCGGGGAAGAATCCCTTCTCTAGAAATAAATCCAGCAGTAACTATAACCACACGGCAGACCATCTGTTGTCTCATGTTGTATAACTGCACCAAATAACTGACGTTATCCTGGCTAACAGTATTAAGCACTCGGGTTTAAATACGAAATATATAAGTCACATGATCTCAATGACATCGTTCTCACTCGTTCGAATGCGTTTAGGACGTTTCTTCGGGGTAGCTTCTTAACTACTTATAGCTACATAATCTCAGCTAGTGGACATCAAATATACGGGGAGGTACAGTATACTAAAGATGGGGTGGGTAAGGAAGCAGAGTAAGCGAGTTGAGGTTCACCAGTAACAAAATAAGTTCCCCTAATCCAATTAATCGAATCGAAATATATCCACCAAAACTAACTCCTGTTCATGCTCAACTGCTTCCTACTACCCCTCGATCTTCGTCGACATATCCAAATTCCCAAAGCCGAATTCTATTCCTTCATCGTCCCCTAACTCCCCTCGTCCCTTTCTTCCCCTTCTGCAGAATTACCTTCTTCAACTCCTTCTCCACCGTCCACGCTTGAAGCACGACCGGATAATAGATGCAATCATCCTCATGCCAAATCTCCTGTCGTCCGAGCTGCTCTATCCAGACGAAGCGACTTCTGCACCTCCAGCAGAAACAACATCCGCAACGACCTGTCATCATTGATCATTAGTTATACCAACAGATACAATTACACACGAAAGTACCGCGGAGTAATACTCTCCTCTAGAAAGAGAAAACAGGGAGTACTTACAGTAAAGAACATCACACCCTTCATCTCTAAGAATGCGCTGCTTGCAGTTAGGGCAGTTCTTGCTGCGCCTTGCCAAGAATCTTTCCGAGGCGGCTACCTCTATCTTCTGCCTCATTCTCCGAACTCTTCTCTCTTTGCGCGTTTCGAAATCCTCGAGAGGTAGCGGTTGATTTCGAAGACGAAGCAGTTTCTTTTTTCCCTTGTCGACGACATCCGCGACCTTTTGGCAGATTTGAGAGAGTGTCATAGCTGTGTGCCGTGCGTTTTCCCGCTCTATTGGACCTCCGTCTGATGCTCGTTAACGTGGAGTATAACTATCGGTGTAGAGAGCATTTTCGAATTCCTTTTGTGGGTGTCCTGGAAAGGTGTTTAGACTAGGTAGACCTAGGCCCGGGTTTGATTTTGGTAGCGAGGAGTCTAGCAAGACGACGTCGTTGATACGTAGTGATGACATATTTGCGAGCCATCTTTCTCCGCCGATGATGTAAAGATGATACTAGCTTGATGAATTTCAGACTATGAGCGTGCTTGTCGTATATTTCCTAACCCTAGAAATGTAGCTCAATGGCTCATGAAGCATCTCAAAGCGCAGTCATCGTTGAGGTAACACCCCGGCAAATGATCCAACCTCATACAGTCCGTCTCCTCCGAATACTCGACGAATTCCATACAGAGGTAGCAGAATCTTCCTCCACAGCGACCTGAACGTTTCAATCAGCCAAAGTTCATGATAGTTTTCCTAACCATTCAAGCCTTAAGCGAAGGGGAATAATCGAGCAGGTAGGGGGAATCCAAGCAGCGGAACACTTACAAGTCACAACAACATGGCCTTCTACCCTCTCAATTGCTTCACCGCAGCTTGGACATGCCTTGAAGAGAACCTCAATGTAACGCTCTGAAGCCGCTACTTCTTTCAACTGCTTGTATTTTCGATCCAGAGCTTGAAGGGCCGATTCGGGTCGACAGAGCTTCGCGGTCCTTGCAGCAACCGTTTCCTGTGTCCTGGCAGTATTCTCCCTTCTTAAGACGTCGTTGACGAGTGAGTTGACGATTTTTCGACAAAAGTTTTGGATGTTGGTGAGAGTCATGATGGTAAAAATATGGTGTAGTGAGTGGTGACCTGTGATCTTGAGGATGGCCAAGGGATTGGAATGAACTTGATGAGAATTTAAAGATGCAGAGAATTGGGATTGAACTGAGTTTAATCAAATCGTGCGTTCCAAGTTGGACTTGACTAGCTGAGAGTCCGCCTTCAGCTGCTGCTGGGACCTAGTGTTCTGGCATGACATATAGCGGAGTATGTAAGTACCCACTTTAGAGAGTTAGTTGAGCCTTCATAGTTAGACTTAGTACTAATTGCTGATAGAAGAGCCCTAAGATACAAGTCCCATCCCCAGGATTCGAACTCGGTTAAGAAGAAGTCCGGGACCAGCCCCTTTTCCATAATAGACCAAGCTGTGCTATCTATTAGTGTATCTATTGCATAGTGTCAAGCACTTCAGTATCTTGAAGCTTGAAAGATCAGAATGCCCAAGACATAAATCCCAATCAGTATTCCGTGGGAGTGCTAGTGAAGAGGCATGTAGCGCCGACATCTTCGGCCTTCGCTTGCGTTTTCTTCAACGTTCTACACTTCGAGAATCGCTTAATCGGCGTCGTACCTGTCTAGATGCTATACCTATAGCTGACTACTTCCTTTTTGAATACAAAATCTGTAACGATGTAAGTTGGCTTAGTTGAGTCAAGAAGGGGTAAGGAAAGAGATACCTGAGATGGAGAAATACATCACATAATTTCGAAACTGACGATGTCATGATGAAGAAAAAAAGGGAGGCACCGTCACTTGAGTACAATATTCATTCGTTTCATATAAACATTATGTCCCAATATATATCACGTAGCAGAAGATCTATCTTGTTCGTGCCCTCCTTCTAAATTCAAAAACGCCTCGACTCCAGCCGATCTAGATCGTGCAACTTCATCAAGTGACAGAAGCTGTCGAAGATACTTCAGACTCCGGTTCCCATAGAATGCACACGCACCTGTGACACAAATCCCCGCCAATATCAGTCACATCACAGCGTATACCTGAAGTATGGATTCTTCATATCCGTCACATCCTGCTCCCCCATATCTCTCCCCAACTTCTCCTGCTCCTCCCTCCCCAATCCACTCTCTGCAGCAGCCCTATCCCTCTTGCGATTCTGCCACATGTACCACCCCCTCCAAGCACAGATCAACAAACATTCTGTCCCGAGACAGATACTAGCTCCAATCGTACCAGGAATATACTGTGGAGCGTCTTTGGTCCGGAAAATTTGACTTCCGCACATATTGCCTACACAGTAGCCGAGGAAGGTGGAGGAGGAGATGATGGTCTTCTTTGTGCGTCCAGCGACGTTGGAAGGGATGAGGGTCCAGGCGAGGAAGAGGGAGAGGACGGTAGGGACAGTCATAAAGTAGAGGCCCCATTTCGTCCATTTCAGGGAGGGATCTTGGGGGAGGAGAGCTAGGGCCAGGAGGCCGATGAAGGGAGGAAGGCAGGCGAGTGCCATAACATACATGCGGCGGTTTGCTACATTGCGAGTGTAGAAGCCGACGATGATGAAGAGGATTAGAGACATCACTGTTCATTCTTAGTAAAGAAGGGGGATCAAATCAAACAGGGAAACGTACCTGATCGTGGGATGCCGACGAGCAGAACTTGGAGTTGCGTGAAGCCAAAGGATTTGTACATAAGCGAACTGAATGTCGTGAGACCACTATGCATTGGTTAGCCGATTAATCCGGTGAGATGTGATTTATTGACGTACCCATTTGGAACAGAGCTCAAGAAAGCATTGAGGGTAGAAAAGTACAGGACTGGGTCCATGAAAGCCTCGGTGACCTGCGACCAGTTCCACTTCGTACCTGTGACATCTCGCCCGGCCTTGTTACTGATGATACGAGCAGCCCTACAGATGTATTAGCAGATACACTCCGTTAGACATGCCAAGAAGACATACGCCATTCTCTTCTCCTCCTTACTCATCCATCTCACCTCCTTCGGACTTCCCAGTAAGGCAAAGCACACCAAAGCGGCCACAATCGTGGAACTGCCCAGAAACAACGAGATGCACCTCCAAGCCGCCAGTCCACCATACTTCTCCGCATGATCACCGATCCCGTAATTGACCAAGTCGGCAAGGACGCCGAAGCCCGCATTGGCCGATTGGAAAAACAGGGATCGGGACGAGTGTTCCTCGCGGCGATACCATGTGCCAATGACGAGGATGAAGCCTGGGGAGATGGTGCATTCGAAGAGGCCTTGCAGCGTACGGAGGACCATTAGTTGTGTCCAGTTCTGAGCCGCGGCGATGGAGACGACGCAGATGCCCCAGCAGAGCATGTAGATGGATAGGGCGCGGCCGAGGGCCCAGCGTTGGAGGAGGAAGTTGGAGGGGAATTCGCCGCAGAGGTAGGCGAGGTAGAACCTAGATGGAACGTTCAGTAATAGGTCTCTGGAGGGAAAAGCTTGGTGGGTTCGCGTCATACATAGTTGTGAGCCATTGGTATTGCTGTCCGACTAGTTTGGTGTCCTCTCGTAGACCGAAGAGCTGGATGGTGTTAGCTCTTCGTTGCTTTGGGTGAGATTCAAGCTCTTACAGCTTGAGTTCCCAGTGATGTCTTGTCTGTTTGCTGGATTCCATAGCAGCACCACCTGTGGAAGTCAGCATTTGGAATTCGGTATCACAGGGAGATAACGTACATGAGCGGCAGAAGAAACTTGTCGATTTTCCTAAGCAATTTCTTGTACTGCTCCGGCGTGTAGTCTGGCATACACATATCAGCGTCTGAGGTACAGAATCTGGTTGAGGTATCACTTACCAGACTCTCGAATCTCGTCCCCATCCTCAACAATCACAATATCAACCTCCGAGAACTCCTTCTCATTCTTCTCATCAGTCGGGGACTTCTCGTTCAAGGACAGAGATTCCGCCTGAATCACTTCCGTCACATGATGATTCGGGTCTGTAGAAGCCATTCTCAAGCAAACGTCAATGGAGAAATGCGAAGCTTCAGGAACATTAAACAAGCAACGCCTCCCGGATACCTCCCATGGAGGCGCAACTCTTAATATATGCGCCTATCACCCCATGCTTATCACAATGCGAGCCCGATGTACCACCCAACGCCATCAATCGCCGTTGCCAAGATGATAATGTAGGTTGGCCGGCCATCTGAACAGCCAAGAATCGATAAGAGATGTGGAACCCATGAGATGGTGGGAAGCCGTATGCTGTATCATATGAGGTTGTGTTATCTTGGGAGGGGAAGCAGACAACAGGAAGCTTGTCCCCCGCTGGGCATCGAGTTCAGCAGTTGTTATCCCCCATTCTTGCATTTGTTGGTGGGAGACAAGAGCGGCATTTCCGGCCAAATCCCTGTCAAAGCTTGCATCGAAGGATAGCACGACATGGCAATAGATATCAATACCGGAGGAATCGCTGAATAGGTGAAATATACAAGTGCCAAGAAGGCCCAGAGATTTCTCTCGACGCGAGGCGCGAATTGCACCGCAAAGATATGAGGGTAGAAAGGAAATAGACATCTCATGATCACCACTCGGTAAAAAATGAGCAGACGATATAACGTAGATGGTGACGTTTCACTCGAAAATCTTTTGCGGCTGAGTAGACTCGCACAAGCTATCAAAGTTGGTACAGTATCGTCAGCCGCAGGAATGCGGGCTGTGATAGGTCATATTTCGAGCGTTCCAAGCTATCCTACTCCTAAAACACCGGGATATTCCTCCTTCGCTCCCTCTTATAATACACGTGCTGCTTGTTATTCCAAAGTGCTATTAATTCCCATTCGCCCGACCCGCATTCCTTTCCGCCGCTATCCTCCCATCAACCTTTTCTCGATGCTGCCGGTTCTTCAAGTGAACCTCGAAGTTTCCTACCGTTGTCTCGGGGCCTGGAGTATACAGCTTTCCAGGGCAGTCGTGACATCGTATCCGTGGCAGGTACATCCATTTTACGCCCTCGGGCGTCGAACCAGGCGGAGGCGCGGCACAAGGCAGGTCAGTGGCTGAGTTGACGGCAGTGTAACGCATCACGCCCTCGAAACTATCGTTGGGATATGGTATGAGAAGATCGGTCAGACCCGATATGAGCCAAGTTGGAGGAGGAGGCTGGACTGTGTTAGCAGAGGCTAGGGGCATAAGCGAAGGGGATTGCAAATGAGGCGGTTGAAAGTATTCTCAGCTCCGGAGTTCTTATCATAGTTTGACAGGCTTCTGAAAATAGCACGTGTTCTGGATCACCCATAGGTACTGAAAGAAATGCAGAATCGACTTACTGGGACATGTGGAGGCTGTCCGGGTGGTGGAGGTGGCGGGGCACCGACACGACCAATTTGGCCAACGGGTATTGGAGTCGTAGATACTGGTATGGCCTGGTGCTGAGTACCTGGAGTCAAAGGTGGCGCCATTGAGCCTGGCCTTACGGCTGTACCATGACCCGCAGGAGTAGACGCAGCACGACTGATCGGCTCTGGTTGCTGCGCGGTTCCAGGCCGGCTCGTAGCTTTCAGGTCTGCCGCGAACTTCTTCAGCCTCGCCCTCCCGACCTTTAGTTTCACTATGTAAGATGGAGGCTCGCTCTCCTCACGAGCATCACGCCCACCAAATCTCCTTGCAGAGGTTCTCGTTTCGTGGTGATGAAGAACGGCCGCTTCGGGTGTTTCCGATCTTCCAAGGTTGGCCATCCGTTGTTGTGCAGCTGTGGCAGCTCCACGCATGTTTCTCGTCCGTGCTGTCCCCTGTTGCAAGTGTGCCATGGCAGGAGATTCTGGATTGGAGTCCTCCTCGTCCGACGACTCGGAGAGGTCTCCATCTCGAGCACCAGGACGCTTCGCCCTTCCTGCTCCTCCGACACGCTTGTACAATCGGCTGTCCTCGATCGACTCGGCTGATCCTGGTATGACTGAAGACAACACCAAGGTCCGCACTGTTCGTTGTCTGTCCTTCAGATCTGGCAGTGTCGGTCCACCTCTCCGATTTACAGAGCGCTTCTGCCTCCTCTGTTCCCTAGAATATATTACTTCTCCGCGCTCCAGGTCCGCCTCTGTCATCTCGTACAAGAAGGGTGTGTATTCTCGTGCCTGCTGTTGGGGCCGGAAGACAGTGGGTAGAGGTGATGGTAGAAAAGCAGCGATTATGTCCGCATCCTCTAACGGCCGCCCGTCGAACGGATGCCCGACAATGTATAAACTCCTTGTAAATAACTGGCATTGCTCCCGAATAGAATGTGCAATCGCTGTCGTAAATTCCCCTGCTAACGATAACTCCTTGGCCAGACTCTTTGCAAACTCCTCGGGTGAGTTCAGAGGATTGTTGATCTCCCACTCAAATTTATCCTCCAAGGTGTGAGGCCCAATTGTTATATTCAGCTTGATCAAGATTCGCATTTCCTCGTCCTTGTACGCAGAATATGGCAATTCTGGATCCAGCGCCTCCTCTCCTATATATTGATGTGGATAAAAGTCATTCAGTTGTTCGCGCAATTGGCTCTGCACCTGCTCTAGGACAGGCACAGCAGCTGGAGGAGCCAGCCCAAAATCCTCGACTAATTGGTTTGCAAATATCTCGGGGCTTATAATCCGATCAGAGAGATTCCAGGTAAACGTATCTCGAAGCTTGATCTTGTCCCAATCAATGTCCAGCCGGATAGGAACGAGCACATCCTCCTGTTCCGCCTGGAGAGCCATGTCCTTGCGCTTGACACGAAGCCTGGGGGTCTTCTTGTGCCCTAGTCTCGGTTTCTGGTGTGGGTAAACAACATGGGGTTGACCATCTGTTGTTCCATTGCCATAACCACTATAACCCGGACCGTATAGTCGACTTGGCGGAAAGAACTGTCGAAGGTCCCCCTCCCGTACCCTCCTGTAGTCATCTGTTTGCGCATTCAACGTCTTGTACTGCACTTGGCGTAGCCGGTCGTTCTCGTATACAGCTTGCGTGTGCAGTAATTCATGGTGAACATACTGCTCAAGGAGAATCTTATCGAGATCTGACTTCGTCCGGGGTCGATGGGTCAAAGGAGAAGGGGCTGAAGCATCGTGAATTGAGGCATCAAGAGCGTCCGACGATGCCTGTTGGGGGTCCGGAGCCATGGCGAAAGCATTCGCGACAGCGCTGCGACGCTGCTAATGAATGTAGGGCAGCGTCAGAGGATTGAGATTGAAGGTGTGATGCGATGCGCGGAATAATATATAGAGTGAAGCGCGAAAGTTGAGGCGCGACAAAAGTCCAGGCGCCGGCTGAGATGTTTGTACGGTGACCTGCGAGAACCAAGATGGAACTATTGCCAGCCACACACGACACACCACCACAACCATGAAGTAAGGCAAGACAGTAAGCGAAACTCTCCACACAATACCCGTCCTAACAATCGAGTCCAACGATCCTTTCTTTCCATATTACCCACCACTTCTTTCGCTCCTTTATTGACCCCCGAATTCATTTACAGTAAATAAACCAGCATCTCCCATACCGTCAACATGGCCGACAAGAAGGAAACCGAGGTGATCGGTACGTAAATGCATCACGTTCCTCAAGTGAGGGGCTGTCACGACCCCGCTATGAGCTTCGAGTCCGCAGATTCTGCACGGCAACGACGGTGAGGATTCTTATAGTCTACTTGCTAATTATTATCTATATAGACTATACTCTTGCCAACCCAGATACCCTTACCAAGTACAAGAGCGCTGCCCAAATTTCCCAAAAGGTTCTCGAGGCTGTTACTGCCCTCTGTGTTGCTGGTGAGAAGATTGTAGACATCTGCGAGAAGGGTGACAAGCTTTTGGACGATGAAATCGCCAAGGTCTATCGTGGAAAGAAGATCGCGAAAGGTAGGCTGTATCAATTTGATCGTTTTCGAGCTGGTCTGACTTGCCTAGGTATCTCCCACCCGACCACCGTCTCCCCATCTGCCTTTGTCACTCCATACACCCCCCTCAAGTCCGACGAGGCCGAAGCTCTTGTTACGCTCAAGGAGGGAGAGGCCGTTAAGATCCAACTGGGAGCCCAAATTGATGGCTTTGGGACAATTGTCTGCGATACCATCATCGTCCGAGCGGCTGATGGCAGCGATTTGGTCGAAGGTCGGGACGCGGACCTCTTACTGGCCACATACTGGGCTAATGAGCTGCTTCTACGGTTGATGGTCCCACCCGGACTCCTGGCTAGTGGTACGGATGAGGAGAAGGCAAAGGCTGCCAAGGTCAAGGCCCCAACTCAGAGCAAGATCACAAGTCTTCTCGAGAAGGTTGTAAAGAGCTACGACTGCAACTTGGTCGAGCATACTACCAGCTGGGAATTCGAGAGAAACGAGATCGAGGGAAAGAAAAAGATTATCCTTGCCCCTGGTGATGGAACCAGAGGAGAGGGTATTCCCGAAGTTGGTGATGTTTGGGGAGTTGAGATTGGTGTCAGTGCTGGAACCGGAAAGATCAAGAACTTTGAGAACAGAACGACCTTACACAGACGTACGACTCTGACCTACGCTCTGAAGAGACCCAGTTCGAAGAAAGTCTTGAACGAGGTTGTCAAGAGATTTGGTGTCTTCCCTTTCAGTTTGAGACAACTAGAGGATGAGAGAGATGCCAAGGTTGGTGTTGTTGAGTGTGTACGAGGAAACGTTCTTCGGGCATATGAAGTTGCCGGAGATAAGGATGGTGCTGCGGTTGGTCGTCTTTTGACCACAGTTGGTATGTGCTCCCTTCTAACCCCCAGCTCGACAACATATCACTAGGCTTTCTGCTGGTACTTCGCTCTTGTCCCTGAGAATTCCGGGATACTTGCTGAACGACCTAATCTTGGAAATCTATACTTTCCCCATTCCTCCAACTCACCCTTATTTTTCCATACCAACTCTCTTGTACCTTCTAACTAACAAAATGTAGCCATTACAAAGAACGGTCTCCAAAGAATCGCAGCTCCTCCCTCCCCCGATCTATCCAAGTTCAAGACCGACAAAAAGATCACCGATGAGGAGATTCTCAAGATCCTAGAGCAACCCCTAGCAAAGGATTCCAAGCCCAAGAACAAGAAGAAGAAGAAGGCCTCCAAGAAGACCGCAGCCGCTGATGACGACGAGGAGAGTAGCGACGACGAGTAAATCGTGGATACTATGATGGGAGGAAAGGAACGGTGTGACAATCACATGACATCCATCCGGACATCAAAAGGGGTATCGTTCAATGTTTTGGCAATCTCTAGGTACTCTCCACTTCTGATGCCTGGCCGCGGATACGTTTTATAGGCCCGTTAAGCCCGATGCATAGGTAGCTGTCAGTTCACTACACTTCTGTGCCCTCGTTGATCTTTCGGGGAAGAAGCCTTTTGCGTGGTCTGAACTTGCTAGTGCTTCTCAGAAAATAGAGATATGCAGCATTGAATGTGTGATATGACTGTTGTTGTGATTGTGACACTCAATAATATTTCGTCACGCAATAGGAGAGTTTCTGGCCTTAACATCATACATGAATACTCATTCTCGAGTATAGAAAGGGGTTGGATCAAGTGGGAATGGGAAATCGAACATTCATATTTCAAGGTATTCGAGCTGTCTGTGACTGTAAGCAAGAAGGACATTCAGATGGCTCTCTCATTGTGAAGGTGAGTGCAAGGTGTTGATATTCAGACATCATCTTTTCCAAGATTGTGAGCGCTACGTCGAGCACAACCGTCGTTCGTATGGTTTGATCCCAGGCAGAAGTCTCAAGTACAGTCATGACTCCGAGTATTCTGGGAGACAAAAACTTCTCGCCATTAAAGAATGTACAAAAGGCATAAACAAGAATGAAAATTCAACATGATTTTGTCGCGTTCTTCATCAGAATAATCAGCGGCAAGTTGCCAGCTTAAGAGGAGGTACTTTACAGACTCAACTGAAAACATGTATGCTTATATTTCTTGTCTCCCGTGCGCGCGACCCCGGATTGAAATATCAAGATTGAGGAGTAATCCTATCTCGTCATTCAAGAAGCGTCGTTGATTTCTCGCTTTGTTGTATGATTCTTTTGTTGAAAGGCTTTTTCTTGGCCTCCACAACTCCTTGCCGTTCTTGATTAGAAAAGATCAACAAACGGATCTATATCTTAGAAATACACTATTCACCCGCGAACATGATGACTGGGTCACTTGGTGTGGAAACTTTTGCCGCAGTTCAAGATGTAGAGGAGCTTTCGTCCCGGAATTTGACAAAATGTATCTTTTGAGATTGGGCAGCGATGATGAATTTGCTGAAGGTACTTGCACGCAAATTCTTTCTGCGATCTGTGGCGGAATCAATCACGGCAAAACAGAGGACTCGGGCAGATATCAACAGAATTATATGATAGAATGTACCAGATGTTCTATTCAATTCCAGTATGAATGTCTCCGGGGTATATGTGTACCATGTCATGCCTGTGGACTGCCGAAATGGAAATAGGGGCTCGAGGGGAACATAAAAGATGAGGTAATTAGGAGGTAGGAACAGATAGCAGCTGATGGTATTATTATGCGAGCGGACCGTAATCAAACTATTCTGAAATATGAAGATTAGTTCACAAGGCTGAGTTTAGATGTGTTTGAATTGGTTCTGTTGGTTCTGCAGGTGCCCGCTTGAGCAATGAACAAACGAGGCTGGTGCCTGGGACTCTGTGAGGTATACATATTTGGTGAGTCAGGATAGGGCCAGGCAATGATTTAGACTAGGCAGAATATAGATGAATACGAACGTGGTCCTCTGGTACGAACACGCCAAAGTCTAGAGAAGGTACATGCACTTTGTAAGTGTAGCGAAGTGCGAAGTGCCATCATCATCATCACACCTTGCCCGACTTTCCGTAGTGCCCGTAACGACCCCCTTATTTCCTTGGGTCGCATATCTTCTTTGTCTCGCACTATTCGCACTATACGCACAACAGAATCTGATAACTGACTAGGTTATCGCTGCGTTCAAACATACATTCGAGTTTGAGACAAGCAGAATTTGAGCTTTCGTGTCGCGGTGAATGCTCCCTCTGTCTGGACAGGCTCCGAGGTTGTTTCTAGGGTCCTTCCGTGTTGTCCGCCGCACAACACTACAACACCACAATCCCACAACACAACGGTTGAATATTTCACGTTCGAATACTATAATCTTTCAAGAGGATAAGTAAGTCTACACCAGATGTAATTCAGAGGAGGAGAGAAGGACTGCAGTGTATCAAACCCAATTTTCATGTGGGACAAGCAAAAGGACGCTAACGCCCTCGGCTAGTTAGCCGACTCCTGAATCCAAATCTCGAAGCTCGCTGAATCAATCGTTATCCTACAACACAACAACACCACCCGCGCCGTCACCTTAAATCGCACAACAACGCGTGTGCACGCAACCGTATAGCAGAGAAGTACCCAAATAAACAATCTGACATAACGAAAGTTGACTAACTGCTTTAGTTGTGCGCTGCACTCGCTGGGGCGAATCGCGACACCGAGACTCCAGGAAGGGAGGTTCGGGCCTCAGAGCCTCCAAATCAACATGAGTAGCTCAACTCGCCCGACGAGATCTCGCATCTCCTCTCCATTTGCGCCCACGCCATCTCCCGTACCTTCAAATGAGAACTCAGAGTCTGCCGCCGACAAACCCAAGACGATGCTGGACAAGTGGATGTTGGAGGGAGGAGCGGCGAAATCTTCATGGATAGAACCAGCACCCGCGCCACCACGTCCCAGTTACCAAGAAGCTGGCCATATTAAGCACAGTGTTGTCACGAACATGCAGCCATTGGGAGTTGGACCAAGTGCAAAGGTTCTAAAGGCGCTGTCGAAGGGGGAGGCTGAGCGCTCGAAGAAGGCTGCGTCGTCATTTTCAACACCTGAAGTTGAAACCCCGGAGCCCACGCCAGTCGAGCCTGAAGTCCCGCGACGGAAATCATTACCTGCAAACAAACCAGAGGCACCTGAAGAAGTGGTAGAAGACCCACCAAAGACTCCCCAACAACCCACAAGTGCGCAGAAGAGCGTGTCTCAGCCGAGCGATGGTCCTCAAAATGCTGGTCAGTCTGTTTTTGCCATCCAACAATCACCTTTGCCTCCAGTGATTGTCACTCCCCAAACAGACCGGCCTCAGCGGTATACATCGTCAGAGAGTCCTGAGCCTGCGTTGGGTCCCGATGGTCTTGCAATTATCAACCTGGACTTTACAGACCGGGTTGTGGAAGCCGCTGTCCAAGAGGCTTTGGATCGATTTAAATGGCCTACTGCCTACGCTCTACGGTTGCTATGGGATGAGCATAGAACTGACCCTGCGATGGTTCGAATTTTCGACGGGGTCTATAATGGATGGGGCACCGCTGCGGAAAAGGAGCAATTTCGTGCGATGGTGCGAAGCAAGAAAAAGGAGGCCAAGAAGGGACGAACTGGAGAATACTATTTCAACGGTGACGAGAGCATTGCGGGACCAAGCAGACCTATCATCACCGCAATCCAGCTGGTCAACCCTCCGGCTCCGATCTACCAGACTCCCTATGCATCAACTGTTGCACCCACTCGACCAAGCAATGAACCTCAAGCAAGCAGCTCATCGATCCCTCCAGCATCCGGCTCAGCCGTAGAAACCCCCCAGTCCGACCATGAGCACATCAACAAAAAGCAACGAAGCAACAGCTTTCAACCTTCAGATACCGAGGCCGAAGCCAAGATCAACGGGCACGCAAAGACGAACGGCACCACGAAGGAGAGTCATTCGCCGCTGGGGCTGGCAAATGGTGACGGTGCAGCCAAAACCACGCCACGCACCGAACGGTCACGTTCCAACTCGAGCTCATCCTCTTTGTCATCGGTCAATGAAGAACTCATCGAGGATTCATCAATTATCTCGCCTCCACGCCCAGCAGCTCCTCCCCCTCCACCCATATCGCTGGCCAGCCATCTTGGAGCGAAGTTTGGAATTGGATTAGGGCTTGGGTTTGGTTCCGCACAAGCCCAGCCTCGTTTCGTGTCGCCCTATGCCAGCGCCAATAATTTCCAGGAAGCTGCCCTCTCAGCCGAAACCCAGGCCCGCAATGCAGCCCGACCAATCAGCGCGCCACCCAAACCAGGCCCCAGAACATTTACTTTCTCAACTGTCACGTCCTCGTCTCCTGCGCCCGCTCATCCTCGATCTACAAAACCCTCAACAACAACAACAACTAGCACTAGCACCACTAGCACCAATACTACCGCCGCCGCCACAGAATCTGCAACAACAGCTTCAATGCCTACCGTTGTCCTCCTGCCGACATCATCAGACTCTTCCACTACCTCTATCAAGAAATTCCCTGCTACGTTCAAAATCAAGAATGCGAGCAAGATCCAAGGTGTCCCACATGACGAGAACGACTCCACCAGCCGTATGAAGCGCAAGGCCAAAGAAATAACCTCAAGCAATACAGACACCGTAAGCTTCGAGCGCCATCGAGTTCTCCCTCCTGCTGCCGAGGAGATAGAGTGGGCTTCCGATGGTGGTGACTCCGCAGCTGTCAGAGCGACCAAGAAGCAAAAGAAGATCGTTCCCAAGGTGCGAATCCTGAACCGAAACAGAGAGACTCGACAAAACTCTCGTTATGCTTCAGATGAGGGCAGCTCCCCGAACGAGCTTCCTTTTCAACCCCTTTTCCCCCCAGGTGACTCCCTACCCTCGTCGCGCGCTGGTACACCGAACGCCTCCAGTCGTCCAGCGAAGCGGGCGAAGACAGGCTCGGGTCTACGTGTCAAGACATCGTAAGTTATCAATCCCTCCCATTTACTACATACAATCATCATTCTTCTATCCCTTCTTGCACTATCATCGTGGGTTGGCTAGCTGGGAATGTCGTGGCTGCTGTCGCACAAAACATGTCACAACAAAAATCACAATGCGACCAGGCTTCCATGTTCACCTGTGTAAAAAATCATCTCCGAGACACCCATATTACGTTCTTCAGAAATTATGCTAACGGAATATCGCAATTATAGCCCTATGAAGAAGAAGACAGGTACTTCTGCTGGCATTCCAAAAGATTTGCACAGCCCAACCGGCAACGGTGGCCCCATCGCACAGGTAAGCCGACTCTGGCATCTCTGACAGCCCGCACCGTCTATGGATTTATTGCGGCCTCATATTAAAGCCTATTGATGGGTTTGAGCCATACATATCACATATTGCAGATTCGATGGATCAAAAGTTTGATTCTTCGATGCTGCTGTGGCCTGGGAAAAATGCCAATGCCCGGGCCGCAATCTCTGCATTCCGCCCTTACCGACTGGCCGACCATTGGCCCCCCCCCACATCTACGTTCAATGACCCGCCAGTTTCCTTTTCCAGATCTCTCGCATCCTTGTCTTCCAAAATTAAATTTAGACCTTACCACGTGCTAACTTATGGTACAGGACGCCGACAACGACGATTACTGTTCAGCATGTGGAGGCAATGGTCAGCTGGTTTGCTGTGATGGATGTACGAGATCATTTCACTTCAAGTGTGTTGATCCCCCAATCGATGGAGATGCCCAGCACCTTTCACTCGACTGGTTCTGCAATTCTTGTCAGGGCAAGGAGCTTGGTGGCCGAGGCGAGAATGACACAGGTGGCATCTGGGGTCGATTGCTCTCAGACTTCGAGGACAAGAATCCGCGGTCGTTCCATCTTCCAGAGCCCATCCGGGAGTATTTCGTTGATGTGAAGACCGGCCCTGAGGGAGAGTACGAGGAGATTGTTCCGCCGAAGCCCAAGTAAGCTTTCCTCGCACATATCTCCGTGCGACACAGCTAATTCAAGATACAGGAACAGCAATCGTGCTGGCTGGGAGGACGCACCTGACTACTTCCGTAAAAAGGATGCGAAGGGCAAGTTTATCATCTGTCACCGCTGCAATGGTGAAGCCAGTGCTCCTGATCGCATGATTATCCCTTGCAGCTTCTGTGGTCTCTACTGGCATCTTGACTGTCTTCCAATCCCCCTCGCTAAAGAGCCCGGCCAAGGTAGACAATGGCGATGCCCAGCTCACGTTGATGATCTCCTCGCCATTCTTCCACAGAGTCTGGCTCCCGCCCACCGTTTCCGCAAGATCAAGGGTGCACCCGCCATCGTCCCATCAATGTCTCGAGGAATTAAGAACAATGGCCACATTGAAGTCGAGAATGAACCGAGCGATGATGAAGATGAGGAGGGTTTCTTCGAGGTGCGAGATTTTGGTCGTCCTTTTACTATGCGCGAGAATGGCATTAAGCTCGATTTTATTTCAAGGTACGCTCCGCCTTCCCTGGCATCCCCCCAGATATCTAATAATATTTTCTAGGGTCCACAAAATGCGTGCTGAACAGGCTGAAAAACAAAAATTGCTTGCCAATTCACGTCAAGGACCTGAACCCGCTCCCAGCACGTCCGTTCAATCAGTACCTAGCCCCGTACCCGCCATAGCCTGGACCCGGCGCAATGTAGAGGAGCAGCAAGCAGCACTCAACCTTACAAGTCTCCTTACGACCGCTAAAGATGCCACTCTGGGTGGTTGTGCCGGGGGCCTGATCAACGCTCTCATTGTGGGTTTTTCATACTCCATGTCTCATGACATAACTAGTTTCGGATTGTGGCTAATGGATCGTGTTTTGAATAGATCTCAGCTCCACCAGCTGTTATCTCGATGATGGCGCAGAGCAGCTCAGAGGACCTGGCTGCCACTCAGCTGGCGAAGAAAGAGAAGCAAGGCATTACTGCTTTCTTCGAATTCCTGAAGCAGAAGATCGAGGAGGCGGATCTCCGTGAGGAAGAATCCGCTCTGGCTGCTCCAAGCGCACCCGCTGAAGAACCAGCTATCATTCCTGAACAGAAAAACGCGACACCGATTGCGACCATGAACGAGACCGCGGAGGACCCAGAGGCAGTTGAGGATACGCCAATGCATGGCATGGAGTAAACTCTCACGTGATTGGGCAGGTTTGGTTGGACTTGATCGATCAAGAAAATTGGCTGTTCAGCGAGCACCGGCTCATTGTAGGCTGACCGGTTGACTTCATCCCATTATGTTTCAGGTTTCTTCTGACCCGAGTTGTTTTGGCTGCGTCCGAACGTCATTCACCCGGCTTTCCTCTTTCTATTTCTTCGCATGCGTGGAAATAGAACCAAAGCCATGTATACTTGGAACGTTTTGTTATGTAAGATTACGATATCGTATTTTCGACTGGCGTCACTACTATAGGGGATTAGAATTGAAGGCAAGCTAGCCGCACTGGATACAGATACGGCTGGGCTTTGATAGGGCTTTGCCTGTATGCCTCTCCTTTTCTCGGCCAATTAAGAGACGATGCTAGACTCTTGATTGCGGGTGGAAGTTGAGACGAGAGAGGAATAGAGAGAGTCTGTATGTAGTAGCAAGACTTGGGAGATATCACATTTGGGCGCTCCTGGACGAGGGATTTGGCCCTGTGGTTGGCAAGGGGAAGAGAATCTGACCGGCTGCTGCTTTGCTGCAACGCAATGCAGGCTCGAACCCTTAGGCCTAGGTAGATAATTGAATGAAAAAATAATTGAATAATCTGTTTCTCCACGTGTGATGTGATGGTAGATAAGACCCGATTTTCATTTACGGCTATGCGTAGTCGCTTTCCCCTTCCCGTTCGTCGGATGTGTTTGCCGGCTATCAGGCGGGTTAGAAGAATTCATCAATATTGATACCACTTGATGATTGCTGGACCATCTGTATTTCACGTACAATAACTCTGCGTGGCTGACCGATTACTATTCACAGACCCAATATCTGTCAGAGCATACGAGTGAGGATCCTCATCCGTCATCCCTTTCTTAACTACACATATTCCCCGACTCACCCTCAGACCCTCTCCTCTCTGTTCCCTTGAACCAATTGAAATCCACTTTGAGATCTCAGAGCGGGGGCTAGGAAGAGTAAAATCCTTGATCCTGTGCTTCTGCTTCCCATCTATCGATATCATTATTCTGAATACAGACACACATGGGTTTGATGTTATAGTAAAGGCTTTATTTACCAGGCATAATGTAATGTGCAATATTTTTCATTACTCTCTCTTAGTCAAACTTTTTTTTTATTTCTGTAAAGTGCCAAATGCCGCTAGCTAGCAAAATGTAAGTATACCCACTAATAAAACATTTGTATCCATCCCAAACTCGGATCTAAAAAGCCGCCTAGGTAGCACAGCTAGCTATTTATTCTGGTATCATATCCATCAATGTTTCCATTCCTTCAGTACAGAAGAGAATCAATTTCTCCACGATCTGCTGACGACGAGGGTATCAAGCTAGGTCCACACGCACAACGAGATACCGATGTATATGTCCATAATACTACAACCTGTTCCAATTCGAAGCAAGCATAAGGTATCAGACTAGTACATCAGCTCAATCGCTCTCATTCATATCCTAGATGTTTCCATGTTCTTTCGTTGCACTCTATCTCTTCGCGGCCTTCCTTCCACGTCTGACCGGCACCTTCCCCTTCGGCTTAGTCGCATTCTTCACGACGATAGGATTCTTTGCTTTCGGCTTCGCTTTTGACTTCGTAGCCTTCGGAGTCGGAGTCGGTACTGCTGCTGGGGGTGGTGATTTGACAGCTGATATCCTGGCGCTGGAGCGTGTGCTGGTGCGTGATGGGAGAGAACGCTTTCCGTCGGAAGCCGGAGGTGTTGGCTCGGCTTCTTCATCTACTTCTTCTTCTTCGTCTGGTTGAGGGGAGTCGCCTTGCTCGATTTCTGGAGTTGCAGGTTCATCGTCCGCTTCTACTTCCTCTTCAGCCTCATCCTCATCCTCATCCTCAACCTCTTTATCGACGTCCATCTCTTCCTCGTCTTCATTTGCTGCGTTGTCCGAGGCAGGCTCCACCTCGTATTCCCACTCCGCAACACCATCCCACATCTCCTTGTCATCTTCGCTGTCGTCTCGTTCCGCGTAAACCTTCTTCACGCTGGTAACTCGTCCGCTTTTCCTCCTATCCACAGACGACGGATCGGGAGTACTGAGCACACCTGCAGATGATTTCTTGGGTTTTGGGGTCTTCTTTTCGCGCATAGGTTTCTCCTTTTTGGGAGCGGGAGTTTTGACAGGTCGGGGTTGCTTTTCGGATTTGATCTTCTTTGCGGGGCGGTCTTCGTCGGCGTCGGGTTTCCGCTTCTGCTTGGTACCTATGTTAAAATGATAAACCAGGGGTAGTAGGGACCTTACCTTCTTCTGCTCAGCCTTCCTGACTAGACCATCAAGAAGGCGATCTACGTCCTCGGGCAAATAGTTCTTCTCCGCTATGTCTTGTGCAACTGTATGGTTTGGTAAAGCAGCGAATAAGCCAGCTGGCAAACCCACCTTGCCAGGATATGTTTGCATACTCCATCCCTTCTTCTCCTCCCACTTCTTAATCAGGGTCTGGGCAAGATCGCTGAGGATGTAAAGACTGTCATCGTCCTTTGCAAGTCCATCTCGAGCTTGCTTGACACGCTCTGCATACTTGTAGGTCAGGGACAAGCTGTGTTCGGAGGTGACAGTAGATAGATAGTAGATGATGTATCTTCCAATGTCGGTCAACTCCTCCGGTTCAGTGCTAAAATCTGGATGGTGTGCTAGAAGGTGAAGGAGTCGAGGAAAGAGTTGTTCAAAGATGGTGCTCTTCGTGTCTCGGCACAACTTGACTCGAGAACGAATCCATGTCATGATCGAGTTGCGGAAGCTGCTAACAGGTTCGAAAGCTGTGAGGAATATGATGGTAGTAAATCTGGGTGGGTATTTCCCTTTCACAATATACTTCTGCAGTTTCTCGATAAATCCACTACGGACGTTTCCTAAAGGATCTTGTGCTACCAGTGCTAGGCGATTAAATTCAATAGGTGGTAGCATTTCGTCGAACAATTTTGTCTTGCACAACTTCAACAACTGCTGCGCAGCGAGAAGACGAAGACGGGACTTGTGGTGAGAGGGTGTATCATTGTCCTTCGATAGCTCCCCTTTCTTCACGATCAAAGCGTTTAGAATCCTGTAAATTGGCATAGCAAGGGTCTTGGCAGTCTCCCCATCTTCAACAGTCCGTAAACGATTTACCAAGGTTCGGATGGCCCAGCATTTGACTTGGCATTCCTCATCCAGTTCAGCGTCAGCTTGCCATTGCGGATCATCGTCTTTTCCTGTTGTGCGGGTTTTCTGGAGGATTTGGTGCATGGTAATCTCAATGATCTCATCGTTCATGTCTTCAATCAGCTTAGGGTCGAGTAGGCTCAGCTGGCAAACGGTAGCTATTCTAGTAACAAAATGATTCTCGCCAAACGTCCAGTTCTCCAGGGATTTATCTAGAAGGTCCTTCATGTGTAACTCCTTTCTCGATGGATTGATTGAGTGCAAAATGGTAACCGCATATTTTGCAGCCTTAGCAGGAGTTCCGTACAACGCGAAATTTATCAGCGTCTGGATGAACTTTGGCGTCGGCTCAATATCGTTCCCGCCTTCCTCACGCTCCTCCTTAGCAAACGAGGCAAGAGCTCTTAACGTATCGACACTTTCAGAATCGTTTGATCTCGTCTTTGAAGGAGCCTGTTCCTCGAGAGACTTGCAGAGTTCCTTGACACTAGCCTTAAAGATTTCGGGGTGCTTTCCTGAGATCTCTTTCATCACGTCACGCGCCGTCGAGCCCATTCCCTGTTCATCGGTTCGGCCATACTGCAGAATAATTGGTTGGTGGCTTCGGTTGTAGACTAACGAGGCGGAGCGGTAGATAATTGGAATCAAGGTGTCGAGCAGGCCGGCCGGGGCATTTGAAGCTGCATTAATGCGCTTCTGAAACTCTTTGATAGCCTTGTACACGGTATTGAAATCGTTTTCTGGCGCCGTGGCAAAGCGAAGGAGTTGGTATGACCTTCGATCGTGCATCTTTGCATACTTGTGCAGATCCTGGATGGTTCTCAGAGGGTCGGGCAATAAGCTGCCAAGATATTTGATAGCCCTGTCGAGGTTGCTCTTGATTTCTTTTGCATCCCCTTCTATGACACCTCCATTGAACTCTTCACATCGGCTCAAGAACATGAGGAGAACTTTCGAGTAGTTGTTTCTACGGGATTGCGTTGCATAGAAAGCCTTCTTTGCCTTCTGGTCAAGAGACTTCACAACTAGAAGAATGCGCCCCGTGCGGATCTTGTCGGGATCGTATGGGCCATCTCCATTCGACTGGGTCTGATAATCCCCATTGGCTGCCTTTGAGCCTTTCGGTTTGGCCGGCGGATAGCTGAGTGGGATCAACTGTTCGAACACGACATGGTCAAGCAAAACATTGACCTCTACATCGTTGACATAGAATGAGTCGAAGATCTTACTGGGGATTCCACCCAGGGCCTCTGTGACACTTTCATTCTCGTCAGCAATCTCACCGGCGGCGACTCCCCAGATTCTGCCAAGAGCGGTCATGGCTTCCACGCGTATAGCATGCTTGCGGTCTCGAGCGCGATCAGCCAAACTGCATAGGACAGATCCAGATTTGTTGACGGACCCGTTGGGAGCAAGCTTGGAGATGATATCGTAGAAACTAAATCTCCCCACAGCCTTGACTGCAGCCAGCCTAACTTTCTCATCCGAATCGTTTAATTTTTCAGCTAGTCCTTTCACCAAGGATGCCTCCTCGTCACGACTCAGTCCAATGCCCCCAGCGGAAGTAACAAGGATCCGGCCGATTGCGGTTGTCCATCCTGACCGGATAACGGAAGATTTGTCATTTTTCCTACCCATGAAGCTCTGGTAGACGGTTGGGTGGGTTTGGGCGAACGATTGGGGAGAGATGGGAGTGGTCAGAATACTGTCCGAAACAGGGGCTTGAGGATAATCCTCTAATTTTGCAGGAGGATATGCAGCGGCATCCATGGCCGGGGGTGGAGGAGGCCCTGCAGCACCAATCCCAGAAATGATATCTCCCAATGTTTCGGTAGCCATCGTTCTCAGCTGAACGTTCTCGGCAGACAATTCTGCTTCCAACTGGGGAATGACATTCTGTAATACGGCCGGTGCAGCTCTCCATAGTTCGCGCAAGAGCTTGTGTGCCTTGGAAAGCTCGTGCAAGTCCGCTTCGGTTGGTCCCATCGGTGTGTCTTCATCATCCGAATCGCCTGCACCATCGCTCGCTCTTCGGTGACCGTTGGACTTGGAATTTGTTCCAGTTGATACTTCCAGCATTACTTCGTTGAAGTACTGACTGATATATCGAGCCATCTTCTCTGGACAGGCATTGCAAACAGTCTTTGCCATATTGTATGCTTCGGGCAGTTCCTTTAGAAGTAAAGTGGTCTGCTTCCCGTCCACCTCCTGCTTCCCCTTGCCAGCTCCTGGTGTCGAAGCTCGTAGGAATTGAGCAACAATGATGTCCACTACAGTTGTGGGCAAACTTTGCGCCTCGTCCACCAATGTGACCAGCATTTGAGTCATGTGGTACTCCACGTCTTTGGCAATGGTCTCTCCTGTCGAGGACTTCGTAGAGCCAGAGATCATGTCGAAGAAGGAGCTGAAAAGATGTAGGATCAAGGAATCGGAGTTCTGAATGTCGCATAGTAGAATAATACTCTTGACCTCCGCCAAAGATACCAAGACATACTTGTGCTGTGAATTATACGCGTGGGAGTGGTCGGAGAGGGTTGGAAGAATGGATGTCACGAACAACGTGAAGATATCCTACCAAATGTGTTAGACATGTTGCTCGAAGTTGAATATGCGCCATACCTTCAGTTGAGTTGGAGTAAATGGCGCATCAGGAGCGCAAAGCTTCAACACATCTACCAAGCAGCATGCCGTGAATGCGCGTACACCTTTATCCTTATGCCCCAGTAGCTGTTGCCCCGCAAGCTCCTTCGCAACCTTGGTGAACGAGTCCTTGTCTATCTCCTCCTGGTCCATATCCTGGAGTTCATTTGACAGCGTATCGAGCCTTTTCAGGAGTTCGCCCGTCACGATCGGCTTTCCTGCGCGCCATGATAATGGTTCATTGAAACTAAGCCGGACCAGCTCCTGCCCTGGCTCCTCGGGCTCCGTTTCCGCACCGCGGCGCGGGGCCATTTTGGATTTAGGAACTCCAGTCGCCTCGCTTTACTCAAGAGGATGAAATGGAGGTGTTGTTGGTAGGAATTGGGTACTTGCGGTGTTGTGGTTTGCAGTTGCGAAGGTGGCGGTTGGAAGTGGTGAAAGCTGTACAAGTGTAAGATTCGCGTGTCGCACAAGTTCGCTCTGGACTTGGAGACGCGTTTGGCGACACTGCGCTTGAAAACATCCGCCTCCCCCTCTAACCGTCATCCTCTCTACAAGTTATCCTCATTCACTATCTCACTCGTCCATAAAGATAAAGCTAAGTGGCTTTCACTCTACATCTGTTGCTATACGGCTTCTTCTTAACGTTCCTTTCCATTCATGACTGTGGAAATCCTTCACTACATTCCGAATGGTCTGTAGTAAGTAGCCTGGGTTTGAAGGCACGAGAATGACTACAGATGGTGCCAATGGCTGTATACATCTCTTGCAGTAATGTCTGACCTACCTCATTATCTACAAAGATAGTTATATTGTCTCTTGTGCTCTACTGAGTTAGATGCTCGGATGAGAACTGCTCCTTTTCAAACCACGATCAAAGTAGTCATTGGTTAAGTACAGTAATGACCTTCCTTGCCTTGAAATCACATCCAAGTTGATCTTTTAATTGTTCAACTCTTCCAAGAGTTCGGATTGCTCTGCCTTTTATTCACTTAGCACCACCAGGTCTAGCTTTGTCTCCGAAGCCATATGCACTGAATATTCTCTTCTTTCCTCGGTCGACTTTTTATCTTCTTCAACAGCACAAGCAAATACAAACGTTCAGTGCCACTACTTGCAGTGTAATCTTGCATTATCCGAAGAATTTCTCCTTATAAAAGAGCCTGTTCGAGCCCCCTGCTTTACCTCCCTATCCCACCAACTTCGTCCGGCTCTCTTCTGCAACTACGACCTGCAGCGCTTTTAATTTTCCTTCAAGATGAAACTCTTCCTGGTCAGCTTGCCTTTAATGGTAGCTCACGTGGCCGCTGAAGGTATAATCTCTGGCTCGCAGGCGGGCAACAAGATCAATCTACCAACTAGTATGCTCCTGTTCACATTCTCAAGTCCCTTCTAATCAAGCGTAGAAAGCATGCTTGAGCTGGATCACCATGAATTCGAGTTTGATGCGGCTTGTGTAGTCTTGTTGCCACGACAAATCACTATCCTTCCTGTCATTAGCACAAGTGTCAGCCTCACAACAATCTATAACGATGGGTTGTCAGCTGTCATCCCAATCAACAGTATCACCACTTTAACACCTGGTACAACCATATTTCCCTCGTCATCCGCTTCATTCACAAATCCTCAGAGTCAGGTCAAAGGCTCCTATACCGGAAGCATATCAGTCTCTGCAATCTTGTTCGCACCAAGTGTTACAGATACCTTGAATACGGGTACCACCTCTTCTTCAAACCCGGCTCCGACATCTACGGCTGACCCTCAGATTGTGCCCGCGGCTGGCGGATACACATACTTGGGTTGCTATACCGAAGGAAATGGAGGCCGAGCTTTAAAAGGTACATTCTGGCCTGATGATATGAACACGGTAGAGAAATGTGTGGCTGCCTGTTCTCCATTCAAGTATGCAGGAGTTGAGTATGGTCGAGAATGTTGGTGTGGGGATGAACTGAATAGTGGATCAGTTCTTGCATCAGACAGCCAGTGCATCATGTCATGCCCCGGTAACCTACTCGAATACTGCGGCGGATCTGTTAGAATGAGCGTCTATGCTCGGGATGGGGCGAGCTCCGACTCACATGTCTCTGTTTCCCAAACTGACAGTTCAACGAGTGGCATTTCCGTCATTCTAGCAAGTCCCTCAAACTCAGTACCCTTATTCGGTCTCTCAAGCACACTATCAAAGCCACCCGTAGTAGCTACAAGCTCACAAGCCCTCCCCTCAGAACCGCACCCCACAGGCGAGGCCCCTAGCTCTACAGCACTTGTTATATACAACTCCTCTCCCATTAGTAGTCTGCCATCTACGACCTCCTCTGCGACATATGGCATATCTCAGCTTATCCCCTCAGCGCCAGTCGAAACCATAGCCAGCGTCCAAAGCAGTAGAGCTTCCTTCTACTTCACCGATACAGAAGTAAGCCAAACCATAACTATAACGCCATCTGCGAATGGTGGTACCTCATCTCCTCCGAATAAAGATCCCAGTATCATTTCAAAAGTACCTAATTCTGGCTCCATGATAAATTCAGAGCTCCCCAAAATGCCCTGGATGACACATACGCAAACGCAACAGGACAACCCAAGCACTGGCTCTCAAACCCATACCATCTCCCGCTCGATCACAGACGCTACGATATCCTATAGCACATCATCTATCCCTGAGCTGAGCAGTGACCGCTTTGTCGATGTTACCACCACTGCGAGTGCTTCTGCTACCGCAACAGCAGGTGCGCCGTCATCTAGAGCGGCTAGCAGAACGAGGCATATTTTCCTATTGACGATCGCTGCTCTGCGGATTCTTATCTAAGGATCTAGTAGTCAGGGCGTAGAATATGCGCAGGATCTGAAGTCCTCTTATGGTACTCCAACAAGTGAATTTTCAGCTCAACTGTTGGACAGCAAACATAACTCAAAAACATCTTCGGCTGGTGTTCAGAGGGGTTGTTGACAGCAAGCGAGCAAGATGCTGAAGCTCTGAGGTCAGGTCGCCGAATGCTTCTCAGGTGATGTCTGTTTTCGTCTCAGCTAGTGTAGTGAGAATAGACACCAGTTGCTCTCCACAAGGACCAGTCTGAAGGCCATCAGCATGCGTGTGCTTCCTTGCGTCACATGCAAGATCTCTCCTTTTTGTTAAGTCTTGCAGCAGCCCACACATTGTTACTGAAAGATAGCCGGGATTTTATACAGCGCCTTATATATTAAATATCAAGAAACTTCAACACACTTACTGCGGTCTTAGGATGTGTCTCCAGAGTCCCTTTCTGGGAAAAGACCACAGTATAGAATTCATCACAGCTTTGCAAATTGAAGGAGTTAAAAAAACGGTGGATATCATTTCTCATTGAACCAGACCTCAGTCTTCTCACACTCTGTTGAAGCGGGCCGTAGAAAAGGGACGGTACGCCAGATCGCCAGCCTCCAGGCAAATCGATCGCCCACGACCCGCGCCAAGCCAAGCCGAGCCAGCCATCCATTCTAGTTACTACACTCCCAAGATTCAAGGAGTTGGAATCGCTCCCTCCCTATGAAGTAGTAATCGTATCAGCTAGCTAGTCATACTGCTAGCTTGCATGCCCTTCTGTGAGGGACTTCCCAAGACGCCCAGTGACGATGCCTCCTGCCCGTGACTGATCAAAAAATATAATTTGAATCCCGCTGCAACATACATAACGCGACAAAACAATATACGTAACGCCGTGCTTCTACAAAAATACGAAGAGCACCAAGTTGATCAGAAGCCTGCGTATCAGGTTCCCAGCCTTCTACAATAGCCTGTTCCGAAACCGAAGTTGCTTGCTGCCGTCTCGTTACCCGTCGATAATATTATCATTTGCCCGGGGGTCCTGGACTTGATCTTCCTGGGCCTTGCTCCTCGGCTTTCCTTTTCGGGGGTCCATTAGTAACGCCCGTACTTGCAACTCGCTTCCGCTCTGCTTCTTTCTTCTCCCTACTGTGTTCCTCCGCCGCTCTCCATTTCCATTCATCTCTGATCCCCTTCGCTGCCGCAATCAGATCTTTCTCTGTGACTCGATCTGTGATACTCTCAATGACGCTGTTCACCGTACTGATATGATTGGCAGTCTTCTTATCGTCACGGAAACGCATGTACCGCCACCGCTTTTGCGAGTCCATGAAGCACTCCACGATCCGATCATCCAAGGGCTCGTTCAGACGCTTCAAATTCTCCCACTCGTCGTAGTCGAGGTACATAGTTCCCCAGTGACGATCATCGTCCTTATCCCCCAAGTAGACATAGAGATTGCATACCGGTGCAGCATCGTAATCGTAGTATGGTTTCATGACCCCTTCCTCGATATCCTGGGCATCTGGCTGCATAAGTGGAAAGTCCAACGAGAGCCTAAAATCAATCGAGTTCTCGAGTTCCGGTTTCCATTTTAGTATATTCTGGTCTGTGCCGTGCTTATAGTCCGTCATCCGACATGTAAAGATCAGCCCATCGTTGCCGTGCGGGAGTTTTGGGAGGATCTGACGGAACATCATCTCCACAGCGTAGGAGAATTGCATGGACTTCAATTCAATAATGAAGTGCATGTACTGTATTTCCTCTGGGTATTCATCCAACAGATGCTTGTAGGGGTCGAATATCCTCTCCTTGAAGTACGCAAGTCTTTTGTCGAGAGTGCGGTTCATAAGGCTATTTCCATCCAAAACCATGCAATCAAAGACCAGGTATTTAGGTTGTGTTCCTCCGCCAGGCAGTTTGTCAAATACAAGCTCCCCATCAATCAGGGTATTTGTGTGGAAGCCTTGGACATCGCGTGGGACAGGGAAGTGGAGGGCGCCTTTCGGAATAAACCAGTAGTCATTCTTGCGGTCAATCAGATAGTGTATCTCTTCTCCTTGATCATCAGTAGTGAGGTAGAGGAGGTATCGCATCCCATCAGACTTTTCACAGACATAGTAGCTAGATGCAAGGTCAATAAGATGATCTCCTATTGGTGGGGTAGACATACTCTTGCTTGGTCAACTCATCCAGATGCTTTCGAGCAAAACTGACCGGTTGTGCTCCGGGAAAAGAAAAATTCCTCCTGTCAAGAAGGTTGGCTACTTCGGCACGCATGTTATGAAGGAGCTCTCCCTCCGCCTTGATCCCTGGCGCATCGAGAGAAGCAACTGGACCCGTCATGTTGGTAATTTGTCAAGCAAGACCACACACACAAAGCTGTGAATCTTGCAGACAAGAAAAGGGATATGCTAATCGAACGCTTATAATGTACGCTCCGGACGGGACCTAGGACCCGAGCTTGAAGGACGCGGTATTACTTGGAACACAAGGTGGTTGTCGCGTTTGTATGTTCGCGATTATAAAGTTGGAGGCTGCTGTGTGGTGAGTGTTCAGCTAGGTTGTGGATGTTTGTTGAGCGGTGGAGATGCGCGAGAATCCATTCAGTTGAAGCTGCAAGCTGTGCAGCTTGGAGAAAATATCGCATTTGTTTGCACGTCGGGGCGCATTGCTTCAAAGGCTTCACTCAATCGCGCGACGGGAAGCCAACAATTTTGAAGTCGGGAGAGTGTCATGTGAAAAATGGGGCCACTGTTGAAGTCCAGGCACAACACAAGCCTTTTCCTTCTTTCTCAGCTCTCTCTTCCCAACATCTCTTTCACTTGGCTATGTGATTGACAATCGCATGCCAGCATTGTGAATTCATTGAATTCATGACGTCTCAAAGACATTTGAAAAAGCGCTAGCGTTGTCAAAATGGATAGCTAGCTCAACAAAGGACACTCTACTGAATGAATTGTTTCATTCCACGCACTCCGTGCTCAAAGAGATACTCATTCAGAAGCCTTAATTGGATAGGTTCTCAAACTACTGTACTCCATAATCTACGGGTCGCTGAAGGTCAGCGTAACAGTCTGTGAAACGAGCTTCAGGTTTGAAGTAAGTTTACCAACAGTGTGTTTGTTCGGTTTCAGACTTCGTCGCACTGCTTGAAAGATAATTGCCAGACCATGTCCAACCATACAGCATCTGAATGTTTCTTGCAGATGATTAGAGCACTTGAGGCTACTTACTCGAGGCTTGCTAAGAATGGGAAGTTGTCAAGAATGCTGCACACATTACCTTATGGCATCCAGCACATATCACTGCTCTTCAGCTTATTGCATATCATCTCAGGATATCAATTTGCTGGCCATTCAGAGACATTAAAGTAATTTGTATTGAATGGATAGTAAACAAATCCGCGGATATCCCAAAGTGGTTTGATGGAGCGCTTCCGAGTTTACTGTACTGTACATGTAACCGAACGATTACATGTATGTAATTTGTGTTCAGTTCGTACGAAGTAGCGATTACAAGCCAAGCCGGATGTCAGCGATTCATCCCCGGACTTCCCGTATCCTCCTTATAAACCTTCGAACCTTACTTCTTTCTGAGAATGGCCAACCCCCCTGGAACATTCTTAGAGTATTTGGACGATAAACATACTTTAATATCAAGCTACCATGCGTACATCACTCCTCTATACAGCACCTCTCCGCTTCCATTCCATCGCGCCTGGTCCCCCCTACCCAAGCCGCATGTACCACCTTCGACCATGTGTACCTCGTCATGAAATCCCAAGATCCTCTAAACACTTTTCAATCCAGAATCGGCTTCAAAATGCAAATGCGAACAAGCCAGTGCTCCCCGAGAACCCCTCGTTCGACGCAGCGGGCTTCAAGGAGCTAGGCGCAACTCGAACCGTCAAAATCGTCGTCTACCTCGCGATTGGAATCATCGCTACCATGGAAACGATTACATACACGAAGTTCTTCTGGGCCAAGTTTGGTCCTAAGCCGGAGATTGAGGGAGGGAAGTGAAGTTGGTGGGCGCAATGTTCCGTTTGCTTGCAGTGATTTTGGTTATGGAAACTAGGACTAGCGATCAAGACAGCGTTCGAGGGAAGGATTATGAGTACCCATTATGTTGGTTGGATTGTATGATCTAGACAGTATTCCTCTCACTTTGGAATGCTCCGCTCAGCTATGTTGCATACAATATTAATGTAGCACTGTTATCATCCCAATCACAGCGTCACTTGGCTATCTTCGTAGTAACGGCTTTCCGAAGTGCTGAACCAAAGCTCATGCAGGGTAAGTACATGAACAATGAGTCAATAGCAGAACACTCAGGCATGGAAATGTTGGGGATGAGTCTCTGGCCACAATAGCATTGATTGGGATATCAGGAGCGGATACAATCGCTAACTGTTAGATTCCTAACTAGTGGACGAGAGAGACTAGATATACTTCTCATCAGTAGACTTTCATTGAAGCATACAGTTCTGGCTGATCTGTGCTTGGAGGACCGCAAAGCTATCCTCAAGCTTCGTATAGCACGACTTGAGGGACGGAAAACAGCATCTTCACATGATAGTATTGACCATACCTATTCTATCGCAAAACCACAATGAATTAGACAGAAACCCGCACTTTGATGAGCAAGGACCATCGGATCGAAGAAGAAGCATTAATGGTATCTACTACATAAAACGCCAGCGCCACTTAGATAATTTTCTACTCGCAAACTCCTTGAAAGACGAGAGCATTCCAGACGAAACTCGTTATAACGATAGCTCAATAATGCCGAATATTGGGGAGCAATATGAATTCGCGGGAACTCTCAGAACAATTACAGCAAAGCTAAAGCAGCCAACATGATTGCACCAGCTATTCCTCCATTGGTAGCCAGTCCAGCAGCGGAGTTGCCTGAAGAAGTGGCAGAAGCCAAAGAGCTTGTGGCAGTGCTGGATCCGCTCGCATCTATGATAGCGATAGTTGTTGCTGGGACGGCGGTAGTATAGCTGGTGCTGTACGTACTCGGGTAGGTAGTAGCAAATATGCTCCCATCCCGGGTGACCGTAGCTGTGATCGTCGCCGTAACAGTTGTCTGCACAATCTTGGTTGTTGAGATGGTCGACGACAGGACTGAAGAGGCAGAACCAGAAGCGGAGTCCGAAGAGAGCTTCAAGGTACCGCCGATGGCAGCGCCGCCTGGTGGAGAGGTCGAGGCGGTGGCATTCTTAGCGAGGAGCTGGAAGGCTTCGAAAGTGTTCCCTGTTGCGGGCGCGTTGATGGACGCTACCATGCCAGTCTGGCAATGATTGCCTTGTCCGCAATATAACCAGATGGGTTTGGTGTCTTGCACGGTGATTGTGAATGTGCTACCAGAGGGAGAGTTGGCGGTTGGGATGAAGGTGGAGAAGAAGCCATTCTCGAGCGGGTGGCAGGGGTCCCGGAATGATGATTCTGTGACGCTGTGGTTCTGGGAAACGTCAGGGCTGTGTGTTATGTGTAGAGGGTGATGAGTGTACCTTTGGGAAGAATTCAAACTCGATACTGGTGCCGACTTCCGCGATGATGTCGGATGGAGTGTAGACAAGACCACCTTTTCCGACTGTGACTTTGATGGTATTGCCTGCTTGTGCACCGACAGTAGCTGCCGCAGCAGCAAGGCCGAAGAGAGCTGATGAGGTATACATTATAGATGAGCCTAATATCAAATGGATGACCGGTGACAAGGAACTTGGAAGAATATGATTTGGTGAGCAGATACTAATGAGCTTTCGTGGGAATGAGAGGTTTAGTCTGGGCCAAGGACTTCCTTTATACTTTCATCCTGTGGAATGGATAACAGCAACAAGCAGTAGGTTATCATATTGTACTGTATACAGCAAAGAAAAAAGTATTCTTGAGAAATGCTGCAGCTGGTGGGTGGTAGCGCTGACCCTGCACAGCCTGAGAGACCTTGTGGCTTGTTCAGGGGGATTCATTCATCGCCGGATGTGGTGAAGCCCGTTAACAGATCAACAGGGCCTCTCTCAAATTGACTGGGAATTTCAACCACTGGTATAATTATGTCGAATAAACAAAGGAAATGTTCAAAGAATTAATTATGGGGTCAGCTCGACCCGAGTCAGGTTCCCCGTCTAACATGACGTAGGGTTTATACCATCGACTCACAATCACGAGGCAATTGCACGCGATATATTGGTGATGGTTGCATCATGAGCTCGCGATGTTGCAGCCAACAAAGAGGTTGGACATGGTAGGATTGGAGTGAAGCCGGAAGCGGTGACTTCTATGAATAACCTATCATGAAACAAGCGAGGCGGGTACAGGGATTGAAATAGAAATAAACTGCCGATGAAAAGCTAACACGCGCGCTTACTCGAGTAATTGCAGTATTAGCCAGCGGCCGATTTTCGCTTGTTGCTATTTGGTCCAATCGATTCGCCCTCATTTGTCCAGGCTCAAACATGTTGGCATTTCCGGTTCGAAATCAACATGACCTAATTCGACGACTAGTCAAAAGAGCCGTGGTTACCTCCGGGGAGTTGTGCAGCAACAAGACAAGATGGGAATCTTGCGGAGAGATAAGATGTTCGAAAGTCACGTGGTGTATTATGGTGTCCGATGCAAGGTCAGGGTTCCACCTTTTGTTTCAAGAAAAATCGAACGGAATGGACGAATCCGAGATGAAGGATTGGGCTGAGCTGGAATAGATACCTTCCGATGATTGACATACAACCCGGCCCCGGAAACAAGTACCGGAAGTGCCTGTCCTGCTGAAAGAGCAGCTCGGCGGTGACTCTAGATTTCTAATTCTGAACTTCGGTCTTATATTGGTTTGAATTATCTTAAGAACCACAAGCCAGACTTTTTGAATACATCTTTGAGTGATGTATGAACTTTGAAGAAGCATCTCTGCCCGACGCACACCGCTCATGGTTCTTGACTTCTTGCATGCATATGTATGCGATTGGAAGTCTGGCTCACTTTTACAACCGACTACCTTCATCTGACCAATAGCAGCTCCCAATGAAGAGTGACTCCCAATCATAGCACGCGCATACAAAACCGTATACTCTAAGAGAAGACGGTAACATACTATTAGCGTCGATGAACTAGTAGTTTGGTCACATTAGGGACATCATATCATATCATTTTCTTTCAGTACATTTTCCTGTGTGCAGCAAGAAGTATTTCTCAAAAACGCAGCCAACTTCTTCTCAAAGGTTGCAAGGATGATAATAGAGCCGTTCAAGCTAATATGCGTGCCTCCTTAGATTCTAGAGACGTCAATATAGCGCTCAAAAATGTTCTTGCTTTTCGAGGAATAGAGGGTCCCATCAGTCGAAAGGTCAGACTTGGCTTCAGCACAATGAGGGATAGTCTCACGTATGAAAGAATATTCCTTTCAATCCCATCTATCAATAGAATCTACGACCCGTCTGCTTGATCTTATATATCAAAGATGCAAGTCTGCTCATTTGCTAACAGAAAATAGCAGAAACGCCAGCAAATTTGGCAGCAATCTTGGGGAACAGGAGGTATAGTTTTTCACATACATAGCAAACTTCGACGACAGATTGACAGATTGTTATTTTCCAAATCTGCCCGGGGTCTGGACATTTCTTGTATGGATGCAATCATGCAAATGCCGTTGATTCCCATTCATTATCCTCGCAATTCGCTGGAGAGAACATGTTAACTTCTCAATTTGGGGCCGGAACTTCATGCGGTTTATGCTAGTCTGCTAGAATAGATAATATTGTGGTATTGCTCGGGCGTTATCGACACTTCAAGGAGACTTGAAAAAAGAATACCAAAGCGTGTATATTCCGTACGCTCTAAACAGGGCCGGCTATATCGTCCCTTGACTCCCTTCGAAATCTAGCAAGCCATGATGCGCGAGCATCTAGAGCCAAGTTTGAGACATCTGAATAAGAAGCGATGCTAGTTTTCGAAACCTAGAGATACCTAATTCGAAGATGAAATAAGAATCATTGACGATGTGATATGTGTAGTGGCCGTGAAGAATTAGTTAAACTAAACTTCTAAAGACGTTCGAGAAACATATAAATTATAGGTATATGTGTGCGGTATTCCCACAGGAGCCCGATAGTAAAAAGGTAGCAGGCAGCTTACTAAATCCGAGCTAAAACGTCCAACACTAAGTGAATCCAGACAAGGTAAAACATCATCTTCAATTGATCCAAAGTGTTTGCATATATTGAGCTGGCGAGCTTCCACTGACAGGCAAACTCTGCAGCCTATATAGCTACGGAGAAAATGCGAGTGTGAAGGTTGTGCGCCAAAGTGGCGGGGGGATTGAAGCTTAACCAAGCATGCATCTTTGCCAGTCTCGCCAAGACCCCTGAGTATTATGTCAGCGATTGAGTAAAATACTCCAACCAGCTTGCGCCGTAAAGCGATGCATCCTCGTGAATGGAAAACAATTAATTGACGGGGAGTCGTGCGAACTTGCGGTGAGGCAGGGGAGTGAAGAGACTGCTCTGACGTCGGGTAAAGCTGTCTAACACGTGACCTCGCTAGACGAGGAAGATGGGCGGGTCTATCCCGTACGGGGAGAGTTTGGTTCTCAGGGTATGATGCCATGAAACTCTGCCTGGGATTGTAGCAAGAGCTCGATATGTCGATAATCGTTCTCGACCAAGGCCAGAATATATATACATAGGGCGAGGCAATGTGCGCAATCTTAGAAGTAGCAGCTTTGTTTGGAACAACAACCCCTGAGTGAAGGGACCACCACCCACGGTGCCATAACATTGGAATAACCGTCTTTATAGTCTCAACCACCCTCTTATACGTTTATAGCAAGGACACCTCCGAGCCATCTAGATGTTCTTTGATCGAAGAGGGGGCATCCAGAAAGAATATTATGAGGTTGTTTGTGGTGCCCCTGAGGGTAAATTCGAGGCAAATTCGAAGAGATGCGACTATCCCTCTCGCATTTCTCTCGGAAAGGCCGTGCAACGCAAGTATCCATGCAACATATATAAATACCATACAAGTAAGTACTCATTCGAGAGAGCTCGGCGAGAGCTTCAACTAGAGTGCAAGAAAGTGTGTGAAATCTGCGTTGATGTTGCTTCCGGGTTGGGGAGACATGATCACCAGTGTGGATGGGAGTAGACGAGGCGAGCAGGTCCCGCTATGCCCTGGTCGACCAGGGGGGTGTGGGCTTAGCGCTCCGTACATGGGACTTTCAACAAGTACCCGCTCCTCGCTCCTCAAACTTCTTCTTTCCTTCTTCCTCCAACCCAACGCGTCGTGAACAACAACCAGCAGCAAGCAACAATACGACGTAGTGCTGCCAGCAAATCTATGCGCCTCGCCTAACGAGCTTCCAGGATCACAGACGCGTCAAGAGCCTCATCTGTAAGTGCTTCCCCGATATACCTCTCCGTGCCCTACGCAGTCCGGGCTGGGCGCTCCTTTGCGCTGAGTCCCACCTTCCAAACCATTCCACCATTCACTCCCACCATCAATAGCGCAGTCAAATCACCTGGCAGAGTAAATTATTGTGTCTACCGAGGGGTACATTAAGTCTAACAATCCGCTTTACCCCAGGTTCCCCTTGTACGGCCAGCGTTCTTTGAACGCACCAAGCCGGCAATATGGTACTGTCTCCCCTCTTTTATTTTTGAGATAGTTGCTAACAACCACAGGTTCTGTTCAAGAGGAAACCAGTTCAATATACGTCACCGCCCTCTATCGAGAGTGACGATACCGAGGTGAGGATGTTTGCCCAGCAAGTATACCGCGGCGCAAAGGCTGATATGCGGTTTAGGTATGGGTAATCCCAACAACTGGAGAAATATTTGCGGATTATGATCAATATTTGTCCCGGTAAGTCTCAAGGCCTAATTTGCTCGTGGCTTCGCTGACATTTGCAACTAGCATGGACTTTTATAAGCAGGTCAGCACCAATACACCCTAGACGCGTCGCAGCTACATTCTAACACTCTACAGCCTCGATTCATCTGCCAAATAACTGGTCACTCCGGACAAACGTTTTTCGAAGCTTTAAAGAGCGAGGTGAGGATATTTCGAAGCTTAGACTTGGCCTGGCGCAAGCTGACTTCATCTAGCTCGCAGGCGCTCAAGAAGTTGAGGAGGCTTTCCCGGAGGCACTGAAAGGGCCAATTCTACGACGAGTCCAATTCCAAACCATCTCCCGCATAGATACTTTGGTTGACCTCATTTTCGACGAATTCCGCTCCGACTATTACCCAGGCGAGGCTGTGACTGTACATGTGGTGACGGGGGAACGGCTCACAGGGATTGTCAGGGACAAGACGCGATTTGGAGCCAAGCAACACCCGGACGGTACTTCCAACCCACCATTTTCAAGATATTTTGTCAGCCTCGACAATCGGCCGACTGAAGAGGCTGTGGTGGACGATGCGCACATCACTAGGGATCGGAAGATCTTCACGAAGCAAGTTTTGCGGTCATTTATCAAGAAAACTGTGACCAGGGAAGCCTGGACTGGCGCCCCTTGGTTGGTCAAGCTAGATGCTGCTAATGTATACCATATCGACACTCGGGTTCCCCCACATCTTCGCTATGAGAGCAAGGCTGCAGAACGAAAACAAAAGCAGGCTCAGCAGAAGAGTGTTCCAGAATATGAGGGCATGATTGGAAGCTTCCAAGGAAACGGACCACGACTCCCGGAGTTGAAACCTGCGCCCAAGAGTCATAAGAGCAAGCAGCACCAGGGTCAGCACTTGGTCAAGAGTAAGCAGCAAACGTTCTTGAATTATGCTCCTCCGATTCCAAATCCTCTAGATCCTCCCCATTTCTATCCTCATCCTCCACCTCCTTACGTATCTCACACATTCCAAGCTGTCGGCCCGCCACCACAAACGGGTCCTCAACACCACCACTTCCACAGTCAATCTTTCACATTTCAACAACTAGCTTCGATGCCCCCAGCTCCTCTGCCACCGCCACCGATCAAGTATCCTATCGAGGACTTGCAAGTTATCTTGCGACACAATCCTCCGCTCAAGCCAACACTCAAGTTCTTTTCTCAAGATACGCCTATGGATGATCGGGAGGTTAAGGAAGGAAACGGTATTCTCATGAAATCTGTTGGACCATTGCTCGAGACATGGGACACTTTGAATGTGTACTGCGAGGTCTTTCAGTTGGATTCGTTTACTTTTGATGATTTCGTCGAGGCGATGCAATTTTCTTCTGAGGATGTCGACTGCGAGTTGTTTGCTGAGATCCATTGTGCGGCTTTGAAGATGCTTGTAGATTCGGAAGCAGAGGGTGGAAAGGTACATATTCAGCTGCCCGAAATGGACGAGGATGATGATGAGGAAGAAGAGTCGGATGCGGAACCCAGCGCCCCGCCAACACCGACTCCAGAGCCGGAGCCAAAGCCAAAAGGAAGAGCGACTAGAAGCAGCTTGGCGAAGGCCGAAGCGGAAGCCCTCAAGGCGGAAAAGGAGCCAGTAAAGGAACCAACACCCGAACCCGAGATACCCCATCGAGCAGCCGAGATGCAACTTGAAGTTGGTTGGATCGACCGACTGAGAAAGCGCGAGTTCAAGAATGGCGGCTGGCAATTTATCTTGGTCGGCTTGTTGTTCCAATTGTCAAAGAATCCTCGATATTTCGATTCCTGTGAGGTTTTGTTGAAGGAACTTGCTCCACTAAGCATGGATCCAACACCAGAAACCACTCGTGTCCAGTATGCTAAACTTGATGTCAATCTTCGAATTCAGGCACTCCAGACCGTTTGTATGCTCAGCACCGAGACAAAGGCAATTCGTGCATACATGGAGGAGTGTAGCGAAGAGATGACAGGTTATCGGAAGGAGAAAATCACTCATCAGCGGAAACGAAAGGAGTTGTAAGTATCACGTGATATTTCCAAGATTACACGGACTGACTTCTCTTAGGCTTGAGGAACTTCGTCTACTTAATGAACAGCGGAAAATTCTACTTCCAGCTAACATGCCACCTTCTCCTGCTCCTGAAAACAAGGCGTCAAATGGCGATATTAGTATGGCTGATGCACCACCCATCGAGGAAGTGCAAGATTCGATTGATGAGGACGTCATGGACACTGACGACGAACCCCATGCGGGTCGCTCCCTACGCCGTGGTCTTGATCGAGCTGCGGAAAGAAAACGCAAGCGCGATGCTGTGCAAGAGAAGAAGGAAAAGGCTGAAGCTGAAGCGAAGGTGCCCAAACAGTCGAAGCAATTCACGAAGCTCATGAAGGATATCCAGAAGAAACAGGATCTAGTCAAGGAAGCCGAAGATGAGATTGCTATTCTCGACAACGACCTTCGCGAGAACGACTGCCCCCGCACCCGTGTTCTGGGCAAGGATCGCTTCTGGAACCGATACTACTGGTTCGAACGCAACGGTATGCCATACGCTGGGTTGCCAGACAGCTCGACTGCAGATGCCGGCTATGCCAATGGGTGTATCTGGGTTCAGGGTCCTGATGAAATCGAGAGAGAGGGTTACATTGACATGAAGCCCGAGTGGCAAAACGAGTACAGGGCAAGGTTTAACATGACAGTTCCAGAGCGGAAGAGGTTAGAGGATGGCCCTACAACTGTCTTCAATGCCCGTCAATGGGGCTACTACGACGACCCAGAAGCGGTCGATGCTTTGATCAAGTGGCTTGATGTCCGTGGGTACAACGAGATGAAGCTCAACAAGGAGCTGAAGCTCTACCGCGATAGGATTGTTAACAACATGGTCAAGCGCAAGGAGTACCTCAACCCGACTGAGGAAAAGTCAATTGAATCCGGACCAAAGCGGATGTCAACACGCAAGAAGGAACAGCATGTCGATCATGCGGCCCACCGATGTCTCTCATGGCACAACGGAGCAGCCATCGAAAAGCTTGGCCACATACATTCCGAACAACCCCGGATTCGCAAGCCAGCCAAGAAGGCTGCACAACCTCCGCCCGTCATTGAGGAGGAGCGTCAAAGTCGAGGCGAAGCCAAGGGCAAAAAAGGAAAGGGTACTGGTCGCCAAGGCTCTCGATACAAAAATTAAGATTTTCGTTGCAGATTTTGGGAGGTGTCACCATTGGACGGAGTTTTGCTAGAGATCAAACTCATTCAGCACGGAGTATGGGGGTATCGCGTATTGACCAGGGCATTGTTTTATTTGATAAAATGGGTTGGGTCATGATGCATCAATGAGGTTATGTCTATTTAGCATGTTCTAGTCTGCGATTTCAGGCTACGAACTTCGTGTTTATAATGCAGTGCATTTTAGCGTAGAACTGCCTTGCGAAAAGGTTTAAATCAATATTTAGAATCTTTCCTGTCTAATCCTGTTTCGCGTGTGATGCCAGCGTAATGCTTGGGACCAGAATTCGAAAAGAAAACAGCGGATCCTAGGCACTCACAGGAGTACTCCATTGCATTTCCCCTTCATGCCGGATCCGTGATCACCGTGTGTGCATTCACTATCCCAGCTACCACAGCCCCTCCAAGCCAGCGCGGACTTCTCTTTGACCACATCTTGAACCTTGACTGCACTTAACGCACCGCACCAGTACATAGTCCGAGTCGAAGGCCCGAAGCTAAGAATTTGTTTCCGCTATTATAAAAACAGGATCCCAAGGAAAGGGAGGAGATGTGGAGATGTGGAGATGTGCAGATGGAGAATATCAGAATATAATAAGATGGTTTGCACAGCCACATGCATCTTGAAGTCTGTTTGTACCTGCAGTATTACGGCGCAGGAGCAACATGTTGTTGTGACGTGAGATAGATGGCCTCGGTTAATATGTACCCCTGAACGCTCGTGAGGTTTGAAATCAAGCAAAATTGGGTGTATAACCCCGGAGTTATAGTGGTTAATCGACTGTTATTTGTTTATGTTATTGACTGAAGCCTTTTGATACCACCAGTGGTGTTGGTACAGGCATACCGTCTGAGAGCGTATTTCATGGCTCACCCACATCTTGTGTATCTGTTAACAAGTGATTGTTGCTGCATACAAGGACACGAAAGGCCATTCAGCAGAATACCACCCGTTGGGATTCAAGCAAACAAAGGGTATCATTCTCTCCAGTCTATGCTACAAGTAGATACTGCCCTCAGCTAGTGAAAAACACAACCAAAAATCCCACCCAGCTGCCTACGACTCCGACGGCCGAGTAGCTACTCATGAACATCAAAGGGAGGAACTCCAGTTTCTTCCCCCATATGATTCCATGCAGCAAGCTACAATAAACGATCAATGGTATACTAACGGCAATGTACACTAGGCTAAATCTATCCAGTAAGAAAACTCTCGACTTATTGCTCGCTGGTGCCAGCCTATCAAACGCAAGCAGGAATAGCATAAGCCAGAAGATCGTATAGACGGTTTTGATTGGGAATTCTGCCGCAGTAAACAACAATGGAAAGAGGGATACGTGTCCCGCGACCGCCAATGGTCTGAAGGCTCCCAAATATCTCCGGTCTTTGAGAGCAATGAGAGAGAATGGGATGATCACAAGTAAGACGGCCTTCTCGTGGACATGCCAGCCAAACAGGAAAGATGCGTAGCCGCAGAGCGTAACAGCACCGATGAAGGTGTCCCAGGTCGGATCGAAGAAGAGTTTGATAAGGGGGATGATTTGGAAAATAAGGGTTAGGATGAATGTTGTCCTGGCTGTAACTTCTGGGAGGACGGCGAAGGATGAATCGCCGACGAGGCCACGAGTTACACTGTTTATGGCGTCTTGGTTAACGTGAAGTTTAAGGTATGGGGCAGCTATTTCTTTTAGTTAAATATACGAAGGCGACAACTGGGAGTGACGTACCGTAGATTAAGACTCTATCAGTGAACGAATACATAGCCCATACATTAGGCGCCCAATATGCATGGCATAAACCTCTCGAAAATGGAAACAATCTACTCAGTAGCTGTGGTATTTGACCCCAATATGCGAATGGACCAAATGCAGCACCGAAAATAGCAATGATCCCCGTTCCTAACTTCAACGTGTTTCCAAACTTGATGTGGAAAACCGACTTTGGTCCTAGGCAGTATGCACGTAGTAGATAGATGAAATATGCGGGGGCGAGGTAGAGATAGATGTGCTTTAAGCAAAGGAGGATTGCGAAGAGAAGCCCGCTAGCGAGTATCGTCGATTTCTTTCTTGCCAGCACTAGGGAAAGAATTAAGAGCCCGTACATGAAGCCATTATATTGGAAGTGGATATGGTCAATGATGAGCAGGCCAGGAGACAGTAGGATCGAGAGCGCCGCGGTGTGTGAGGAGCGTTTGAAGGCGGGCGGAGACGATCGCACAAAACTATCCGGTCAGTATCATCTTGCAAGTGAAATTTGCAGACTCACAGATGCAGCGCATAAACCAACACAAGCTCCGTCACAATGACACTAGCTCTTTGGAAGTACACCGTCTGCCAGCTATCATATTCCAAATTGAACACCTTTGTCATCTCTGGATCTGCCAGTTTCGCGGCTTGCGACAGAATCCATTCGAAGTATGCGAAGAACGGGGGATAGTCGAGAGTCCATTCCGAGGTCTTTTCGAAGTACCATTCTTGGATCGGGAGGCTGTTAGTTATGGCGAGCCAGTTCCTATGGACTTCAAAGTCGGTAGATTTACTAGGAGAGTTAGTGGTGTTTGGGACAGGAGGACAGGAGGAGACGGTACTCACTAGGCAGGGAGAAGTAGCAATTTGAATGCGGTTGCTACCACCGCACATTGTGCTATCGAAGGAAATTTGTCCGCCATCTAGACATAACTTGTGAAGGAGTTGCTTCGTGCGTGGGATCTAGGTGTTAAATTGAAAGTGCAGAGTAGTGAAGCTCGAAACTCCACATTACTGGTGGTACTGCCTGTTCCCACCGCCCTTCTGGGGTTCTCTGTTACACTTTACAGCATCGGAATCATTGGTTAACACCACAAGCTCCAAGATCTCTATTTATCTCTCTCCCTCTCTGTCTCTCTCTCCTCTCAGGATTATTACTTATGGATACTGCATTCGTTCCATCAGAACTCGTTGTCAAGCACTTCGTCACTCACAAATTTGTTCTAGAGCTCGGTCCATCCATTACCAGCTTAGGCAGACCCGTTCGCAACGTGATACTAGCAGCGGTTGCGATATATTGCGTGGGTGATATCGTTCGCGGGTCACTGCAAGCTGTCCTCAAGGGCGTCTGGGGAAACAGGGGCGGAGATACGAAGGACTAATTCGGAACATTGGTTAAAGCCAGGTTTTCCTTATATTCATTTATAGGAATCTTTTTTATTTTCTCTTTTTCCTGGCAACGTCAGGCTTTAGAATTGAGAGAGGTTCTATTCTAGCTGCTGGATCAGTTAGAGAGTAGAGAGCTCGTTTCAAAGCAGAGCAAGCTCGAAGAAGCTTACCTACACACATTTGCAACATGCAGTTCTCCGCGCCTCTTTCGTCCCTTGCTTCCACTCTTCTCTTTGCGTATGCGCAAGCTTCGTATCTCCACAATGACTTGAGTTTTGGTCATAACGATCGGTAATTCTGTCCCCTCGCTTTCCCAACTGCCTCTTCTAACCCTCCTACAGGATCTCACCCAACCTCCGCGGAGTCCCAAATTGGCACCTAATAGGCAAACCTGATCCGCCCGACATCCTTTCCAATAAACTCGTTCTCACACCTCCTACGCCTGGGAATCAAAGAGGAGCTGTCTGGTCCGAGAAGCCTTTGCAACATTCGTTCTGGACGGTAGACGTCGACTTCAGGGCGACGGGACCAGAGAGAGGAGGAGGCAATCTGCAGATCTGGTATGTGAAGGATGGGCTAAGTGTTGTGGAAACGAAGAGCATTTACACAGTGGGGAGATTCGATGGGTTAGCTTTGGTGGTTGACCAGCATGCTGGCTCCGTGCGTATTATTTTCAGGCAGTATGACCAAGTGCTGAACTAAGTTACAGGGCGGATTTATAAGAGGCTTCCTCAACGACGGTTCAACAGATTACTCTTCGCACCATAGCGTTGATAGCATTGCATTCGGGCACTGCGAATACTCATTCCGCAATCTAGGACGCCCCTCACGCATCGCCATCCGCCAATCCAGTACTGAGTTCCGCGTAACTGTTGACGGCAACCTCTGTTTCGAATCCTCGAAAATAAAACTGCCACTAGGCAATGTGTTTGGTGTTACAGCTGCCAGCGCCGAGAACCCTGACTCGTTTGAAGTCTTCAAGTTTGTGACCACCACGGATAGCCATACGCCTGATATCCAAGACACGACGCAGCCTGCTGGCCAGAAGCAACAAGTGCTAGGGGATGACATTCATGGCCAGACGATGGAGCAGGAGAAGTCCAAGGGCGACATACCTGCTTACAGCGAACCCCCAGAGGCACCAGCATCCCAATTCACATCCTCCTCCGAGCAATTCGCCGACCTCCATAATCGCCTGCAAAGCATGATGAAGCACATCTCTGCGACAAATCGCGACAGTACAACTTTCCATACTCAAGCGGAAGCACGACATAACGATCTACTGAACCGTATCTCCCGTATGGAAGCTTCACTCGCGGAGCTACATACATTGAGAGAGCGGATGGATGTGATCCAGAATGATGTGAGGCAAACAAAAGCGGATTTGCATCGTGCATTGGATGGGCACGTAAAAGGCATCAAGGATAAGGTGGCAGAGACGCACAACAATTTACACAAGACTGTGGAGGGCATGGGGAGCGGATGGGGGAGGATCGTGCTGGTGGCTTTTGGCAGCAATATGCTATTGGTGGGTGCATATCTACTATATAAGAGGAGAAAGGCGAACAGCCCGAAGAAGTACCTATGAGTAGCAGGAGGTTGCAGGAAGACAATTCCGAAGGGGTCAGAGAAGGGTCGGAGCAGACAAGTGGGAGAGTTGAGGATGAGATGGCGGCTTCTGTATTATAGGTTGGATGAAAACGGGTATGCATGATATGTCAGGATTTGCATATATATACATAGAGCGCGGGCCGAGCGAAGAAAACAATTTATTTGAAAAGCGAGGAGAGTCTGGCAGGAGATCGAGAATGTGAAGTATCGAGATGCCATGGTAGATTATCCCATAAAAGTCCTCAAACGTGTATGTTTTGAGTAGCAGATAAGCTGACTCCCTTGGCTCGGTTATTACAATCAAGTCAATAGACATTCCTGCAGCTCATGATCCGCGGCCAATATTCATCACACTTGTCTTGGGAGCTTGCGATTATAATAATTATCATGATTTTGAAGAGAAGTGGATGGAATCAAGTAGGAGCTAATTATGCAATTCCTCACAATGCTATCATCTTCCTGGTAAACGCCCTCCTAGTCCTGGTCCTTGGAATGCAAAATAGATCATGATATACTGGTACGCTTCTTCTCCCCTTCCATCTCTGCTAAATATAACTAACCTTGACCCCCATCCCCGCTGTACTTTTGACCTTCCCCCATGCGCCTCCCAAAAGCCTCCCAAGGCGCTCCTTGACATCCCTCCGACTAATCAAAGCTAAAAATCCGATTAAGAATGCCAAGAACTGCAACAAGAACAAGGGCCGAGTCTGGAAGTTCGCCGCCATGCTTTCCATTAGCTTTTTCATATTTCCCATAATGTTACACGCGCGAGCGAGAATCGTTGGCGGAATTTTCCTGTCCGCAGCTGCGGAACGGGATGTTGATGGATGGGTTCGTTTCGATGCTCCTTTTGACGAACCCTTAGCAGATGCGGAACCACCGTGGGCTGAGGAACGTGATTTCGAACTACCTGGATGAGCAGGCGAATCTTCGACGCCGTAATCGACTTCGCTGCCTCCGGCTACGAATCTAGTGGTACCTCGGTCCCTCTTAAGCTTCTCTTCCTCTTCTCTTCTCCGTTCTCGTTCCTCATTCTCCATCCTGCGTCGCCGGGCATTTTCGACATCCTTCTGCAGCTGCTCTTCCTGATATCGTCTTTCTTCCTTTTCACGCCGTTCACTCTCGTGTTGTTCATCTTGGAGACTCTGCAAGGCTTGCAGGAAAGCCTCGCGGCGTTCTTCGTCAAGGACAGAGGAGATGGATATGAACTCGCGGGCGTATTCCCATTCATTGTTCCGGAGCAGGACATGAAGGGTGTAGAGTTCTAGGATCTTAACTCTAGCATTCAGGTCGCGGGGAGTGTCGGTACCAGAGTGGGCTTTGGACGGGGAAGGACGGCGGTGTGAAGATGTTGGTGTGCGCAAGTGGGAGGAAATATCGAGGTTAGGAGTGCTGCTGGAGGCGAGGTAGGTTTCTAAGCGTTGTTGATTGATCTTTTGGGAGCGAGCGTGTGCCAGGAGGAGGGTTGCACTGAGCAGGTGTTAGTACTTGCAGATATCGTACGAAGTCATGAATGAAAACTGACAGGTTTATCACAACGTCGGAATCGACATCCCCCTCCACCCCTCCATAACCATTCTTGACCACCTCCTCCCACACTTCGCCCTCTCTAACCTTCGTCACTAAACCTCTCCACTCGCTACTCCCAAACGCCTGTTTCCCTTCGTCGGGATCCAGCTCCACAACCGCATTCAGGATCGTCAAATAGAGGCTCCAAACCTTGACTCTCGTCGTCTTTCCAGCTTTAGAGATGGGAGCAGGTTCCGCGTTGGCATTGGTATCGTCTGTCGGCGGAGGAGAGATGACTGGGAGGATGGTTGAGAGGGACTCGGGCAGGCGACGCGTGAGGAATAGGGTGGATGATTGCCTATAAATTTTCGATATTTGGGAGGAAGTTTGCCGAGAGGAGATGGAGCTGAGAGAGGAAATGGAGGAGGTGAGGAATTGCGATGACGAGAGCGTTTCCCTTGTTGGCGTGAGAGTCGTCGCGATGGAGCCGTTCGATGTCATTGTGCTAGATTATCAACGACTCCTGGACGAGCATTGAAGAGGACGAGGAGGAAACGCGGGAATTATGGCTGGAATGGAGTTCGCGATGTCCTTGCATCTGATGGCACTCGGACTCGGATTCGGGATGTTAAGCCTCGGTCCAGTGTAGGGGTTTGTCATTGGCCGTTGAGAAGGGAAGTGGACCATGCAAGGCTTTATTTTGTGCAAGGATTATCTGAGCATAACTTTTATGCGGCTTTTGTTGATGATGCAAGGCGTACAAGGCGCACGAGGCTGAATAAACAGTAAACAAAATGCAATCATGGATGACTACATCGATTAGCAGTCAAGCAACTCAACGGGAAGAAAATTTACAAACGTTGTGAATGGGAAACAGTCTACCTATGATACTCTCTCTTAACTGCCAACCTTTGACTTACTCCTCCAATTGTCCACAATTCCGCAGTTTGCCACGGCGGGCAGTTTTGATCACACAGTACTTCCTCCATTTACATGCTGTCCATCTTCCTTTATGCTCACTAGATCGACTCCAAGAGTACAACACTTGTTATAGTCAAATCTTCTACTTACAGGGTTGCTCTCACTCACCTCTGCTAGTGAATTTATCCCACCGTGCAACCAAGATTTCCCTCCGCATCAGAAACTCACTTCGGCTCTGGACTTGTCTTCCAAGCTCTCTCAACAAACTCTTGCGTGGGCAACCCACAGCAACCACCAATATGGAGATCAACCAAGCCCATTTCCGGCGGCAGCTGCTACCAATTCTGAAGCACATCGCCAATGCATCCTTTGTCACATTCGACTTGGAGATGAGCGGCATTTCCACTCGGGCGAAGTATTCTTCTGGAGACCGGGCACATGATGTTGGCAAACCTTCTTTACAGGAAATGTATGATGAGATGAGAAATGCAGCCGAGACGTTCCAGGTATTACAGGTTGGTATTACGTGTATTGAAGAAGACCGGGATAAAGGCAAGAGCAATGCTTCCTAGACACAAAACTAACTACCTACATGCTAACGAGCATCTATAGAATTCTATCTAGCTCGACCATACAACTTCAACCTAAATCCCTTGTCTGCTGAAGGCACAAATCTGAATCTGGATCGCACCTTCACCTTTTCCACGAGTGCTTGCGATTTTTTGAGCAAAAATGGGTTTGATTTCGGAAAGGTTTTCAAAGACGGAATTCCCTACTTATCACGCGATGAGGAAGCAGAACTTCGAGTGGACTATGCGGATCGTGCAAACAAGAAAAAGAACATTCCTAACATTGTCATTGCTCCTGAAGATATTGCCACCCTCGACTTCATCCGCTTAGCTCGCAAGACCATCTCTGCTTGGACTAATGATCTGAAGGTATGCATACTTCTCAAATTCAATGCGAATCATATTGCTGAGACATATAGCCCGACTTTGACTTTGTCAATATCGGTAATGATGCAGGACCAATGAATGCTTTCCAGCGTAGAATCATCCACCAGCTTGTTCGCAATGAATATCCGACTCTCAGAGTACTCTCTCGTAATGATGGCTACTTCATGCAAGTTGAAAAGCTAGATGTTGAGAAGGAAGAACTCGTACGCTCTCACAATTTCCTTCCCTTCATCGCTGACCCATCAAAGTTTCAAAAAAGACATGCCGAAGGATTCAACGCTAGGATCTTCAAGCAGAGGGGTTCGTAAATCCCGTGATACCTTTTAGCAAGTACTAAACCCGCCTTAGGACTTCGATGGATCTTCGAAGCATTAGCTGGTAGTAATCTATCCGACCTCGACACAGAATGGTTCTACGACAAGACCGCCGAGGATGCTGATCAGCAAGCTGCTACAGTCAAGCGCGAATTTGCAGAAGTTGTCGAGATCCTCAAGAAGAAGAAACAGATCATCATTGGCCACAATCTCTTCGCTGACCTCGCATTCCTCTTCAAGACTTTCATCGGCCATCTCCCTGTCAATGTCAAGCACTTCCAAGAAGATGTCCACGCTTTGTTTCCATTCGTCATCGACACAAAATACATCGCCACATACGGCACAGATGCCATGAACCCCCGAGTAAACCTCAAGGAACTCCTTGCCCCGTTCCGGAAGACTCATGTCCCGCTCATTGTTCTTCACGAGAAGCACACTTCTTATGGAGCCGAGTTTGGCAAGGAGCACGAAGCTGGATTCGATAGTTGGATGACTGCTGAACTCTTCGTCAAGCTTGCTGCTTCTAAACGTCTTGAAGCCAAGTCTCTTGCCAAGGAAGACCTAGATTCAGAATCTGATCCCGATTCCTCGAACGGCGGCGCCCTTTTATTTGAGCCCATGAAGGATTCGTTGCTCGACACCAACCCTCCTGCTTGGCATGCTATGCAACTCAATCTCAATGCTCAACTAGACTTAACCATTAACAGCAATGAGAAGGGCAGCCTCACTCCCAGGCAATGGCTCCCATCCTTTAACAGCACTTTCTGGCGCCCTTACGTGAACAAGTTGCGGGTGTATGCTAGCGAAGGCGGCGTTTGTGATTTGGCGGAGCGAGAGGACGATGAACGCCGAGCTGGTCTTCGTCATCTCCGCAAGGTTAAAAATGGGTTGATCAATTGAAGCATAGCGTGAGTGGCGTCTGCGGCGTTGGTGGGATAAACCATGAATACAAGGTACTGAGAGATGCATTATGGAGAGCGTCGGCCCGGAGGCTGCGTTTTGCGTCTTTCTTCAGATCTCTGACATTTCTCACTGAGGGGAGATTTCAGAAAACCAAACATACCAAACGTAAGTATCAAACTTACTGATTCCTTGGGGAGACCCATTTATCCTGTTTTGCATCGTGAATATGCTTTCATCATTTTTCGAAAATACAATCCCTAAGTAGGTGAAGATAGTCTACTTAGCCACAATATTCTCGACTTATATATATATTTGCGTAGAAGTTATAGTCCAGACACGCGAAACCTCATTGCCATGAGCATGCAGCAAGTAGTACTCCGACTCCGCCTAGGAGTTGCCAGATGTAGCGGAGGCTTGCGCTGCAGGTCCATGGACACCTCATTGCCTAATCCTCTTCTCGCAAAGTCAGGACGCGATCCGAATCAGAAACACCATTCCCTGCATCCAAGTGTTACTAGAGTAAGGATATTTGGGATGAAATTCCATGAGAAACCCGTGGTAAATGCAGCGCCCCTAGACTTCATGGTCATCCCAGTTTGAGCTACAAGTCACTGCGGTTCTTTGGTTCCGCGCTAATCGAGGGACCGATGTTTAAAGAAGTGTCACATGAAAAAGAGAAAGGGGGGTCGAGCATGAAGCTTTTTCCACGTCTGATCATAATGAGTAGAGCATACTAACCAATATGAATAATTTAGAAGCTTCAGCTGATGTCTCACAACTCGCTCACGAGCTTGTCGAGACTACCTAATCATCATAAAACCTGCTTTCAAACTTGAATCCGGCACCGTCCAGGCGGTCAACAAACTTCTGGCCAAGGCACGCAGGAGTGTAGATGCCACCAGAAAGATCATGTTCATCTCGTAAGATCGAAATAGCGGCTTGCGCGAGGGAGACACCAGTGACTGAGCGCGATTGATTAGCACCTTGCGGAAAACGAATGACTTTTTGAAAGGTAGAGCTTCAACAAATCCACAGGTTCAAGCCCTCAAGACCGAGCCCAGTTTTAAGAAACAGGTCGATGACGGAACAATACACTTACAAGCATATAAAGAACCTTCATACTTGGCTTTACAGAAGGCCCTGGGCGGATTTGGCGTCGTGACATCCGGTATCCCGATACCACGATATTCTACACGATCATTTCTGGACTGCTCCTTTGTCGGCCCTTCACCAGGCTGATACACAAATCTTCTTACAAGTTTCCTGAAAAGCGGAATTGCGAGAAGAAACGTGCCGATCATAAGGCTAAAATGAATGGCAATGGCGCCCAAATAGTTCCTGGCTTTCATGTATTCACTGAAGTGGAAGTTTGGGCCGTAGTTTGCCGTATCTCGCAGAAGAGCCCAGCTCCGATAGATGATTGGTCGGTCCGCCGTTCCTCCTAGAGAACTTGTGAGGACGCCGAGATCTGGCACTTCGCGGACTCCTAGAAGCGTAGTGAGGAGTGATTTATGAGGAGAAACCTCTGGGATGGGGATAGGCGATATTCCGCCAGGGGCGTGTGCTGCTGCAACTTCTTTTAGACTCCATGTATCTAGCAGGGAGAGAACCGAATTCAGGGTTCCACCCGATGGTGCTGAGCTGCCAAATATTCAGTTTAAAAAGACACAACTGGAATTCGATGCTCACTTTAGATCATGAACAGATACAATGACCTCTCCAGTAGGAGCCGATAGCTTCTTCCGAATCATGTCGACTAATATCCACGTGACTAGATCGGCCGGAGCAGACTCAATTCCGATTTGAGGGATCATGATGCATCCATTAGTCTTTGCAGTACTCTCATATTTCTTTATCATATCAGAAATAAATGGGACTTCGCCTGTAACATCGAGGTAATGAGTGCCACTTTCGGCACAGGCTTTGAAGGCATGCTCTCCATAGAGCCCATATGGACCCACGGTTGCAATCAGCACTTTTGTCTTTTTTGCTAAAGCAGATAAATCTGCATCGATGAGATTGCAAGTCTCAATTGCTAATTGATGTCAACTGAAGTCCGATGAATGTGAGTGGAGAACCATATGATAGGCATCCTCAAGGGTAAATAGGTAGCGCTTACCCGGTTGGATCCTATTGGGGTTCAAGGCCTTGCAATCTGCTGCCACAGCATCCAGCTTTGATGCAGATCTGCCTGCAAGAGCCCATCTCAAGTCAGAGGGTAGATGAGTTGTGATATGTTCAGCACAGAGTTTCCCCGTGTACCCTGTGGCGCCGAAAACAACGAGGTCATATTGTCGAGGCATGTTGTCCGACGCTTAGGGATTGGTCATTGAGTCAATTGTTTAGAGAATTTACCCTGAAAGCTGAAAGGGTCGAAAGAGTGCGAAGTTCTATGAATTGCCCAAATATACTCGGATCACATCATAAGTAGAAGAAGCTGCTTGAAACAACACATGGTATTCGACATTCTCAAGACTCAACAAGATTCACTCTGGCCTCGGTTGAACCCGATCTAGTTTAGTGCTCAATTGCAAGAGTCATGTGATGATATTGTGCTTTGGCCTGATGAGGCCGCTACAACCTTAGGGCTGCACAAGCGAGCCGGGGCGCCCACCAAAATTGAAATCCAAAATCACCTACTTCAACGATATCTTCCCCATCTCCAAACACCGTTCATCACAGCAACCTCAGCCAAGATGACGAAGAGAACCAAGAAGGTCGGCGTTACCGGCAAGTACGGTACAAGGTATGTGATAAAACCATTCGAGCGAGCAGGATCCCCTCTGCTTGCGACTCGGAGCACAATTTGGAATTAGGATCTTCCCAACGCGGCGCTTCATCAATTTTGCAACTGCGCGCATTGAGGCGGAGGAGATATAGGGGCAGAGTGCTAACAATTATTGTTCTTGTCATGCAGATACGGTGCCTCTCTCCGAAAGCAAGTCAAGAAGATGGAAATCACCCAACACGCCAAGTATGTCTGCACATTCTGTGGAAAGACCACTGTGAAGAGACACTCCGTCGGAATCTGGAACTGCAAGTCGTGCAACAAGACTGTCGCTGGAGGAGCATACACTGTTTCGTACGTCTGCATCCACACCACGAATAATCATCTTACCTTTAAGAATAAGGGGATATTGTTGGAAAGGAGGAGCAGACACTGACAACTAGCACAGAACACCCGCCGCCGCTGCCATGCGATCGACGCTTCGACGATTGAGGGAAATTGCTGAGGTATAAAGGGCTGGGGCTGGGGTATTTCGGTTGGCATTTGCTGGTGTCTGGGATCGCACTCAACGACGGGTACGACTTCGAAGTTGCTTCCTCGAGGAGCACTGAATTAAGCAATACAAAATTACGCCTTGTTTCCTTCTGTCCCTATGTGCCTACATCTCGATTGTTGGAGTCTCGGAATCCTTCGTGACATATCAGTGGTTTTGATTGTACTTTGAGTGTTGATACCTAATAGGAATAGGCACAGGCAACGGCATAGTCATTATCGATTCAAAGAAAACATAAATCGAGCATATCATCGCATTTTCTTTTCCTGGTTCGTTCTTCTCTCCTTTTGGTCGAGACGAAATTTCTTGCTAGGACCATATTGCCGCAGGAGTACCGAGTGGAAGTACATGCTCCGGCCTGGCAATAATTTGGATGAAAGTGAAGCCGTCGACCACGGTAGCCTCAAGCTGTTCAAGACCATCGATAACCCAAATCTCCGTCTCGGATTTATCGAAAGAAGTCTGTAGGCATCATAAGGGTATGTGAGGAGATTTATTGCGTCCTGGCTGCCTTAAGCCAGCCTTAATTGGGGAAGGCTACGGAGTCCTGCCGTTGAGTATTCTCTCCTAAATTTCTATGCTCATTCTTGTGACTCACGCTTCTCTCAGTAAATCTCCTCTGACAACCAAAGATGAGCCTATGATAGACAACAAGGGGGGTTCACCTGACGGATAAAGTTGAGGATTGAGATGAAATATCCATACTATTACCACCTTCAGTCATTACAAAGTTTAGTTGTCAGCTTACACCGCCAGCTCTTGGCCAATCCAAACGTCGCCTAGGGAATTCTGCCCTCTATCCTATTTTTGGTCATACGCATCAATCTTGATCTGGTCCATAGAGAGACTACGTACAGTACAAGCAGACAACATATCTCAATCCCAGTCTCAATCTCAATCACGGGTCCGGTGCCACGTTGGGCAGCCCCAACCATACTGCATCATAAGCACAGCAGCGAAGACCCCATTTCTTCTTTGTGCACTACTGTGGGCGCCAGGTTTGTTCGAGTTTGTTCAATCAGAAGCGGGGGAGTATACCCTGCATGGATTAGCTCGGCCCGCTGACGAGCTAGCTTAGCGACAAAGTTGCCTGGCTCGCCTGGTCTCTTTCACTCCATCCCAAACCCTTTCCACTCCCGACAAGACGAACATCGAGAGCTGCAGAGTACTACTGAGTACTGTAACCACAAACCACAAATCACAACCACTAGAAACGATAATTCTTCTACCTCCAACACCAAGCCTTTTTTTCATGCCTTCTTCCCAACACATCTTCGCAAACTTTCGCAAAATTATCCGTCGGCATGGCTGACCAGTGCATTGTCTGCCTTGAGGACCTGGACGCTGTTCCTGACCCAGCAGTTCACGATGATCTCCAAGAAGCGGGTGAAGTGGCGGCACAGACACCACCACCACCACATCCCAGCACCGCACCAAATAACCTTACCATTGCTACCCTCAAACCCTGCGGACACTTTCTACACGATGATTGTTTGAGAGAATGGTCTCAACAAGCAAATAGTTGCCCTATTTGTCGCCAGATATTCAATCTGGTCGAGGTGCTAGATAAAGTCAGAGGTGTGTTTCCCCCAATCTAAACTCTTCAGCGCGACTGCACAATCTATGGTTTGCTTTTTTGTCTGCGAGTTAGTATCCCGAGTCATCTACCCTCCTCGACGCCGACCTGAACACATCTGTCAGACTCGAACTTGCAGATATGGAGTGACCTAGAGGAGGGGCAAACCTCACAATTCAATTACCTATCTCGATCATTTGCTAATAAAAAAAATTCAATAGGGACTGTCTTGTCAGAGTACGAAGTCGAGGACAAAAAACAAACTGTCGAATATGATCATACTTTCTTTGAAGACGACGAGGAGGAGCAGGAGGAGGATGGAGAACAGAGTCGCCCATGCCTTGTATGTGGAGCAGCTGGCGAAGAAGAGGTATGGGAAGCGTTCTTCTTCATATTTTTCAAGTTTTCGAGCGTTCTGCATTCAATTGGGACACTGCACAGAGGCGGATCGTATTCTGCTTGTCATATTTCTGTACTGACTCGCCTGTTCCAGATCCTTCTATTGTGCGACGGATGCAATGCCCCATACCATACATCCTGCATCGGTCTCGACGGGGTCCCAAATGGTAATTGGTTCTGCATGGAATGTGAGCATCATGGCGTGTACGAATCTGCTGCCACCGAGTCGGTATCGGACCCCCTCCACGTATCAGGCAGGATGGCTCCCAGAACTCAAGCCAGTGTTCGAAGAAGTCGACGACGGATGCGAACAGATCACTGGTATGGTGCTTGGAGTGTTTTGAGCAGCAGGATCCATGATGTCGCTGGGCTAGATCTCGATTTCGACGACGACGACGACGACGACCAAGCTTTGACCACCTACAGAGAAACACAACGTCGGAATGAGAGTGAAAGAAGACAATACACCCAATGGCGACGACGATTGATGATTGCGGACCGGCAAGGAGCACAAGATGTTTTTCGTGCTGCTGTCCCTCCTCGAATTCGGGAGGAAGCACCTCGAACTCCTGTGGAGTCAGTAGAAGAGACAAGAGCTTGGGGTGCATTTGAAAAGGCAAAGGAGATGGATACAGTCGGCCCTAATCGAAGGAAGCGAAAGTCGAGATCAATCACAGCGTCGCCTGGTGAGGGTCCATCAGTAGCAGCAGAGCCAGAGCGGAAACTAAAACGCCCCCTCACTCGAAGGACGCTGGAGAGGTCCGAGTCATCAACATCTCCTTTCATGGCCAGTTCAAGTCGTCAACTTAATACTATTCGACCAGGATTCCCGAGAACTAGAATTCCAAGTGACTCGAACGACCAGCCTTCCTTCCTCTCATCATTGCTTAAAGAGGTAGAGATGACGCACGCATCCGATGACGAGCGATCCACCTTGTCCTCGACTCCTTTGTCAGCTCCCAACAGAGGGATCAGTCCAGCACATGATTACTCTTCTCCCGCTGCTTCGCCCTCGTCGTCGTCGCCCTACCATACACCTCGAGCCATGTCGATCACACCTCCTCCACATCTGTTAAGCCGATCCAGGTCTCCACTCCCACTCACGTCTCGAGTGGAGCCGATATTTCCACCAGCCAACTATTCTCCAAATCGGTCACCCCCGGAATATAAGTCTGAGAATGACCATTTCTTCACACCAGAGCTCCGCCAACCTCGCCCACGACAAAGAATTATAAAACTAACACGATCAGAGAATACGTCGCCTGTTCGAGCAGCTATGTCCATTGAAGCGAAGGAGGGTATCAACAAGATCGTCAAAACTGCTCTCGCCCCACACTGGAAAGCTGCCGAGATCACTAGAGAACAATACGCCGACATTAACCGTGATATATCTCGGAAGCTCTACGAGATCGCCGCCGAGCAAAGACTCAACGAAGAAACTGGGAACGAGTTAGAAAAGATTGCTACGGCAGAGGTAGCAAATGCTGTAAGATTATTGACAACTTGAACAACGAAACGTATTTATGAACTGGCGAACTGGTTGTTTTTTTGAGATATCAAGGCGGAAGGAAAGATACCCGGTAGCGACATTGCGAAACTTGGTGCAAATGACTGAATTAGTGGATTATTTGTCGTCCAGGATGGATGGCATGGCATACACATCATGATGTCCAGCGACATAATGCTGCCTCATTTGTGACGGATTTGCATGGGTTACTTGGTATTGTACATAGATGAAAGTAAGACAAGAGAAACTTGCTATTTAATGTTACACATGACATATGACTTGTGATCCAGCAGATAAATCCGGAGTCCTCTTCACGTACTAAGGAAGAGATGCAATTATGATTTGCCAGTAATGCCGCGCCCAGTGTGCCGCATGCGAGACTTGCACCTACTAATATTGAATGACGGCACAAGATCATAAATAATATATGAAGCTTCCTACGATGTGTCTTCTTGTCAAACACCCCGATAAGTATTTTACGAAACCAAGGCCATGTGCAGATTCTCCATAATCTATGACGGAGTATTGAAATGAGAGAGCAAGTGAAGTAATGGACATTCCACGCACGAGGGGTACTCTTTCTGTAATTGTCGCTGAGCGATCCAAGGGCGTATTGATCAAAGTGAAGCTCCCGCTCACAGAATTACAGTGGTTAACCGACTATTAGTTGGAGGAAATCATCAAAATTTTGCCTTCCAGCCGTCAGACTTGAAGAACCCATCCCTCAACCATTCCAGCCTCCAAATAGCATGAAAGTCAGTCTTCTCCATTCCCCATCTGAGTTGCTTAGGGTCACTACAATGCATTTCCTAGCCTCCAGAATAATTTCAAGTAGTGCAAAGAACTGTCAACAGTCGCTATCTAACGATTCCCGTGGAGAAATGAGGGTTACGCTAGCGAAAAAAGCCTGAATATATTACTCTAGGCACCAATAAATGGTCAGGTCATTCTGGAATGAATAGGACTTGAAGATAAGTAGGTGACATGATATTGAAAGAGGGAGAGCTTTCGCGCGCCTCGAATTTTTCTTATGTGGGACTTTTCCACTAGGCTAGCTTAGGATTGGTGCATACTGGGATATTGCTTATGTAAGCGGAAATTTTGGAGAGCACTGGAGCTCGGGATGTCGAGTTGGGGGACGAGGACGTGATCTTGAAGGAAGAAGGCATTGAAAGGGATAGAAGGGCTTTCGGTCAACAAGATACAAGATGACAGCTAGCAGTAGAGGAAGCAGAGCTGCTGCTTCAATGATACGTACGTCGCCCACGAGATGTATATTTACGGAAAGCAGACTGACAACACCACAGGGTCATCACGACATCCCCATCCCCTTGTCTGCTCAGATTGTATCTCGCACTTTACACGCAGCTCCCCGCTCGCACGCAGAAACTATGCTGTTGCTGCCACGGCTTTGAAATCAGACGATGCGGCAACCAACTCGTCCCTCCATCCCCTCCAGAAATTCCCTCCCGTTACCAGCTCCTCCACCATCCCAGAATATATCCCCAAAGCCGGCATCCTGCTCTCCCGGGCACCCATCCTTACCGCGCCGCAAACTTCTTTCGAAAAGGCCTACTTCTTCTACCAGAAACGTCTGAATGAACGATTGGCGATGCCGTTCACGCGCTACTTTTATTTCAAGAGCGATACGCCTGCGGATACGGACTGGAAGATCAAGGCCAAGGAGAGGAATTGGGCAGCGGCTAGGGAGCTGGGTGGGTATAGAGCGTATGGTGAGGAGGCTTGGAACGATGAGCTGCTGTCGAAGGACGCGAGTGCTGCTCCAGAGACATCGCAAAGCATAGGCAAGATGGGCATTGCGGAGCCAAAATACATGATTGACTCCCTGGTGCGAGATTCAAAGGTTAGGGCTGTAGAAGGGAAGGATGGAGCTGCTGTGGAGGTCAAGGAGGGAGATGCCTCTGCGGAAGAAGCGAGGATTGAGAGGCCACTGAGCAGATTTACGGAGGCTGATAAGAAGAATGATGTTCGGAGGCTGGACCGCAAGTTGACACAGACACTGTATTTGCTTGTTAAGAAAGAGACGGGCGGGTGGGGATTTCCGAGTGGAGAGTTGGTTGGAAGAGAGAATTTACATCAGGTCCGTCTTCCTTTCCCGCCACTACTCTGTTTGGACTTGAAAATTCAAGCGAGCAATTGACTAATGAGACGATGGATAGGCAGCAGAACGCATTCTCGTGCAAACCGGTGGCATCAACATGAACACCTGGATCGTAGGCCATGTCCCAGTCGGACACCATATCAATCCTCCCAAATATGCCGCGCCTGAGTACAAAGAGCTTGAGAAGCCTGGCGAGAAGACCTTCTTCATGAAAGGACGGATTATGGCAGGTCAAGCGGATCTGACAGGGAGTGTGTTGGGGTATAAAGAATTCAAATGGTTGACGAAGCAGGAGGTTGAGAAGCATGTCTCCTCGCGATTTTTCAGCTTCGTGAAGAATATGTTGGCGGATAGGTAGAGAAGAGGAAGGGATGTATGAAATGGAAATGGATGGGACTTGTAGCATAGTGAGCATGGGCAGGACATTATGTGTATTACTGTAAAATATAACAACTCCCTTGAATTGTTAGGGGGGGTGGAAGCGGGACGATACCGCCGTTTCCTTTGAAATACTGTACATTTATCGCACCCTTCTCAGGTAATGTACGGGCGCGGATGAATCCAAGAGTCACGGATCTAAGTTCAGTAACGCGAAGATTACCCAAGTGTCCCGTCATCATCTGCTCGTATTCAGCGTCAACCATCTTTGATACCTGCCGAGCTTCCTAATTTCATACAATCTATCTAGAGTTTTACTTTTTGCTGGAAAATGCTCTTCAATCTCTCGAGCAAACAGTACTCTGAGACATGCTTCCTTTTTCTTCAAATTACGTCTTAGACATTCATATTTCTCTTCTGTTCCACAGTTGTCTAGATTCTTACGTTGGCATTTACTTCTGCCTCTGATTAACGTAATCTATTTAATAACGCTAACTTAAATCTTTATAAGGAAATCTGAAATTCAATATTGGAATCCTCGGTGCAGGCCCCTTCGTAGTCAACTGGCGTCAGTCTGTACCGCTCTCTAAATATCTAACTCATATCCCGTGGAGCCACGATACACGACAAGAGATATATCTCATTATTAAGCTCAATTATCGCCACCCACTTTCAAGGCGATTTCTCCCCCCTCCCACAATTTTTCATGCTATCTAGTAGATTCCGGCGTATAGCCTCAAACACCCCTTGGAGTCGCATTCGAACAGTACTGTAAGTAAGCAACATACTCGTTGAAGCAATACGACCTAGCAAATGAGACAAATGCGAGCAGAAACGAGGATGGCATATACACAGTCAACCCTTCACAACAAATACAACTAAGAAAACGCTCGAGATATTTGTATTCAATTTACTGTGGACTATGGGTATCTCGCTAGACACAGCTACTCCTGGATCGATAACCTAAAATTTCCAATTTCCAACCATTGAATGACTTTCCAAATCAGAGCCTCCGAATTATTCGCATACATGAAGAACATGCAGCATTACACATTAAAAACATTTACGTTCCTGAATTTCCCCCGAGATCGATTAGTTGCCAACTCAAAGCTTCGACTTCAGGTTATTGACTCGTGTTGACTGTCGCTTAACTCTCTGACCTAAACGGTTTGCTCAGGGGTAGCATGAACTGGAGCCGGCTCCCCAATAGGAGGTGCCGCAGAAGTTGCAGTGGGATAAATCTTCTCGGCCACGGGTCCCTCTGGGTACTCAGCGGGCGCCACACGTCCATACTGGGTGAAATACAGATTCAGCGTGCGATAATCAAACTTCGTAACCGAGTACAAGACCACTACCGCGAAGAACGGTACCGTGAACAGGTCCAGGATACCGAAAAAGATGAACCCACTGGTGACGGAGATGACGTTGCCGCCATCATCGACGCCCCAGGCAATGGGGTACAGGAACCAGAAGAAGACGAGGTAGCCGGCAATAGTGAGGTATTGCCTGGTGATGAGGAGGCGCCTGGCGGTTGTGAGGCCAGATGTGAGGAGGGAGGCGGAGAGGAGGAAGTAAGCGAAGGTGCCGAAGACGAAGAAGCCCCATTTGTAAGTTGTAGCAACCAGGGCGCCGGAGAGCCAGGTGCTGACCCAGATCCAGGTTAGGGCGATGTTGTAGATGATTGTGGTCCAGGAGACGCCGGAAATGAGACCAACGGTGAGGACAAGTGGTGTCCAGCCGATGAACCTAAAGCTGTTAGTATCATGCTGTAAGGGGGAAGGGGCTAGGTAGAGGCATACCAGTTGATGTAGCGAGCGTAGAATATTTGTCGGAGTCCGTTGTCTTGGGTGGAGGCTTCGACTGGGGTTGAGCCCAGATCAGATGCCATGGTGAAATAGGCTATCATACCGACGAAGAGGGAGATGGTGAAGAGGTAGTGAAAGATCTTCTCTCCATTCTTAGCGAAGTAGGTGAGACCGATCACGATGAGGAGGGAGAGAGTATAGATAGCTGTCACGGCCCAGAGCCAGTCAGAGCCATTTGTGACGAGATGGAAGTCTCCTGAAGGGGGGTTGATTCTGAGAGCATCATTGGTGCGAGCGACGAGGATACTCATTTTGACTTCTAGGATGTTTGGGGGGCCTTTTTTGGGGAGGGGGCTGGATTTTGTAAAGAGCCTCTTGATTATGAATGCAAGAATGAAACATGAAAAAGGAGGCTGACAGTCACTACTATATACTTTTCAACATGATACCAGGGGAATCTGATATCACACCATGGAAAACTCGGCATCTGACAAAGCTCGAAAAGAGTCAGTGAAAGGCTGACGTGGTTTCGATATCCAAACTTTCTCGAGGCTTCCTAGACAGAACATAAACCATCATTGGCACAACATAACGTCAATGCTGTCTCCGGAGTCGCAATCCCCACAATCAGATTGGTGACATGCAGTCGATCAACAGAGAGTTCCATGTGATGATGCTATTCGGGAAAGGATAGCCAGTAGTTCACCGCACTTCACACCCTCAAGACACCAATGGTTCGGCAGCGGCGGCGACGTGGTGTTGCCATCGTGAGGAGAATTGTTGTTGGGCGATAGGCGTGTCTGATTTGATAGCTTGAGCTTCGGGATGCTCGGAGACATTACCCTTTCCAATTGGAAGACTGAAGAGCTATTCATGTGAGGATATTGAATGATTGACTCACTTACTGACATGGAGCAAGTATTAATAATTGCCGTGCAAGGCTGTCATCCAGCGATCCACTCATATCCTGAATTTTGGAGGACATGCTGCATGCGTGGCTAGTTGCGGGCAGATCATTGGCACATGGATGGAACGCTCCGGCACTTCCGCCATCTTGGATTGGGCCTTGTACTTAACTTACAGTATGTCTGGAGCAAAGAAATACTTGTGACGTCGATACAATCTCATGACATGATGGAAGATATCGTGATCTCCGGCTAAGGTTAAGGGCACAGTTGGATTTTGCTAGCAGCACGGTACTGTAGCACCATTGCCGGATTCGGGTGGCTGCAGCACAGCATTGAGTGGGCATTGCGTGACATAGAGTATTGAGAGAAATCTCACAAATAGCAAAGTCGATTAGAACCCCGGTAAACCTCGAAATCTGGTTGTGTAAATGATGAGAGTTTTTAGTACACATACCGAAGGTTCTAATGAAGCCTGTCACCACGTCTCGATAATTGCGAGTTCCAGGTTGCGCTCCACGTCTATCGCATGTATTACCATATTGAGGCCATGATTCGCCCAGACCGGTTTCCGTTGGAGAGACTGTGGAGAGCTGTTAGACCTGGAACATATTCGGGTCCAGCGAATTGTCTGCAGACCAGAAGTCTGGCTTGCAGCCTTACATGTTGATATCTGCACGAAATCCTTCGACCACGAGCTTGATAATTTCAAGATTTGGTGGTTCACTGCATGCGGCAGTTATAAGATAGAGCTGGACAGGATTCCCGGATCGCTGTACGGGAGCTGTATCTCCGATATTGATGCCAGCACCAATGTGTGAACGAGGTTCTTCGGTCAAATTGCTTGGATGATGTCCTCACATCATGCAAAGAGGTGCACGGCCAGCATTGTTTTGGTTGTGGGAGCACCTTTCTGCAACTGCATTTCCATAAATACAACCTGGACTTTCGAAATTGCAGTATTGGATAGAGAAAGTTATGTACGCGAAATACTGTCCCTCATATGATTGACCTACAGTATATCTGCTTCAGCATTTGCCAGGCGCATGGTCTATAAATGTTAGTGTACCGTAGGCCAGTAAGAGCTTATTAGATTAAAAAATATGAGCGAAAAGATCCATACCATGGATTCGTCCTGTGAAAGGTTACATGGATAACATAATAATCCATTAACTTCATGGTCAGTAAGTTTCATATACGTAACTTGACGTGTCAGATGTCTACTCCATAGCTAAAGGAAGACGGTACGGTACGGCCACGGTCATCTCTTGACTCTAGATCTGCACCTGCATCCAACATAGTCTGTACAGCCGCTTCCGATGGAATAGCTGTAGTCATAAAAACCCTCTCCCTCTAAAGAACGCACTCCTGGCTATCCTCGGAGTTCATAAGAACTTCGTTGAGTACGGATAGCGGATCTTCGTAATGGAGGTGTCCAAAGCTATTCAAGTACAGCTTAATGGATGGAGTATTTTAACTCAATATCCACTCGATGCTTATACCCATCTTCGCTGACAGATCATTGATTTGATGGGGGAGAAATGTTTTCGGAATTCTCGATATAGCTGCCTGGCTTTTAATCGTTAAAACTGCAGTGCCTCAATCGTTTGAGTCGATCGGAGTCCTGGTGACTTCAACACAGCCGATCAACCAGTTGGTACATTTTGTATGGGAAATGTGGCTTAGTCATCCAGCGTCAACTTCTCCAGCCTGGGAAAAGGGGCATCGCAGTCGAACTGGGCGACAAGTCAACCACAACGTCCTGCGACCAACCCAATGAGCCATCAATGATGTATCCCGACCGATCACACTCTCGCGATGCCCATATGGTGGAATGAAGATTGGATAGAACAGCTGAGCGTGATGTCGGAAGGAGAGAACTTGGAGACACAATAATACGTTTATGATGGAAGAAATCTGCGAGCCTGTTGTGTGTATCTACGAGGACGATTCATGGCCACGCCCGAATTGCACCATCACCATTTAGTTCTCCTTACTCGACATGCCTTCTTCGCCAAGAACAGAGGCTACCCATCCTTCGAGCTGTGCCTTTCGATTCCATACAAATCGACAGCTGTGCAAGGTCGAAGGCATGGGAGCAAGGAAAATGGGAGGTGACAATCTGCGACGTTTATGGAGCCTGAATCCCCAGCCAAGGGAGCAAATTCCATGAGGTTCGAAGCTGCAGAGAGTAAGAGACAATTTGTTCTATGCTCGTACAGAACTCTGGCAACAAAAGATATCGAAATATCCTACGGATTTTCAGAAAACCTTTGCTTCCTACCTTGCCTCCAAGCTCGAGTTGCTGCTGCCATGTGGCAACTTTGCAATCTAAGGGAGGCTTGCCCTTTTCTCTCCTTTGTGTAGCGCAAGAGGCAGAGAAAAGCTTGCGAGATATGGTCGCTATTTTTGCCAGCTCAATAGATGATATCTGGCTTAGCGTTGTATGAGAGCACTGTTTTGTTCTTGCCATGCTTCGGTTATCTACCCAGGCTCACAAAGTTCTGAGCGACCTTCCTAGTAGTCGGTCCAGAAGTCCTCCGAGCATAACCGTTGTTTCAATTGTGCAGTTGTATTATTTCTCGTCGTTCCAAGCATGTCCATCTGCATCTAGCAGTGCTTCTCCCGAAGGATCTCGCCAATGTCAAGCCTTCCAGCCCCAGGATGACAAACCTGGGTCGGCGGTAGTGGCAGGTGTACAACAGTCCTCAAGTCTCGATTTGGGCTCATCAAGAAGAGAACCAAGAATCAGTTTACCATGCCATCTAACGAATCATCAGGAATGAAAATATTATTTCGTATAGATGAAGAATACTTCGGTCTCTTTGGTAGCTTCAAATACCTGTTACAATTCAGTATGTGCTAGACTCCTAGTGGGTTTGCACGCGGCGCCACATATCAAACATACCTATGGGAACAGGTATAGTTCCATGGAGAGTTTCTCACAACTAACACGGCTTTGTTCACAAGATCTCGAATCGTTTGAAGCAATCCCACTGTCGAAGCTACAAGGTGCATCATCGTGCGATTGAAGCCATTACGTCACTCAACCTTCGTTTCTCACATCAGAGATGTGTAAGCGTCTCGAGTTAAAGGGTTCATCATATGGTGCCAAAATTTGTGCCATGTCATGGTACAGGCTATGCGCTGACACGTACCCAAGTCACTGGGACAAAATTGGTGCTAGACGCTGTCAGCCTCATCTGATGCCGAGCAGTGAGAGCTGAAGGAGGATCCTGTTAGACAACACTGTCGCTATCATTCCAGGGACCCCATTGGAACATACAATCGCCAATCAGACGGCTGACTTGGCCGGACAGCAATTAGATTTTCATGCCTCGCAAACTTACTACACAGAAAGTATTAGATCAAAGCTAATTATACTGCGATTCCTGAAGGCTCACCTTCAGATTGACTCCATCATAGTACAATCTAGGTAGGTCTGTTACTGATCTCGAAGCACCAATAGCGAGCGGCACAGTAGACTACTTGCTGCCAGTGTTCCAAAAATAAACCGACCAGGATCGACAACCGCTGTTGCTTGCGCCCTCCCGCCAACGGATCATGACCCCGGTCACGTTTTCTGCTGGAAATATTTTTGTTTAGATTTCAGAACGCAGACAGAGATGTTGTCGTCTTGCAAACATACTGAATGAAGCCATTTCTTCTATAGCTGATTCAGTACCGTTTACGACGCTGTCAGGTTCTACTTAACTTTCCCGAGAAGTGCACGAAGTCAAAGAAGAGACAATTGTGGCTGTATGAAGTGCTGTTAACCTTAAATTCTCTAGGGGGCTGAGCCCTCCAAAAAAACTGGCCGATGCCCTGTCGGCGGCGCTGTCCTCCAGCTGTGCTTACCGAAGCTGCATATCGGCGCATGGAAGCCAACCATAAACGAGCCAACAAATTTCTACATCCGCAAGTGCGGCTTTGACCACATTTCATCCTGTCTCAACTCCTACTGTGAGTCGGGGTCTTTTGTTATAGTTCCTCGGTGGGATCTTTCAAGAGTCGAAATGGCGTGTCGGCCCTGTGTACCACACATGTCTCTGCATTTGCCAATTTATCTTGCACCTCCCATCATGCCTAGAAATCAAGAAAGTACCTTTGATGTTCCCGGTGCACTAAGTCCTATTTCAGATCCACTCCTGGCAATTAGATATTTTTTGGGGTCATCCTCAGTCAGAGTCTGCCTGTCTCCAATGCAATCCATAATAGAAGCTAAATCGAAGCTGTTCCTATGTGGAGTTGAAGCTTGAGCTTGTCTACGCACCAGCCGCACTAGTGTTGTGCATCTTGAGAGTAGGATCATAGTCGCAGCATATCGTATTGCAATTTGCTAGGGTCCAGTTGAGAGGCTGTGTTAGCAGTGTATCTTATGTGAGCTGCTTCTAAACGCATCATTATTTCGATTAGGCGCCATTATTTAATGCTATTGTTCTTTTACAGTGTCTCCCTCTTGTATAAGAAGTTCGCAACTTTCCATCTATTGGAGAGTTTCCCATAAACAGCCATTCTCTGCACTACAACCACAGCGTTTTCAAATTTCAGCTACTTACCTTTTGTTGCCCTTGCATACCTTCACTGCAAGAAACTTCTCTTACACAATATACCCAGAGATAACCGTGGGCACGGCATTCGCTCAACATGTTCTTTGGGGCTTTACTATCTAGTCTGCTTATATTCGGACTCGGCTCAGCATCAGTCATTCCAACGTCAAATCTCATTGCAGAGAGAACGCAATGGGGAAAGGCGCAGGGACACGGGTGGGAGAAGGGAGTAGGATGGGGGCACAACAAGAATAAAGACTACCATGGCGGCAGAAATGGAGGATGGGGTCAGAAGAACTGCAAGAATGGACCTAATTCGAGGAGTTGTTGGGGTAAGTACACAGTTGAGACAGACTCCGAAGTCCATTGGCCAAAGACTGGGAAGACTGTTCAGTACAAGCTGGAGATCACCAACATAACTTTATCGCCTGATGGAACGCCGAGACAAATGCTGGTTATCAATGGGCAATATCCAGGGCCGGTTATTACTGCAGGTAAGCTCCCTCTCGATCTCCCGGGTCCCGATATGATTGACCACATGGTTCTGACCGTTGCCTAGACTGGGGTGATATGCTCGAAGTCGACGTGACAAATAGTATGCAAGACAATGGCACCAGTATACATTGGCATGGATTTACACAAGTCGGCACAAACACTGAAGATGGCGTCAACGGCGTTACGGAGTGTCCGATTCCACCTGGAGCTACGCGCAGATACTCATTCAGAGCGACTCAGTACGGTACCACCTGGTATCACAGCCATTTCACTCACCAGTACGGTGATGGTGTTGTTGGCACAATGGTCATTAACGGCCCAGCATCCGCAGACTACGATATCGACCTTGGGCCAATAGCTATCACTGATTTCTACTACGAGCAAATGACCAAGCTCGGAAAAGTCTCGGACGGTACGACGCCAATCCCAGGAAAGTTCGGCCCGCCTACACCAGACAACGGGTTGATCAATGGTGTCAACATGAATGCCGCTAAGACTGCGGGCCACTATTTCAATACTACCTTGATCCCCGGCAAAAAATACCGTCTTCGGCTTGTGAACACTGCGGTCGACAACGCGTTCATGGTATCTCTCGACTCCCACAAATTCACAGTCATCCAAGCCGACTTCGTGCCTATTGTCCCCTACGAGACCGACTGGCTCTTTATCGCCATCGGACAGCGATACGACGTGATCTTCACTGCAAGTGAAAACCCAGATAATTATTGGTTCCGTGCAGAAGTTCAAAAGGGCTGTGGTACAAATGCCAACAACAAGCAAATCCTTGGGATTTTCAATTACAACAACGTCCCGCTCGCCATCCCCCATTCTCAATCATCCGCAGACTATATCGAAGGCTGTAGCGACGAAGTTGATCTTGAACCCGTTCTGAAAAAGAGTGTACCGAGAGATCACTTCGAGGAAGTATATGGACCGAATGGAACCATGACTCTGACTGTGGGACTGAAGCAGAACGAGAAGAAGATTTTTTACTGGACTATCAACGGGTACGCAAATTAATTTACTCCTATCTCGGTTAGCACTAATTGGCGATAGTAACTCAATCAATGTGAACTGGGAAGAGCCCACTCTGCAATATATTGCCGAAAACGACAACTCCTTCCTCGCCGATAAGGAACTCGGGTTCGTCGAGATCCCGCACGCGAACGTCATTACTTACTGGGTAATCCAGAATAGCGGCGGTATTGCACATCCAATCCATCTCCATGGACACGACATGTTCGTCCTCGGCATCTCGAACTCATCGGACATCGCCCCTCCTGTCAATGGAAGCACTAAGGCGACGTATTTCAGCGCCGACAAAATCGACGATCTGAACTTCGAGAACCCGACGCGTAGAGACGTCGCGATGCTACCAGCGAATGGGTGGCTCGTCATTGCCTTTGAGACGGACAATCCAGGCGCCTGGCTGATGCACTGTCATATCGCGTGGCATGTGAGTGAGGGCCTCGCAGTACAGTTTCTGGAGAGAAAGGATGAGATTCAGAGGAGCATGGTTAATGGGCTGGATAAGACGGTGGAGAACTGCAAGGCGTGGGATACATGGTATAATGCCCGACCACCGACGAAAGCTGATTCAGGGTTGTGATGTGTGGGAATATCGGAATCGTGGAAATGGATTGAATCGGAACGGAAGTGAGGTTTTTGAAGCGATGCATTTATTGGTGTTTGTGCTTTTAGCTTTTAGATCTTATATTGTAGAGTTTGGATCAGGAGTCTCCATAGAAAGGATAGGGCTGCAGGCGTTTCAGAGAGATGGAGTGGAGTTGCACCGTAAAGCATATCAGTGCTAATGGCTCCTTTGATAAAATATGTCAACTTGAATATTGTTATAGATCAATCGGGAAATTCTTAACCGAGAATCCGAGATCAACCCCCTATTAGAAAATCCATCGAACAATATTCTCAATCCTTCCCCTGGTGCTCTTCTCCCGCTCCGTCTCCGCCAGGTCATGTGCATCCACGACGTACACATCAGTCTCGAGATCCATATCCTCGTAGCTCACGATCCGCGTCCGCTTCCACAGCTTCCAGCCGACATACATGAGCAACATGACCGGCAACTCGATGTAGTAGCTCACGAAATCCACAGCCGCGAAGGGACTAAAGGCGCTCCATCCTTGAACCAAGATGATGACGATGTTCAGCACGAGCGAGATCCAGGGTCCGTAGGGGTACGTGAAGTTCTTGAAGGGTAAGCGGTGCGTCTTCCCCTGTTTCTCGACGGCCCCGCGGAACCGGATGGACGTCGCGGCGATAGCGGTCCACGCGAGCTGGTTGGAGACGCCGACGATGTTCTGGAGCCAGGTCCAGAGCTGCCCAGCGCCGATGAACGAGGCGCCGAAGCAGAGGCCGCTGATGGCGCTCGTCGCCAGCACCGCGACCCAGGGGACCTGGTTCCGATTCAGCGTCGCAAAGCACTTCGGGGCGTGCTGGTCCACGGCTAGCGCGTACATCATCCTGGTTCCGGCGAAGAGGGCGTGGTTCCCGGCGGAGATGACGGAGGTTAGGATTACGGCGTTGATGAATGAGCCGGCGGCGTTGGCGCCGGCCATCTGGAAGACGATGGTGAAGGGCGAGGTCGATGATTGCTTGGCCGAGAGGTTGGGGTAGGTGTAAGGGACATTGAGGCCGATGATCAGGACCGACAGGATATAGAAAAGTAGGATACGCCAGAAGACATTCTTGACGACCCGTGGGAGGTTCTTGGTTGGATTCTTGGTCTCACCGGCTGTGATGGCGATGGATTCTGTACCGCCGTCTGGAGGGGGTTTAGATGGGGTTTTCGTAAGGGAAGAAAGGAAGGAAGGTCTTACAGGCGAATGAAGCTGTCACGAATACTGAGGCAAACCCACCAATGCCTCCTACGAAAGGCGCATCACCGATGTACCAATTATGCGCTCCGAGGTATTTGTGTTCGGTATTACCACCGCAGTTGACGACGATACCAAGAATGATAAATATCTAGTTTTTATCAGAACTGGGGTGGAAAGGGGTATTGAATCTTGACTTACGGAGATGGTGACGACTTTGAGAAGACTCAACCAGTATTCAAGCTAGCAAGAAGATGAGCTGAGATCTATAAAAAAATTGCAGTGGGGGTACTTACTTCACCGTAGGCTTTAACAGTGATTATATTTGCAAGTACCAAAAATACCCAGAATATCAGACTTAGACCCCAGCCGGGTAGACTGGTGTCCCAATATTCAAAGACGATTTGCAATGCCACTAAATCAGCTGCTGTAGAAACTGCATCATTGAACCAGTAATTCCACTTTAACGATTAAAGTCAGCATTCACATCATCATCTGACCCAGATAAATTCCCGTTCGCACTTACAGTCAGCGCAAATCCCAAAGAATCGTCCACATATCTCCCCGCGAAAGTACAGAATGAACCCGCAATAGGCACATACGCAGCCATCTCTCCCAAAGACAACATGGTCAGCAGAACAATGCCTCCCACAATGGCATAGGCAATGAGCATGGAAGCCGGCCCACCAGTAGCAAGGGATTTTCCCGTCCCGAGAAACAGACCCGTTCCGATCGTACCACCAATGGCAATCATTTGGACCTGCCGAGCTGAAAGCTTTCGGGCAAGCTTGTCCGCTACGATGGGATGATCGTCGTCGTGGATTGTGTAGGGAGGAGCTGCTTTGCCGCCATCTTCGATATCATTGCCATGGTTGTCGCTACGATGATGAAGCGCGGAGGAGACATCACTGCTAGAAGAATGCGCCATCTTTGTGATCAGAACCACAACGCAAGCCCGAGGAGTTTAAGCTATGTGTGTATATATATATATGCGACAGTTCTCAACCGGCGTTCAACGAACAAAGAGCCGCAAATTGGCTATAAACCAAAAACCACTCTAGTGCGAGTGTAGTGTGGAGAAAGGGAAATATAAGTTTGATATACATATAAAGAGAGAGAAAATCGATGAAAGCTTCTAGAAGGAGAAAAGTCCGAGCATTTTGTGTAAGGATGCACGCACCCTTTGATATAGCAAATCAATCTTCTGTATTTTTTTTCTTTCCCACAATGCCACTAAGCATGAATACATAGCGTCAATTGCGTGCTCGAGAATCTCGAGAGGGAACATCGATTATTTGCTCTCTCTCCACTTGACGTGATGGGGCAAGGGCTCCCTCGTTAGTTTACTGTACGTAACGACGCCGCTGTGAGGTCATTCCCTAAAGTAGTGAGGTGAGACCTGAAGACCTTTCTCTTGTCTTGTGTACTCGAGGAGAAAACAAGAATCGCGATAAATATAAGCAATTGAGTATTGACACGAGACCTCTTGGGGGGCTTCTTGGCCAATCCGAACTTTGCGGCTTTGCCTGCCATGCGATCTATAATGAGAGCAGAATTTTCTCTGATTTTTTGGATATCGAAGAAGAGAGTAATAGCATAATTATAGTGGCTGACCGACTATTACCTATTAATCATAATAATTCCGTGAAGCGAATAAAAAACTCTTGCTTTCTTGAAGCTGATAGGCCGAGGTCAAGGTTTCTGCGTTTCGTGGTGTCATGAATTTAGGGATCATTCGGGCCTCTTTTTGTCGGTCCCGATATATTGGATGGATGTTATACGGTGGCCGGCTTCCATAGTTGTTGAACCGCAAGATGCCGGAACCTCGTGCAGCTGTGTGCTTGCTTTGATACGTACATGCCAGATAAACAATTATCGATATAGAATTATATGCAGTAGTTGTCAGATAATCTCAGGTGAGAAATAGTGAAGTTACCTGTAGTCGGCCGTTGATCTGAATATATTAAATATCACGTGATCGACTGCTAAAACCATCTCCCTCTGGCGATGAATGAGGGTTTAGGAAATATCTCTACTGTCATCTCACAATTTGTATACTTGATTCTGACCCCTTCCTACCTATTACCTGATTGGGCTTCGAACATGATGGTTCAGTGAATGATCACATGCGCTACTTTAAATCATTGTCATTCTCAAACTCCCTCGAGAGTCTGAACTTGTCCCTCTCCCATCATCTACCTACAGGACTGATGAGAAAGATATGCTGCCATAGCCTTTCATTCATATTCGCTCTGGGTAGTCGGTCATCCCCTCTCATCTCCCTGCAAGATGATTCTTAATCCTCTCCACACATCCGATCTTGGGATCCGAATCATCGACATCACTCGAGTCGGCCGGCATCCTCCCCTGAGGACTCTGCTGTGCAAAACCTTCCCCAACAGCATCACCTACATTATTGGCACGATGATGATCTCCCTCCACAATCTCGCCTTGCTCAGCCACAGTCTCGAAATCATCCTCAAAGTCCAAGCCTCGACTACTCTGTGGACCAGCGATTTCAGATAATCCTCGACTTGGCCCGAGCGGTTTTCTTGGGGGCAATTGGCTGGGTCGACCTGCGGGTGGAGGGGGATAGGATCTCGGTATCTCGCTCCACATGATGGCGCTTGCGTCGATACAGGAGAAGACGTCGAACTTATCACCGTCAGCATCGCCTCTCTTGAATAGAGCCGGCGTGATGAAGATCTGGACGATTTTGTTGTCGGTTTCTTCGTCGTAGTCGTGCGGTGCGATGCTTTTCATTGTGTACGGATCGAACCTGACTAGTAAAGGTGATTTCGAAGGCCCAAAGGCATCTAGACAAGTTAGAACTGGATTGTAGTCACAGATGTGGATTGCTTACTCTGCTTGCTCTCCTTGTACGACGGACTGGTGGGATCATCGTTGTATGGCTTCGGGAACCGGAGAGACCATTGTGCCCTCTGGGTACGGAGCAGCCGCGAGAAGTGTACAGCGTCTGAAAAGATGCTCAGAAGTTCCGAGCCCATGCTTTCTTGGTCTGATGACCTGGAACACCATACTCCAACGGTTTTCATAACTCCGTGGCACAGACTTAACAAGTAATCTGTGGTTGACGCTGGCAATTCTTCTGAAGGCCGAGACTTCCGTAGGAGAGACGCGGAATATGCTCGCCAGTCGTTGTAGTCTCGTGGCGAGACAGCTGGTGTGGTGGCAAGTTTATCAGCACAAGCTCTCTATCTTCCTCATAACGAGGGAATTACAGCTATCAAACTCACCTCTGTTGCGTAGTATTTCCTCAAGATGCCATAGGCTCTTCGCTCTATCATCCTCTAGCCAAAGATCATGGGTTTCAGTCCCAGAATATTGCTCATCGTCTAGTGTCCGAAACAAACTCTCCGTCATCACAAGAGCAACATACCCCTGCAAGAAGTACCTCCGTGTTGATTTGCTATTCAAGAGTTCGCTCAATGCATTGTCATCAAGACCTGGAGCAATCAGGTACAACTGAGAACGGACTTCCGGTGTGAAAGATGACAGCGTGACTTGCTCTCCTCCACCTAAGTGGCGAGACCAAGTCCGTACGTTCTTGAATAAGGTGATGAACTGTTCTTGCACAGTTCGGTCCAGAGCTTGGGGCCCTATGTATAGCTCCTTGTCTTGCATTGCCAGTCGAACTCTGGTCGCAGACTCTTTCGTCTCGTGGACAGCTTCATACTGGAGGGACAGTTCCTGCTCCAGCTTCTCGAGTCTCGAGCTTAGTGCCTCGTTCAATCTTCTGGCCTCGTTCAATCTTCTGGCCTCGTTCAATCTTCTGGCCTCGTTCCTTTCTCGTCTGGATCTCTCCGTTCTGTCTTCATACTCGGACGCGGGGTACTGGTCACCCTGGTAGGACGGTGTAGGCATCCATGATGATATTCTGGAAAAGACCGACCTCGCTGATCGCTCACTCTGTCGGCCTTCATCAAGTTTATTAGTCAAATTTGCTTCATGAGATTCGGCAACTCACCGGAATTATCATGGGGTGGAGGATGGTATCGAGAAGAATCGCTATGAACTGCTCGACGACGTGAACTTGATCCTTGAGATTTGACTCTCTCTGATTGCATGCTGCGATCATGACCACTGTTCGCAGACCCTTCATAACTTCCCCGTGTCTGGCTGCCGATAGAAGATATCGTGTATGGATCCATGATATATATTTTCCTATGAAGATTGAAGCAGATGGCAATTTCCAGGAATTTCGAGACCCAGCAGCGAGGAATCCAGGCTCTGGTTTCGATGATTGGGCCTAGAATTCAATTATGATATGTGCTAGGACACTGCCAATAAGCCGGTGCTACAGCCTCATGTCTGTGCAGTACTGTCAGCCCCTCCCTGGTCCTTTGTTATCCGTACCTCATAATCCTCGCTGCTGTGCTCGTTACATGGAGGGGTACGGCCCATTGCTACACTTGATGCAATGTGACCGTACCTCTGATTCGTCTTCCATCTCAGCCGTACCCAATAAATCCATTACATGCATGAGATTTCTTATGCAGAGGTGAAACGAGCCAGCCCCCAACTTTTGTTTTTAAGCCACCAATGTAACTGCAGTACAGTACTTCTTCAGCTGAGGGTTCGGTGGCAGCTCCAGACCTTGGGAGTTTGCACTTTCATCTGAGTAGGGGTGTGGTATTTACGGTAAATACTGAATGGATTTTTTATTCATTTCAGAAGATGTGTAATTCATAATCTGACTGAGTGAAATACCGTCTCAATAGCGGGAGAGGATAGTTCTTGAAGTTAGGCAATTGCTATAAGCTTGTCAAGCTACCATAGATTCTGTCAAAGCTCTCTGCTGGTAGCGAGACTTCATCTCTGTTCCTTTTCTTGAGGCTTCGTTAACAGGCAGTTCATGAAATTTGACTAGAGTTGATCTTTCGATATCACTCATGAACACCCAAGCTACTCGAAGCAAAGATTGAAATACAATTCTTCGATACCTCATCCCTCAAAGTCTCACCCATTCAATCTCTTTGCGATACGAAACAGCTTCAAAGCCTTGGTCCTCGGATCCTATGAAAAAATCTCAGAAAGTTCCGCAAACAATCCTCCGTCGCCCTCCTCGCCAAAGATCCAGGATGAGAACATCCCCGACATGCTAGTTGGCACACTGATGAACATGCCTAATATAGAGAGCGCAGCAGGAAGCAGCGGCATGATGATGCCCTTGCTCTTACTCTTCTTCTTCCTCTTCCCAATCTCCACGTTCATCTCATCCTGAACATCTTGCCCAACGTTCGCTTGAAAGCTTACCTGGTCTCGATGTGCCTGTCTGATACGAGTCTGCTCTTTCCTCTCATCATCTTCTAGCTTCTGCCGCATGGCATCGTTGGTTTCACAGAGCTTGCGCTGAAGCAGCGCGATCTCTTCATCCGACTTCCTGATCTGCTCCGAGATGTTGCCGTTGACCAGAACACCCGCACTCGTCTCATCCAAAGGCTTCCCTTCGTCCACCAGCTGACGCTGGATATCGAGAACAATATTGCTGCTCCCAAGCAGCTGGCTGATCATCGCTTGGGCGGAGTCGCGATCTCCGTAGAACCGCGTCATCTTCGATCCATGATCAATCATATATGACCAGAACTTCTGGCGCAGCTCCGTCTCCCGTGCGGCTCCTTCATGTTCCTCGACTTTATCCCAGCGGGTGGAAGCCAAGATGACGTTTTTGAGCGCTTGCTCCCCGCATATCTCCTTGAAGATATCCAGTGTCCTGGCTGACGATCCTTGGTATCGGTTATCCGTGATGCGGTGGAGGTATATGACGCCCTTTAGACTGACTCCTAGCTGGTACTGCACTGCCAATAGCCTTGATATCTCGGTGAGTATCTCGACATCTGGACGCTCGCTGTCATCGAAGCCGGGAGTATCAATCAGGAGAACCTTCGTTCTGCCGACTTCGATCGGAATGGCTTGACAGACTGCGGTACCTGCAGAACACGTAGGTATTTCATCATTCGATGGGATTAGATCACTGTACTTACAGGAATCCAGTTTTGCACTTTCTTTCACAACTTCCTTCCCGGCGAGTTGATTGATGAGATAACTTTTGCCTGCCCCTGTGACGCCCATAATCAAGACCATGTTGGCATCGCTAGGTTTTGAGTTGTCGGTCACCATATTTGGATCTTGAAAAGGGCTTTCTTGAGGTAATGAGAATCTCGAGTGATGCAAGTTAGAATCGATTTTAGGGACGCAAATGATTTTTTTTTGGCTGCGATTGATAAGCATGAGCGCACTATATCTACTGCGTAACCTGAGATAAAACAACAGGGATGTCATGCTAATTAGCTATTGCCTATATAATTACTTTAATTATCTCGTGTTTTGGGGGCGGAAGCAGGGGAGGAGATCTGGGATGTGGCACATCCAAACTTTCCTTCATGCGGCCACGCTAACAAACTGCAGTACAGCGACTTTCATTCCATAGCTCTTTAAAGCTTGGTTATGAGAATCTTTCCCTCCGGCAACTAGGGCTCAGTACTTCTGACTGTAAGCTGGCCTCTCAGCCCCCACACAGATCTTCTTGTCCACTGGACTACCTTGCGAGCAATGCTGCAAGAATACAGCCACTATCACACACCGACCTGCCAATCATTCATGGGCTGTGTGAGATCCTGTCTGATTTACAAAGATAAAATGCCATTTTCGTTCGCACGAGGCTCCCCATGTCTCACTTCCACAAGCCTCACGTACCTCTGCATATCATGCAAGCTTGACCCTTTCGCTATGCAGGCTGATCTAGGCTAAATGGCTTCGAAGAGGGAGAAGAGGTGCAGCTGAATGAAGAGAGTTAAAATGGGAAAGAGGTGTTGCGATTGTGCAGCGTTGGTATGAATCGAGGCTCCTCGGTGGGCACTGAGGGGTCGGAGCACTTGATCCAGACCACTTCATGGTTGCTTACACTACCAAGCCTCTCAGCCTCGAATCAATAGTTGAGGAGATTCCACCTGCTCATCTCATCTTTATCTTCTTCTTAATTTTTGCGAGATTCGATTCGCTACATGAAGAACGATTGCTCGGGAACCAAAGCCTCACGCCTTGCCTCTCCAATCCCCACAAGAAAACTCCAGAGACTTGATAGTAGACAGATAAGGCCAACATGAATAATAAAAGCTCGGACATCGTGATAGGTATTGACTTTGGAACTACATAAGTTAATTCCAAGCGAGTCCTGAGTCCATTAGATTTCAAGACACTGAGAAATTATATCTAGATACTCTGGGGTATCATGGGCGTACCCAGGCAGACGCGAAGTCAGACTCATTACCAACTGGCCCAACCCCAAAACCAAAAATGCTTCAAATGACAAAGTACCGTCCACGATCAGCTACTGCAATGGTAAAGTTGAACGGTGGGGATACTCAAACCGCGATAAGGACGAGACCTTCCGATGGTTCAAGATCCTGCTTGAGCCCAGCCATAAGTACAACGAAGAAGTGAAGGAAGTCAGGGAAGCGAGTACATTGCTGAAATCTATGAACAAAACGCCGGAGGAAGTGGTGGCGGATTATCTAAAGGTCCTTTGGGATTACACCATGGACGATATCCGTCAGGAGGTGAAGGAAGATAATTGGAAGCGTGATTATGCGCTCAAGGTTGTGATCACGGTGCCTGCGATGTGGAGCCACGCAGCAAAGGATAAGACGAAGAAAGCCGCCCAGATGGCGGGAATGCCTGATAGTATCACGATGATCACCGAGCCTGAAGCTGCCGCACTTTCTGTCATTAGGGATAAAGCCGACGAAGAATCTTTGGGTGTGAGTTAGCAGAGTCTTAGCGACTTGCTCTCCCTCTCTCTCTTATTGCGTACGTACCGCATGTATTAACGACTTCAACTAGGTTGGCGATACTTTCATCGTGTGCGATGCCGGTGGTGGAACGGTCGATCTGATTACCTACACCATCAACAAACTCCAGCCACTGGAGATCGAGGAAACGGTCAAGGGCGAAGGCGGTCTTTGCGGTTCCGTCTATCTCAACATCGGTTTTCAGAACTACATTGAGACGCTTGTCGGTAAAGAGCAGTACGCACAACTCTCGGCCCCCGCGAAGCGAAATATGATGGCGGAATTCGATGGGACCTTGAAGCGGATGTTCAATGAGAAGAGCGACGACGTGCATACGATCGACCTATTCGGTGTCGAGGATGACCCGGTAAACAATATTGACGACAATACGATCGTTCTGAAGAAGTGCGTTTGTTGTTACCTATCTTTGGTACTTAGGGTGTTGTGCTAACAAGCGTCTTGCTTAGAACGGCAATGCAAGGCATTTTCGATCAAGTGTTCTTGCAGGTTGAAGCCTTGATCGCGAACCAAGTTGCGCAAATAAAGAGACAGAATAAAAGTGTTGAGGTGCGTATGTAGAATAGGTCGGAGTTAAATATATATATACTGATGGGTCCGAACTACCTAGGCAATCTTGCTAGTCGGAGGCTTTGGAGAAAGCAAATATCTTCACGATCGGGTGTCTAACTGCCATCGCGCAGATGGAACATATATATATAGAGTACGGGGCGCGTGAGTTTCTCGATACTTGAATCGCATTACGGAAACAAGATTAGTACTCACTTAGTCTAGGTGGTCATCGATTTGCCGTGGTGCAACTCTAGCAGGCCTTGAAGGCATCGGCGGTGCTCTCGGACGGCCGCCAAAAGTAGTATCAAGAATCGCTCGATATAACTACGGCTTCCTGGTATCCCTTCCCTTCAATGCAGCTGAGCATCTGGTCGAGGATCGTTTCTTGGATGAGTCCGAAGGCATCTACCGAGCAGGGAATCAAATGGAGTGGGTCGTGGAAGCAGTAAGTGACGCTATTAGATATATACCCCAACGTGCCATCCATCACTCCTGACGTGAGGGAACTAGGGAGCCAAGATTGAAGAAGGTCGTGTCCTGTCTCGAGATATCTATGACAGCGTTCAGGTTAGATTCTTCGATCCCGGGGACCGAAAATTCTCCGCGGGGCTATTTTGCTGTGAAAAGGCTCCACCACCCACACGGAAGACGAAAGGTAGGTTGCGGTTTCAGGTTTGTTGGGCGGATTCATGTCCCGCTACTAATTAATCATTTCCCAGATGTCCATGAGCTGTGTGAATTACACTACCGCGTACCGTGCACCAGACTGCGGTGGGAAGGCTCACATCATAATCCTTTGACTAAGCAGAAATGGCGGGATTGTTCCTTTAATCTGTTGATTCATTTGGGCAAGGCTAACTTAGATTTCGTTGTCACTTATAAGAAAAAGATCCTCGCTGTGGTTGAAGTGGAGTACAGGGAGGACTTTTGATGAACTTTTCCTTTTCCTGGCCGCAGGAAGGAATCAATCTGTAATGAGCATACAGCTACATATATTAGATCATTGTGATTGGCCACTTAGTTATAATACTTTTGATACCCTCATCTTGTCAACAGCTCACCGTTTCGTTTGCGAGAACATGAGCGGAGACACGTTTACGCAAGGCTTGTAAAGGTATCATATTCTAAGAAATGTGACTCTCAATTTCTAGCCGGATCTAGCTGGATATTGATCAGAGGGGATCATAGCTCGGAAATGAAGGCTCTACAATATGAATGAATATAATGCTATTAACAACATCGAGTCGCCATCGCTAACGAACCTGTTCAAAGATCGATATCTCGCTTAATGGAAAGGGGGACCGAAGTTCGGATTAAAGCCAAAGATGAAGTCATCTTGTCTCGACATATTTCTAGCTCCTAAGTAGCAAGCGCATGATTTCCAATCCATGATATCACGGTCATCTAAAAATGCAAAATAATGAGGTCTTGGCTTATAAATCAGAGCTTACTGGTCCCGATTACTAATCTCTTGGAGCCCCGTCCCCACTCCCCCGCATTCCGCGGGTACGGTAACGGTAATCATTCGCTTCCAGAGCTCTAGAGCTCCAGACCCCTGCTTCGGCTGATGTAAATGTGTCGGCCTCAGGCCGACACCAACCACCATAGATAGCTTCGCGGGGCGGGAGCCACTTAGAAAATACATCCCCACTTCATACAACTGTTTTCCCACGGAATCAAATTGCTGACTCACATCCTATCACTGTAATCATTCGATACTTCTTCAAGACCATCTCCCATTAATATTGTGTGCATAGAGAACAAGAATACGATACCTCCAAGGCGCAGTGAACGTTTCTAGTGTTCCCCTTCCTCTTATTCTCATCACACAAATCCACCCCGCCAACACCACAAATCCCAATCACCAAACAAAAATGTCCGTCCGTGAAACCTACAAGATCGCGCACACAGCGCGCTGTAAGCTGCAAATGGCCGCCGACGAACCCGACCGCAACCTCCGCTTCATCCTCGGGCACGCCTTCACCCTCGACAAGCTGCGGATGCGTATCGCCGAGATCGAGGTCAGTGGCAGCGCGGACTCGGACTCGGACGACGACCTTCCTGAGATGGCACACAATCAAGTATGTACCAAGGGCCCAGCACACTCGCATTCACATGCAGGCGTGGGAGCTGGGGCTGGGGCTGGGACCGGAGGAGAGAGGAGGGTGAGCTTCCAAGGGAAAAACCAAGCGCGAGATACAAGGCGGAATCGGAGTCCGCCGCCTCCGCAATTGGAAGAGGATACGGATAGTGATGATGATGTTGATGATGATGACAGAGTGGAGGATGAAGACGAAGAAGAAGGACTAGGACTGGTGCGCTTTGGCTCTGCTACTGCGCAACCACCGCGGATATTAAACGATGAGGAAGTCCTGGGGCACGAATTGGGAGCAGAGGCAGCCGTCAGAATCGAGATCGAGGAGATCGTGGTCGGCGAGAAAACGTATACGGAGGCGGACCTGAAGCGTTTGTGCGAGGGAGAGGGCGATAATGATATGCTGGAGGCGTATGAGCGGGTGGCGGGCTGTCCGTGTCATGGGGAGAAGGGGCCGCTTGTTGAGAGGTTTTGGGAGCTGCCGCAGCCTGAGGGAGCGCTGGGGTTGAGGATGGCGGTTATGCAGGTTGCATGAGATGGGAAAGGGATGGGATGGGATGGGATGCGTGGTAATTTGTTTTTGAAAGGCTGCGGTTCTTGGCGTTCTAATGGGTTGAGGGGAGGCATCTCTTTGTTTCAAAGGGCAAGGTGTATGGGTGTATGGATGGATCTGTTTATATGTGTTCGGTGTATATTCCCACTTAGTAGTGCACATAGTGTAGGTATAGTTATGAGGTTATTTGACATACAATATAATCCTTCAATCCCGAAACGATTAAGTTCTGATTATTGGGATGTGTCTTAGTGAGTACCTATCTTCGTCCAGATCTTGAGTCGACTCGGTCATTGATGCACATGAGTAACGGGGTGATCCTGCTGCATGTAAGATCACTACAGTAAGCACGGGTTTTATCCAGAAATGCAGAGCTCAGCTTCGTGCCAAGACGGCTACGACCTTGGCTCTCTCTCTCTCTGATGAGGTTTCCACGCCACTGAAGACGTAAGAAGAGATGTGAGTTTTGCTTAGCGAATTGTATCAGGGTAGAGATGGGAGAGAGCTATGTGTACCTGTGCGTCTCTCCCTCTTATAGTAACAGCTTAATAGAAAAGTAAAATCAATCCATCTAGATGGATATACACTGTCACTCACTGCGGTATTTTACTCAACTCGCTTAATACATGTAAAGAAATACGAAAGGAAGCCATAAGTCTATTATTTCTGTCTTCTCTTTCTTTCTCACTCTCCATACAAGATATGTAACCAGAGCTTGTCCAATCTACCTCCCATTCACCCCATCCATCCACGCATTCATAAAAGATACATTCACGTGCCCAAATCCCAAAATTCCAAAATCCCCAAATCCCAAATATATAATTTGATGTTCCCAATACAGTTTCGGTATAGAAAGGTACTTTAATTAACGATTACTACCTCCTTCCCTTTCTATCCTTTCTTCCTATTCTATAGATAAATCACACCTGAGGGAAACAAAAATAAAGAAAAATAAAACGCCGATGAAATGCGGGAGGAGCTGAGCTCTGTAACAAACGAGAGGGGAAGAGAGCTAGGGAGAGAGACATGCATGCGGACTACGTTCTCGAGCAGCCACATGATGTGAATTCTGGATGTTCGAAACAAATATTCGGTCGCCAGTAAAAACATGCGTGCGAGAGGAATAGGAGTACATGCTGAGAAGAGGACAAAAATAACGGCGAGGGGAGCAAGTAAGGTGCTTATTCGGCAGTCTTACTAGCCCTGGTCCGCAGCTTCATGAGCAGGTACACCATCGCGTAGCTCGAGCAGGCAAACAGCGTCACGATCCCGGCATCCCTCCACCCGTAACCGTACTCTGGCAGGTTGATTGTCGAAAGGTAGTCGGCCCCGGATCTATACTGGCAAACTCGGCAGCCGCTTGTTGCATCCGGGTTCGTCAGGTTGGTCCTGGAGCCCATGTCCAGCATGTAATTGGCGAGATACTCGGCGCACGTCTGGCCAGAAGTGGGCGTGTCGAAGACGGCGAACTCGGTGTCGGTGCAGCGGACAGGTTCGTCGTAGGATGTGAAGACGAGGAGGGAGCCCATGAGGTAGTTGAAGGGGTTGAGGTAGTAGATCCAGTATCTCCAGAAGGGCTGGATCTGCGAGTACGGAACCAGGACGCCACAGAAGGAGACAAGGATTCCGATGACCAGCGGGACGACTAGAGAGGCGAAGACGGCGTTGGGCGCGTACGCTGCGATGAACTGCCCGATGCCTGTGTACACGAACTCGTACATGACCATGACGAACAGCACAGAGGCGGCCTTACCGCTGTCCTTGGGGAAGCCGACGGTGTAGTACCAGCACACGAAGTAAGAGATGGCGCAGAGGATGAGGTAAGGAAGTTCGGAAACAATCAGGCCGGTGACGAAGGCGATCCAGGAGTACATTTTTGACTTCTTCTCGCGGGCTTCGTAGATGTCGCGGCGGTCGATGAAGAGGGGTTGGAGCTGGGCGATCACACCGGGCGCGACGAAGATGAAGTTGAAGACTGTGAAGAGGCGGAGTTGCAAGTCTGCGACACTGCTACCGATCATCCAGAAGGAGAAGCCGTTGAAGAGGGCGGAGCCGATGTGGAGAGCAAATCTGTTGTTGATGTAACTGTTGGTATTGTTAGCAAATTGCATTCAACAATTATTGAAGTGCCAAAGCACATTGTTCGGAATTCTATCACGAGCAATTTCAGGAGGATGGTGCCAAAACAGCAAGAATTAATACTTACTCTGTGTTTCTCCAGACGGACAAGTTCATACGCTGAGTCACAAGCTTGGTCTGTTCCCATAGTGGCATGGCAAACTCGAAACCGTCGTCTTTGGTGCCAGGCTCCTTGCTTTCAGCGTCGGTGATAATGCGGTCGAGTTCTGAGACAGTGTAGGTATGTTCGGGCGAGTCAAGCCAAACTTGGTTCCAGTCTTTGCCTTTGGAAAGAGAACCGGAGACGACGTCGATCATGTGCTCAGCTGGGTTGGCATCCTGGGGGCATGCGGCATCGTAGCGGGCAAAGTATTCCTTGAGAGTCGAGGCATTCTCACCAATATCACCAAAGTAAACTGTCTTACCCCCCTTGGCTAAGAGTAGCAAGCTGTCGAATTGCAGGAAGAGTTGGGCGCTAGGTTGATGAATAGTAACGAGAACGGCTTGGCCGACGTCTGCGAGTTTTCGCAAAAAGCGGACGATGTTGAAGGCTGCTTGACCATCAAGACCTGAAGTGGGCTCATCCAAGAAGATCAGGATGCTGGGCTTGGACACAAGTTCCACACCGATTGTCAACCTCTTGCGCTGTTCGACGGAGAGACCGGCTCCTGTTGTACCAATGAGAGTGTTCTCAATATCGTGCATCTCGAGCAAATCAATGATCGTGTCTACATATTGCAATTTCTTCTCCCTCGGAGTGTCGCGCGATTGACGGAGGAGTGCGGAGAATTCGAGAGCTTCTCTAACAGTGGCTAAAGGTTCGTGAACATCCAATTGCTCACAGTATCCAGCTGAACGCTGGAAGCTGATTCTGAGAGGTCGGCCATCGACGAGAATCGATCCATGGATTGTTCCATCAGTCTTTCGCTGAGCAAGGACATCCAGAAGAGTGGTCTTTCCAGCACCAGAAGAGCCCATCAGAGCACCTAACATGCCAGGTTTGACCCATCCTTGCACATTATCCAACAGGACTCGATCACCTGAAGGGGTTTTCACAGTATACGTAAGGTTTTTCCACGTAAAGACAGAGGTATTGCGGATTAAGTCGTTTTCGACCCTGGTTTCAGAAGAGTCGCTTGAAGTAGGAAGTTCCGTGGCTCTCACGTCCTGGGGCTGAGGTTGAGATTCTTCATCCTCTATCAGATGTTTGGCGTGCTTAGCCTTCTCGCGAGGAATTAAGAGGAAGCCGCTATTTCCGGACTGTGAGTTCCAACCATTGGTGAAGATGATAGTGATGGCAACGAAGAATACCCACCAAGCACAAAGGATACCAAAATTACGCCAGATGTTGTCGGGGGAGTAGGACAAGTACTCAAGATACTGCTCGCCAGTGACGAATGTCGCTCCGCGCGCAGCTCCGCCAACCCCGGTACATGCTTGGAACGCAGAGTCGGTATAGCCTGCGCCATTTGGTACGAGGTTGGTTGAGACGCAAGGGAGGATGGTTCCTTTGAACTCATTGGATAGGATAGCTGAAAAGCCATATGCTAGTGGATCGATCCAGTAAATCCAGACGAACCATGGGTGCATTTGGGGCTTTCGGATCATATATCCAGTGTACATGATGAGTGCTGCAACCAAGAACCCGGATACTTTGCTGGCCGCATCGAACGTACCGAACGAGGCTCCCACAGCTCGGAAACAGGCTGTCATAACCAAAGAAGTGATGAGGACAATAAGCCAGAACGTGAAGAAAGACCCCGCATCGTTTTTCAATCCAACCATGAAGTAAAGAATGATTGAGAACGAGGAAACCTGGAATAAAAGTACGGGAATATCTGCCGTAATCTAAATGGCCATGGGGTTAGCAATGGCATTCAATGAGGCCATCTGGAGCAGATGCTCTAAATGAATTCCGCCCCATTAGGGGAGACGAAATGTATGGTTTGTAAAAAAGAGAGGGGATATATATGGAGCCTGTTTTGCTACTGACCTGTGCGATACAAAAAGCAGCTGGATGATAGAGTGCGAAACTCTTGTGTTTTGCTTGGACAATCAGTAAATGCCTCGAGATGGTTGGGAACACAACTCACCTAGGACCGGACGACCAGAGAAGGAATCAGTGACTTCGGACATAGCCACCAAACTGTTGTACAGGAGAGCGAAAAAGAGGGCACCAGATTTGACGAAGAGACCCGATGAGTTATTGGGCGCATTGTAGAAGAGAGAGCCGGCAATCAGCGCTTGAATGATAGAGGCTACTTGCTTGACGAGGAACGTTGCCTTGTCACCCCAGAGAATTTGATACTGGCGAATGACAGCCGCCTTGACTTGGGTCACGAAAGAGACGGTCAGAGGAGACTTCTTGGGTAAACTCTTGTGCTTCGCGTTAGCGACACCCGTGCGGAAATCCTCCGTATTCTCCTTCGCCTCATCGCTGGTAGGATACGTGTACTCGATCTCCATAGCAGTCTTGGTGGTAGAATTTTGATAGCGCTCCCTGATGTCGGCGGCTGTTCGGGGGAAGGACTCCTCAAAGCCCTTTTGGATTCTTCTCTCGGATGGGACGACGACTCCAGTCAAGTAGTCTGCAACGTTGGCACCATCTGCGCAGATGAACCCGAGGCCTTCCATGAAAGGACGTGCCTCCTTCCGAGGACCATAGAAGAGCTGTTTACCCTCATCGATGATGAGGACCTTATCGAACTGGCTGTAGATTCCATTGCCGGCTTGGTAGAGCGTGATAATGGAAGCGAGGCCGAAGATATCAGTAATAGCGCGGATGGCCTTTGTGTACTCCAGTGCAGTGCTAGCATCAAGACCGCGCGTAGAGTTGTCCCAGCAGAATACACTTCACCAGCGAATTAGCATGATTTCCCGCCATGGAATATCCCAGCGCTTGGTGGGATTCACTAACCTAGCTTTGGTGGCCAGTGTCTCGAGGATACTAACTCGCTTGCGCTCACCACCACTCACACCACGTACAAATTCGTTACCAACTTTGGTATCATTGGTATGCGAGATGCCCATAGATTTGAGCAGGAACTCTCGATTGTCCTTCTGAAATTCATCGGGACTAGATGCATCAGAAGGCAGGTTGAAAGGGATCTATATTTTGTCAGTTGTTGACCAAAAGGTTGCGTCTAGTGATATACAGCCGATTGGTTGAGGGCTGGGTATTATCACGAAGCGAGGGCGCCCGCCCATCATATCATGCGAGGGGAGTGGGCTCACCTTCATTCTCGTGGCAAAATCGATGGTTTCGCCCACAGTCAGAGTCGGGTAGAACAATTCCTCCTCCGTGTTGATGACAATTTGGCCACGATATTGCTCGGCTTGCTTATGGTCTAGCGTTCCCCAGTGTATATCTCCAGTAACCTCAGCATAACCCAGGCGTTTGTTGGCGAGCATCTTCAAAAGGGATGTACATCCTGCTCCAGGGCGCCCAAGAACCAAGAGCATCTCTCCCGGCTTCACACAACCGTGCGAGTCTTCGATGATTGTCTTCAGAGGAGCAGGTCGTCTGCCTTCTTGAATAACTCTAGGAATGTTGAATTGGGAGCCGACGTTCTCGCTGATGGCTGCATCGGCACCAATCCCCTTGACCGTCAAGTTCTTCCAAGTGACTCCGAGCTTGCACCCTTTAACTCTATCCTTCTCGGCTTGCAGGTGGAAAGCCTGGAGCTCAGGCATCATACTCCAGTCGCTGGTGATGGGCTCGTCTCGCTCATCCTCATCTTCTTCATCGTGGAGACGAGTGCTCCTCCTCCTCGACAACGAACTGCCAGTGAAAACGCGACTGAGTCTGCCCTCCTTGTTGGTATGCTCCCGCACGATTGGGGCGAACCCCTCCAAGTCCGTCGAGTCCCTCTCGGCCATGGTCGGTAGAGTTCCGTAGAGTTGCGATTCCGTTGAATTGTACACTTTACCTCGCTCCGCCTCTAGAAGTTAAAAAGATAAATATAGACGGATTCGAAAAAGGGAAGAAGATATCGAGGGAGGGAAGTGAAACGGTAATATAGAAACGCATAACACAAGTGTCCAACCAGGGGGCAGGACCAAAATATTATAAAGAAAGTCAAAAATTCCTACAGCTTGTTTTTAATTGACACTCCACCCAACCCAAAGCCCGAAGCACGAGAATCAAGCCTTCTGCCCCTTCCACTCGGGAGACTAGGCTGTGTCCGATCCGTGCTGCACACTGTACATATGTCCCTCGGCCTTGAGTGAAAGGCCGAATCGTCGAAATCTGATAGAGCGACGGGATAAGCCAGGAGGGTGGATCAAAGTGATACAGAAGAGGATGCATCAACAAATGAGCCCCTGCATGGTCGAATCAGAGAGCCGCACTTAGATCTGCATCTGGCATTTCCTTTCTGTGGTTGGGAATGGCCACTGGCCTGGCGCACTCGCGAATGTTTGGTGTCTAGTGGAGCAAAATCTCTAGGGGCGGACTTTGTTGATGAGCGCAGTCCGATGATGATAGGGCTGAGCGTGCATGTGATTGGCTGAGGCCACGCCTCGCAACCGATAATTAGCGAGAGACAACAAATCGCGTCGCAGGCTGCTCTACAGATGCGCAATAATGGATGTGGACTGGGACTCTGATATTATTTGTGCATCCGGTTGTCCGCGAATCTGATGCAACATCTTTCTCTTCCCACGTACATATAATAATCTGGCCCCAGGCTCCGAGTACCATAATCTCAACCTGGAGGCTGATTGCGTTTCCTGGCTTACTACTGGCAAGCTAGCGAGGCCGGCCTGGACCAGAATACCGGTAGTTACATTCCACACGCTGTATAGCCTGTATTGTATGCATCTCAAGCGCGGGCTGCGCCTACGACATACCAAACTTTCGGACTCGGCTGTTACGAGACAGATAAAAGCGGAGGTGGTCGTCATCACTCGCGTTTACGGATTGCAACATTGATGTCAACAATCACCGTTGCCAGTCCGCGCAATCGCATCGGGCCAACCTTTTGACCGAATACACACATACGAAATACATATATACAATCATGCAGCTCATACCTAGCAAGCAGCTAGCATTGTTATATTTGGCTATTCTTAAAGCCCGGAACCTCTCGCAGTAATGGCGGCATCGAAATACCTTGGCTAGTAAAATTTTAAGTTGCGGCAACGCAGTGTCGCAGTGGACACCAAAAGTGGCACTTGGACACTTTTGGCACTAAATTGAAACCATCTTAAACTCAAGTCCTCCTAAACTATATCGTCGAATAGCGTAATCGCGTTTTTAACTTACGAAAACCGAGTCCCGAACCGCTATTTCATCATCTTATATTATACTTTCTATACTTCGCGTTGTTTCCAAACGGTAGTTGAATCTAAGCGTGAAACCATGCATGTGTTTCTCGAGCTTTCGGCTGAGGAGTACCACTTTCTATTTATGCTGTACCGGGACGCAGTCTCTATTCTCCGAGTGGATCCTTCGCTCTTCGCTCAGGACCGATATTATTATTGCAATTGTAATACGAAATAAGGGGTAATAACAGAATTACAGTGGCCAATCAACTATTAGGTGCAGTCCAAAGATGCGAAGGCAAGTTCGCCCATTGTTCTAGGAATTGGCAGACTGAGAAACCAGCCCGTGCTTTCGAGTGACTATCCATACTTTGTGCCGATGCACCTCGTAAGTGCTGAGAAGGTTCAAGTAATAAAGTTAGAAATTAGTAATCTTTGAGTCAATTCAAAGAGCAATCGATAATTTATATCGCTAGAAGCTAGTAAATCACTTTTCTTCTTATCCTCTAGGTAAACATATCGTCGTGCGTATTGCTGCTTTCAAGTTTCAACAAGCCTGGCTTCTGTCTATAAATGGGTGAGGTGGAACCGGACGTAATATTGCAGATGGCGCAAAGCTTTTCTTTGCAAAGAAAGCGAGCCCCTATTAATTCTGGACCTACTGTTGGTCGGTTAGCCACTATAATTATTCTGTGCGCATTACGTTGGATCCGCCCGTCACTTTCACATGAAAAAGGCCAGATAATCCCAACTTTGGTACCTACACGGAGAAAGAATGCTAGAGTTTTAAAAGAGGCTTGCGCCAAAGCTGATCGATCCTGAGGGGTGATCTAGTGGCGCAAGTGTCATCAAGAAAGCTTGGCTATGAGTATGTAACTTAAAGCAGGACTTCCCCGGGCCTTCACCAACCGAACTCCACGACATAAACCCACAAAAGGATATCTCCACAGCATGGATATGTAACCCACCGCTCTACTCTGAATCTCCGATTACAAAAGACCGACATAGTTGGCAGGCAAGTATGCACACGCAGCCTTTCCTTCGTGTGTAAAAAAAAGCCGATCATTGTGTGATGAGCAAGTTAGATGGATATACCTCAAATATATATTTACATGCTTACACATATGCTTAGAGCTTTCCAGTCTCTCTATAACTCAGTCAATGTAGACATCACCAGGACCTATCCACCAACGAAAGAAGATGAGAATCAGTTACGTTCTTTCGCCCCTTTATTGCAGCTTGGTTGGTGTGAATCCGGGCTTAGATGCTGTAGTGTAGCAATTATCGTGGCTCGCTTACTGTACTGTACTGTACTGTACTGTACTGTACCTACCTGCTTGCTTGGTTGCTTACTTACAGTACTTCACTTGGGAGATGAGAAACACTTCAAGGTAGATCCGAATCCGATTGGGTTCTTTCCATTCTTCATTTTTTACCCACTGCTTCACTTGCGCTATATTTTCATTCATTACCTCGCTCACGCACGCCAAACCTCCCTACCAAACGCCTCGCCTCATGTACTCCTCACGCCGCCGTTCCTATATCCTCTTCTCCGATCGACTCCTAATACAACCTCCCCTGAACCAAAACTACAACTCATCCCTAATCCTCCCCTTATCCACCGCCAACGTCCCCCTCTTTCCCGTCCCATCCCGAATAACCACCTCGCTTTCCCTCCCCATATCCACCAAACCCCTCTTCACTATACTCGTCAAAATCTCATACGCGACCTGGGCACCAGCAAGCGCAGTCTGCTCCCCAACGCCGTCATACGCCGGCGCCACCTCGACTACATCCGCGCCCACGACGTTCAACCCCTCGATGCCGCGCAGAATCCGGAACAGCTCTCGGCTGGTCCAGCCACCCGCCTCGGGCGTCCCGGTACCCGGCGCGAGACCCGGATCGAGCACATCAATGTCGATGGAGAGGTAGACGGGCGTCTCGGTTCCGATGCGGGAGAGGATGGCCGAGATGACGCCGGCGGTGCCGAGATCGTCGATATCGTCGGCGGAGATGCGCAGGAAGCCTTGGGAGGTGTCGTCCTCAAAGTCGGCCCAGTCGTCGCCGCTCAGTCGAGTTCGGAGTCCGGCGTGGACAGAGGAGCCGTTGAGGATCAGGCCTTCGTTGGATGCGATCCAGAACATGCTGCCGTGGTTGAACTCGGCTTGCTTGCTAGGCCACGGCGAGGGGTACTTGGCTGGGTGCCAGGTATCGAGATGAGCATCGAAATGGAGCACTGCCACTGGACCACCGTGGACCTTATTCAGGCCTCTCAATGCAGCTAGAGCGAGAGAATGGTCGCCGCCGAGAGAGATGATCTTGGGGTACTTCAGCGAAGATGAGAGAGGAGTGCGATGTCCGAGTTCCAGGTAGGCGGATGTCATCTGTGTAAGAGCGACTGCATTATCAAGAGGGGTGACTGGAACGTCGCCGCAGTCGAGGATGGTGGCCCAGGAAGAGTAAGGGTTTATGCCGGCGCGAGCATTGAAGCCACGGAAGGAGGTTTGACGGGATGAGGCAGCACGAATGGCACGGGGGCCGAAACGAGCGCCTTCAGATTGTCAGTCGAGGTTGAAGAGGTGGGGGATGAGGTGTGTAATGACGGCAACGGGGGAGATTGGAAAACCTACCTGGTCTGTAGCTGACGGCTGTATCAAAAGGAACACCAATGATACCAATGTCAAAGAGAGTTTCCGGCTTTGTGAGACACTTGACATGCTCAAGATGAGCAAAGGAATTAACGCCATTGAAACCCCACTGCGAGAGATGTTAGTTGAAAATCCCAATAAGCATCTTTAACGGCTATCAAAATCAAATATTGTAACGCAAAAGTTTCAAACAGTAATAGACTGTTGAGAAAAGCGGGCCTATGTCACCTGGCTCCAATTGAGCTACCTGGTCCAACTTGACCATTATGCATAGATTCAAAGAGAAGTTAGAGCAGCAACTTTGGTAGATCCCAGAATTCTGGTTTCGACTTTAATTCTGCCGATTCTGTAAATTCCGCTTCAATGAATCATGCATCCAAGCTCGCCCACCATATGAGAACGAGATATCTCTCTCAAACACCAAAAGGAAAAGAAACGAGGAACCCAGAACTCTCTGACTCTTCTAATCATCTACTTGGCAACACTGCACCCCAAAGATTTCACTTCACGAAAGGAAAGAAATCATATGACCCCTCATCCCAATCCCATCTCATCTCATCTCACGCCATGCCACCTCCCTCCAAAGCATACCCTTAACCTCATCCTCATCCTCATCCTCATCCTCACCCGATCACCATTTCACTAGAGTTACAACCCACAGAAAGAGAAGAGCAAAGCAAGCAAGCAAATCAAAAAAATCAAAAAATCAAAAAATCAAAAAATCATAAGAAAAATATAAACATACCTCAAACCCCCACTTCCTCTCCAACTCCTCCACACCATCCTGTACAAACGGCCGCTCATGCAACGGCAGCACCTCCTCTCCCTCATGTCCATGACTATGCCCATGCCCATTCACAACCCCTCCACCCACACCCCAAAGCGCCAACACCGCGATTCCGCTCTGAAATCTCATCTTATCTTTCCCTCTGTGCTCTTACAGAAGTTATCGGAACCGACAGAGAAGGAAAATTCTCCTCAAGATCTAGAAAAGAGTAGACAGACTGACTGTCTTTTCTTTGTCACACACTCTTTTTTTTATTTCAAAATAATCGAGTATTAATGAAACAAGAAAGCAAGCAAGCAAGCAAAACAAAAGCTAGAGAACTAGACTAGAGACTAGAGACTAGAGACTAGAGAAGTTAATGCCGGCGGCCCCTCCTCTCCCCCCCGATAACGTAATCAATCTGTAAAACCACTCCACCGGCACCACACCTTCTTATGTACAAAAAAGAAACACACATAATCTCCCACTCTTGAACATTATTGAACGCCGACCGCTGCTGCTGCTGATTATGCCGTCTCATTATCATGAAGGGGTTTTTAAGGGTTTTATTCCGATGCCGATGCCGATGCCGATGTCCGATTCCCGTCGCTTCGTTTCTTTCTTTGCCACTAGCTAGTTAGCTAGCTAGCCGTTGCAGAATTACTATAATGTAATGCCGAAGAGAGGGGAGGGAGGAAGGGAAAAACGGTATGTGGTAATATCTACATATATACAGTATGATACTGTACTGTACCCGAATAGATGGAAATCTTCTGTAGTGAGGCAGGGGCTGGCAGAAGATGAAAAAGATATATGAGAGGTTGATATATGGGATTAGATGTACATATAACAAGCTGCCTTGTGATTTGTGGGTAGTAGTTGACAGCTGCTAATACTACTACTACTACTACTACTACTATATATCTCTCTCTCTCTCGTGTGGCTTGAAGACGTCTTGTTACCATTACAGTACCGTGGAAGTTCATCTATCCATCCATCAATCAATCTCTCTCTCTAAACCACAATTTCCCTTCCTCCTTCCTCCCTCCTCTCTCCCCCTCCTCCTCCATAAAACCATAAAACCAAACATTCAAACATCCAAACAAAGTCCCCACCCTGAATCATCACCCCACCTCAAGCACTCCTATATACCAAGTCAACCCCAACTCAAATCCACCTACCATATACAAAGCCCTATATATACACACACACATACCTATACCCGTATCTTCACCCGATACAAAGGAAGGAAGGAAGGAAGGAAGGAAGGAAGAAATGAGTGAGTGAGTAGAATACCCAGTTACTGGAGATATTTCCTCGAAAGAGAAGGGGTGGTGATTTGTAGATAAATTAGATCCTGGAGGGGGGGGGGGGGGGGGAAGGTGTTGAGAATTGAGATGATATGTTGTGGTGTATGGTATGATGTTTTATCTCTCATGCTTGTGGTGGTTGGTTAGTTGGTTGGTTGGTTGGATGGATGGATGAGTGGATGGCACTTGTGTATCCTCAGAGTATGTGTGTGTAAAGCGAGAGAGAGGGAGAGGGGCAATCCCTTTTATATTGCATTTACACCAATAACACCGCCGTGTAGAAGTCGAATAATTGCTTGCTTGTTCTGCTGGCTGGCATACACGGACACACACACACATACACACAAATACGCTTCGGAAAAAGACACTCCAGCCCCTATCGAAGTCAAAATTCGCATTTGGTTCCTCTTCCACCCTGGGCCTAAGCCGCATTCTTCATCGCTCGCCCCAAGTTGCCCTCTCTCCCTTACCATCCTAATTCAGCCCGTGCCGTACCAATGACCGACTTTGCCTGCCTGATAAAAAAAAACAAGACCAAATTTCGAGAGTACTCAACTGTTTAACACCAACCAGCAAGCCAAGTGAAGAGCCAAGCCAAGCCCAAGAAAATATACTGCTAAACAACGCTACCAACCAGCTTGTAAGTTGCAGCCCTTTCAAAGCGCCAATGGATGAAATGTTGAAGGAAAAACCCTGTGTGTGGAAGGGGACACGCGAACAAGCCAGAATGGGATCCTATTCTGCTCTGCTTTCTTCCCCGTGATGCAGTTGACAAAAGGGAGATATACCAGACTCTGTGTGCTTCCCTTCTGCCGCTTGATATCGAAGGGTATTGAATCCGGATGTAAGGATGCGCGAGACAGATCACTGCTCTAATGGAGTATTCAATTAGGGGCGTTACAAGATCAAGCAAGGCCTATGCTTCTTCTTGGGTGCTGGGGGCTCGAGAGCTGCAACAATTGCCTGTCACAGTGATATTAGCATATCTTCTCTTCCACCTGAAATGGGAGCATACCTCATCAAAGACGTCCTTCAGCTTATATTGCGTTAACGCGCTGCACTCCACGTATTTTACAGCACCCAACTCCTTTGCCATCCGCTCTCCATCTTCCTTCTTGACTGGGCTCATCTTCTGTTTCCCCAACTTTTCCCTGACGCTCGGGTCATCTCTTAAATCGGTCTGCGTGCCAACAATCAAGCAGGGAACGCCAGGGCAGTGGTGATGGACCTCAGGGAACCATTTCTCCCGTACGTTTTCGAAGGATGCGGGCGAAGTGACGGAGAAGCAGACGAGGAAGACATCGGTTTGGGGGTATGATAAAGGACGTAGACGATCGTAATCTTCTTGTCCGGCGGTATCGAAGAGTCCTAAGGTGTATGGCTCGTCACCGATCCTATAAAGTGATTAGCAATGAATATACGAGATATGGTGACAGGAGAGCTCGGATGTTGGCTTTCGCAGCATGCTAGGAAAAGTGCAACGTTGGCAGAGGAGATTCGACTCACATAACGGTGACGGCATAGTTATCAAAGACGGTAGGGACATATTCGGAGGGGAATTTGTTGGTTGTGTAGCTGATGAGAAGACAAGTCTTGCCCACGGCACCATCACCAACAACCACGCACCTAGACATTCATCATTAGCTCTCATGCTCGGGTGATCTCCATTGCTGCCGTCAGATCGTTCATCACATTGTGATGAGATCCTGCGCACGTTCAAGGAGGTGCAGATGGTGGGGGAGAACACACTTTATCGTTGCGACGACCATTGTTCCGTTGTCTAACCTTCCTTCTTGCGATCACCAAATTGACACGAGGCACTGCGCTTCCCAGGCTTATCTGCTCTCCTTTCTAGCTACACAGGGAGGAGAGGTGGAATGGAATGGAAGGGTGGGTGATGATTGATCGGAAAGATGTGGTGAGTTGAGTTGTGAGTTGAGAGTTGAAATGGTCGATGATGGAGCGAATACAATACAAGCAGAGAAGCAGGCCCTACGAGCTCAAGCCCAAGCCGATGCCGATAGAGTAGGTGAGCGAGTGAGCGAGTGAGGGAGCTGACCCTTTTCGGTTGAAGTGCGGCTAAAACAGCAGCAAACGAACAAAATACAAGAACAGCTGCAGTCTGCAGGACCGGATTAGGATTTTCAGCGATCGTATTGAGCAAGGGAGTAGAAGGCCGGGGATGAAAGGGGGTGAAAGGTTACGAAGATTTTGGTTTCGGGGATTCGAAGATGTTTGTTGATTATCACCAGGATAAAATTGGAAACTCAAGTACAGTACAATAGGAGAGTTTGTTTCGGGGGGAGTGTACTGTGCTGTACCGTATGTTTGGGGTTTAGGCGGGGCAAGGAATCGATCCCTAGCAGTGGATCAGACAATTCGTGGTTCAGAAGTACGAACAGGCCAGGGCGATTGTAATAATAATTTGGGGTACTTGAGGTACTTGAGGTACAGTATATAGTACTTGATGAATGGGATGTGGTGTTTCCTGATGTTTATGGTCTGTGATCGTCGGATATGTGGTGGAATTGAGATGCGACCGGCATATGATACGGTGCGATGCGGTGTTTGGTTTGCAGAGCAGCCTGTGCACGCGCAGATTGCAATTCCGGGATCACCAAAGAGGCCTGCAACAGAACAATGGTGAAACAAGGACATGAGATTATTGGGATTACTGTACTGTATTCGTACTGTATTATTATGATTGAGATTCTTATTCCGTAAGGGACTGACGTCGACCCTTGGGTAGAATTGGAGGCAGACGAAAGAAAGAGGATTATTAGCTGCATACTATATCAACAATAATCCAGCACGTTAGGGCAATTGCAATCTCAGAGGTATCAAAAGGTATCAAAGTTATCAAGAAGTATCAAGACAAATACTGTACTGTAATGAGGGATCAGAGAATTAATGAAGATAGGCTTTGCCAAGTCTGATTTTGACAATGTCATCAAAGTGGAGGACGAGGAAGGAGGACAAGTGGAGTGGAAGCATGGGGATGAGAGGCAGAGAGTTGTTATATACCTTCGTACAGAGTTTCATCTGGCGCGCCCCTTATATGTATACATAAGAATCACTACCATTTCCACCATATTTTGCACTTTTCCTCTTTGCACCAGAGTATCGCATGCTTCACATCCAATTCCATCAATTTCATCTCGGCTTGGCACTCGTACTGTACTGGTACGGATGTCGTTGGTGGTAAAAGCGGCATCGAAGTGAGTGGCAAGTAGAAGCCAAACGCTCGATGTCCTGAGGTTTAATTGAAGAAATTTCAAAAGGAAACAGGAATCATAAAACAAGATACCTAACAGCATATATCATACAGTAAATATATTGCGTATTAGATTTAGTTAAAATGTTGAAGATTCTAGATCAATATGAATATGGGGTTGTGATATCTCAAGGGACCGACTAGGTAACATTTCAATGCCGCTTTATGAATTGCCGCCAGGCCATCCACCTCATACGTTGCGTATCACCCACGGAAGCGACCAGTCCAGTCCAGTCTTGCCAATACTTCTCTCACAGCTTCAAACCAGTACACGTCAAGCACCATCCAGTATTCCAGCCATGGCTACCGCACAAGCCCTCTCCAACCAGGTGGATGCCCTCCTGGCCCAATACCTCAGCCTCCTCGATGAATACACCATCCTCCACGAATCCCTCAATACATCCTTGATCTCGGTATGGCCAATTCCATTCAAGACCTCAACGCCCAGTCCCCAGTCCTAACGCTTGCAGATCAACCTGAGCATTGCTCGAGCCAACTTCCTCGCACCGAGAGGTCTTCGATATGGGCAGGATTTCTACGGAACAAGGGCAATGATCGCAACACGATTATGCAGTGCAACTGGGGATCCCGAGAAAGGCACGCTAAGGCTCGAGATGTCAACGGTGGATGCACAGGATGCAGATGTTGGGACGGATGGCTCCGAGTGCAGCGCAGATGGTGTCGTGGTGGGCGAGAGTCTCAGTAGGCCTGAGGACAATGGACAGACAACGGACGACACCAAAGACGATTCGAAGCCAAAGGGGAAACTGGCCCCCGATCCTATACGCATGTTTGGATTCAATGTGCCCACACCACTCCGAAACTCGCAAGCCGACTCGATCAGAAATTTGGATGTCATATCCAAGCTAGCCAGCTTGTCAGTGAACATGCAAACTTTGGAGATCCAAGTTCGCAGAACACAAAAGCGACGAAACAAGGCGTTGGCATCGGAGACCTCTTTAATGGCAGCAAAGGAAGAACTAGATTCTCAGAATCCTTCGGAAGCAGCTAGGAGAGAAGAAATCGTTACCACGTGACCTGGTAGCAATTTGAAGTTCTCCAACCTTTCCGCCGATGTATCGAGGTTTTCGAACAAGCCGGCCACCTCGCAAGGAGTACGCATGGTGCAAATAGTGAAAAGTAATCTCTCCTACCGCTCTGGAGTCCTCAATGGGTTCCATTTCAAGCTCAGTTCTTACTGATCAAAAAGTCCGAAGACCCTCGGAAAACCCGGGGTTTTGAGGGCGAAGGGGAGAGCTTGGTGAAAGAATGATTGGCCACAGGCATCACTACCATGATTTTGAACTGCTATATTGCAGAACGAAGGTCGCTGCGTCCCGACATCAACCTGAAACCTCTACAAGCTCCCAATCTAAATCGCAACGACTCCAGCCAACTCTCCCGACCTCCCATCGCTCAAATACAACCCCCTCAACTCCAGAAAACAGGCCACAGCTGCGTCAAGTCCACGTGTTGTGGAACATTTAGCATGATATATATCCAGACTGTGCTACGCACTGTCAGAAAAAACTAGGATACGGAGGCTTTCTCTAGGCTAGGAAGCGACCGGTGTCGAAACGTCTAGTCGAGATGGAAGCCGAAATGGAAATAGAGCACACAGTCAGAGACAAAAAAAAACACTCCGCGTGATTGTAGGAATTAGAAGTGGAGAAATTGAGCGGTAAGTTTTCAGGAGCGTCATGCTGTACCATATATCCTTCAATTCCAGGAATAGGTACATGTGTACCGCAATAACTGCACAGAACTGGACTAAGTAAGAGGGGCATCGTACAGTACATAGGCTGCAGTCTGCCTACTACGCTCATGTTGTGTTTGTGTATCGTTGGCGTGCTCGGTTCGCCATCAAACGTCCTCTCTGCACGTGGTCGATGTCGATGTCGAGATCGAGAAGCCTTGCTCTCCTCTCCCCATCACCGAGTCCCTGCTGTGCATGCTGCTCGTCATGCGTCTATTCCCGTAGAACCATGCATCAGAATCGTCTCTGCTGTGTTTTGTTTTTTTAGCTGTCACCCCCTCACCCCCCCTCCTTGCATCTTTCTCGAGCTTGACGCGATTGCTTAAGGTACAGTACTCGTCGCTAGGACCTAGCGCGATGCTCTTCCCCTTTCTTTTCACACATCTAAATATTCACTTACTGTACCTACCTATCTAACCCTACCACACTTCCCCACATAATACTCAGTACTCCTTTCCCCCTCTTCCCCACTCCCCTCTATCTCATCCTCCGCACGCAAGCCGCTGCACTATCATCACACAAGCCAACTTTGGGACGGGGACGCGGACGGGAACAGGGACGGACGAGGACAGGATCATATGTCGTACCTGTACCTGTACCTGTACATATACCTATTACCTAAAGCCAAAAACCCTCTCCCCCCCCAAAAATAAGTGCATCCTTCCATGCACCGTGAACTGGCGCCCAAAGTGGCGTGTTTTTCGCATGAGAAAGATTTTTTTTTATCTCCCGTCTCTTTCGTGGGTTAATTAATCAATTAAATGATCAATAGGGGTCTTTTGAACTCTTTTCATGCTCATGACTGACTGACTGGATGCTCCCGCTTCAGGTGTGAGAGGGAGAAGTGAGTATTTCTTGTGATTGATTGATTGATATATTTCTTTCTTTCTCTCTTTTGAAAAAAAGAAACGTATTACATGATTTGTTCATGGAAAGTGGAAAGCGAGAGGGAGAATTCCTGTCGTGTGTGCAAAATAATCAAATACTATGAATCCAAGATTTCTTTTCCTTTTAGAGTTGTAGAGTTATATTTATTTCTTCCTTGTCATAGACTGACTATATAGTGGTGTTTTGAGTACGCGATGAAGGTAGGTGGGAGGTATTTAAGTATATATATATATATTATCACCACCGTCATTCAAGAAATGCCAACCGTCTTTGCACTTCACTGGTTTCTAAAGTCGTTGGGTATATCTTAACAAGTGCATGGCCGGTATTTGAGGATGAGGATAAGGATAGGAAAAGGGAAAGTCGGAGAGTAAATGCAGGTATTTATTTATTTATTTATTTGTTTTACAAGATATCGAGATAAGCTCGCTCGCTCGCTCGCTCGCTCGGAAAAACTTATGTGAACAGCTGCGGAGTAGTTAAGTAGCTAGTAGACAGATCCATTTATCCATCCATCCACCTCCACCTATCCATTCATTGATTCAGTACAAGATTGAGGATCCCCTCATCCACCAGAAGCCGCCTTTCGCCTCCTATTTCCTAGCGAATCCACATCAGATCACATCACATCACATTACAGTAACACAAACGCTGCCGCTCACTACCCGCACCACAACTCTAATTTAATACTCAAAGTCATCATCAACAGCTGGCCCCTTACTCTTCGCCACGCTCTCCTGCTTCCGATACATCTCGGCGACCTGTCTAGATCCCGTCGCCATATCCGGTTTCTTATCATCCCGGACCTTGATGAACCTCGGAAACCTCAGACTAATACCCTTATCTCCCCCTCCCTCAAGCCCTTCCTTACATCCAGCCTTATACCTCGGGCTCAGTGTCAGATCAGCTGTCTTGACCTCCCACACGAATTTCGGCTCGAACCAAACATCAGGCTGATGCGCATTGCCAGCGCTGTGTGAGTAGAAAGGCTTGGGGCGGTCGATGATCAAAGGCGAGAGTTCGGCGTGGAGCGTTTCGAGAACAGCTTCGGAGAAACCTGTACCAATGTTGCAAATGGTTTCGTAGGTGTCCGAGGTGCTGTTGTAGCAGGCGAGGAGGAAGGCGCCGTAAACGGAGGTTCGCTTGCCTTTGCCATGGTAGGCGCCGAGAACGACGAGGTCAAGGGAATCCCCAATGCCGGAGAGGTAATCTTTCTTGATCTGTGTTGTCTTAATATGTTTAATTGGTGGGGAAGGGAAAAGGAGAGCGTACCTTCAGCCAGTTCCTACTACGCTTGCTAGGCTCGTAACCACTCTCATTGCCATCTAGCATCTTCACCATGAGCCCTTCACACGATGCCCTCACGCTTTCGTCGAGGAAGGTCTGGATCTCGTCAATTTCCTGACCGTTCATGCTAGTAGCGAAAAGAAACTCTCCCTCAACAGGGATGAAAGACTCGTGGAGAAGCGCCCGACGATCACGTAAAGATTTCGATACTACGGCTTCACCGTTGAGAAAAAGGAGATCAAAGGCAAAGACACAAACTTTGACTTTCACATCCTCGATTTTCACGTCCTTCTTCTTACGGGTCATGAGCTGTTGAAAAGGAAGGACTTTTTTCTCGACGAGGTCCCAGGCTACGGTCTCGCAGTCCATGACGAAGCTCTTGGTATCAGGCTTGACCCACGTATTGAGTTTAGCGAGAATATCGGGGTACTTCTTTGAGAGATCTTCGGAGTTACGAGAAAAGATTGCTGCCAAACCGCCTTCCTTTGTCTTGGTAGCTGCTTCAGCTGGACCACGGTATTGCTGTGGAGAGTCCTTTGCAACATAGTGGATCTGAGCTCTTTCACCGTCGTATTTGTATTCACAAGTGAAGGTCTGGTTTTCGAACCGGTCTAGGACTTCCGTAATAGCCTTGGTAGGTTTCGCTAACATGGGCTTCAGAGGTACACCTGGTTGAAGTTTACAATTGTCTCGCAGGTTGAAAATGCCGTGCTCTAGCATCGCTGGGATGATGACATCGTAGCTGGGAAGTTCACTTTGCAAATTAGTATGGTTGTATCTAATAGCCTCAAGATCTTACCTGTGAACAGCTTTGAGGATTGCCTCGCCCTTTGCCAGTTGCTCCGTGCTGGGTACCTTTCCAGACCCCCCAGCTTCAACTTCATGGCAAACCATAGCTTGAGCAAGGGAGACAAGAACAGTCTTCTCTGCAAGACCAAGACGGAGCTTTCCTTCCAAAAATCGGACAATATACTTTGCCTCGCTTGCTCCACCCTTGTCCTTCGTAATGTCAACCTTACCAGGCTTCTCAACATCAGCAGCTGCGAGTAACTTCTTGATCAAATCAACCTTTCTCGTTTGAGCTCCGTCACCAGAAGTGGTCGCAACGTCCATGAGCCCTTTATGAACAGCTCGAATAGTCAAAGCTTTTGGCTTGAACATGACTGGCTGGTTCGCCCTACTCTTGACAGCAACTAGGCCTAGATCACCAATCTCCTTCTGGTCCTGCTTGATTTGTGCCAGATTTCGACCAGTAGTCCCACCAATGGCCTTCATGATTAGCGATTCCCCGATTCCGAGTTCGATGCCAGCATAATCTGCCGCCAATTTGTTGACCATGAGAAGGACAGTTGGTAACATGTCATCAGGAGTAAGTCTGAGTACTTGTCGAAGAAAGAGCGAGCAGTGTGCAGCTATGACCAATCTCTTCGTCGTCATCTCAATAAGAGAGAAGGTCATGCAAAGGGCTGCATATGGTACTGGCTCTCCTGGCTTCCAATCTGGATAAGGGTCTTTCGTCTTCGCCTTCAGAGTCGTCTGAACCTTCTCGCGAGCTTTGGCAGCGATCTCTGGTGTTTCATCTTCGTCATCTTCGTCTAATTCTTCCTCGACTTCAGAAGCAGAGGATGCATTAGAAGGCCTTCTCTTGGAGCTTGACCTAACTTCCTCAACGTCGCCCGCATCTATCTCTACCTCCTTGACGGGCTTTTCATCTTTCTTCGGGGGTGGTGGCATACTCTTTTTTGGTGTCATCTTCGCCTTTGATTTGGTCTTAGGTTCTGCTTTTATCTTGGGCTCTGGCTTTGATTCGGGTACTGCGGATGTGTCTTCCATCTCTATTCTGTCTGCGCGGCGAGGTCGCTTTACCACAGGCTCATCATCCTCGTCATCTTCTTCCTTCTTCTCTTCGGCAACCTTTCTTGTGACCTTCTCCTCCTTGATCGCCTTGACTTCTACAGGGGGTGGGGATCTAGAGCGCTTTTTTGTCTCTAGGATATAGGTCAGCGGCGTCGTATTCTCCAGCTAATAACTACGACATACCCTTTCCAGGCTTCACAATCTCTTTTGCGTCATTTGATTCCTCTTTCTTGATCTTAGGCTTAGCATCCGCAACCGATTCTTCGTCCTTCATCTCGGTATCTTCATTCTCCTTTGTTGCGCTGGAGCTCGGAGTCGTACTTGCGGCTTTACTGGAGAAGGATAATTTCGTCTGCTTGGCTGGAGCCTGGGTGCCATTTGGCTTTCCAAAGAACTTCCTGTTTAAGATTGCATGTGAGCAGAGATCGATGGACAAGTAGCGATCTGACACACCCCAAGGTGGTTTGAGAGTTTTTAACATACCCCAGCGTAGACTGCTTGGGAGGCATCTTGAACAGCCTAAGAACCTGTTTCTGCGTGAACAATGTGCCGAGTAGCCTTCGAGAAGCCACAATTGTTGATCAGTGAGTTGTGTTTTTGGAAAGCTTGTTGCATCGAGATGGATAATTGGGGGTGGATTGCTGTTGGCCTGGAGGCAACAATTGCGCCAGAGGTCTGGATTCGAATTGAGGCCAACGTAACAGCGTTTAGTGGAGTTTGAATACTTCCTCAGGAGAATATATATATGTATCACGGCGACAAAGTTCTGAATATTGTAGTTTGAGGCTTGAGGAAATGGATTTGTGCAAGAGACCTCATCACTCTTCTCGTCGCGTCAGGCGCGTTCCAACCGCGTAAATGGCTTTTGGCTTGAACGTCTAAATTTACCGAGTTTCGGATAATGCCACACCCAGATTGGAGGGGTGACTCAAAGCGGTGAGTCGTCAGGCATATCATATCTTCCCCCACCAAAAAAGTCCCGAGTTGTTAATTGAACAACAAACCACAAAAATAACACACGCGACCATGGCAGCGGTACAAGACCTTGCATCCAGAGTCAAGATGGAGGCTGTCTACGTTGATACCGACACCGGCGCAGACGATCAGACCGCGACTGGAGAGGAATCGAAGCCGTACAAGTCTTTGGCGTACGCCTATATTCAACACGGCGGCAGTGAAGGAAAGACATATCAATCGCGCGCATCCACCACCGGGGCCGTAAGTGCAGATGGAGATCCAGCAGAGCGACTTGTTTGGAAAGAACCTGCCAAGGCTGCTGTCAAGAAAGCTCAAGGCGCATTGGATGCACACAAGAAGAAGGCCCTGAAGCAACAACAACAAGCCGCAGCAGAAGAGGAGAAGGAGAAAGCACGTCTGAAGACCCTCGAAGATGCCAAAAAGATTGTTCTCACCGAAGACTCGAGTCTCCCAAAGGCTATCAAAATCACAATTGGTGACAAGAATGTTGAGTTGGGTGAGGGAGACGTCAAGGGCCAGCGAGTAAAGGTCTCGGGTCGCATACACAGACTACGCCAACAAAAACAAGCAACTTTCCTCACCTTGATCGATGGTTATGGACATCTTCAATGTGTGCTTTCCGGTGACTTGACCAAGACGTATGACGCTCTTACATTTGCCCAAGGCACTTCTCTGACACTCTTCGGTGAGATGCGGAAAGTTCTCGCTGGTCAAACAGCTCCTGATGGTCGTGAGCTCCACGTCGATTTCTACAAGGTTATTGGCCACAGTCCTTCCGATGCAGATGCTATTACCAACAGGGTTTCGGCACAGCAAGATCAATGGGAAGCATCCATGTTGGACAGCCGTCATTTGGTCCTTCGAGGAGATACCGCTTCGTCAGTCATGAAGGTTCGATCAGCTGTGGAATGGGCTTTCGCAAAGGAGTACAGAGAGATGCACTTCACCAAGATCAGTCCTCCAGCTTTTGTCCAAACACAAGTCGAGGGCGGATCTACACTCTTCGAGCTGGACTACTACGGCGAAAAGACGTATTTGACTCAATCCTCCCAACTTTACCTTGAGACTGGTCTTCCGAGTCTGGGAAACGTTTATTGTATTGAGAAGTCGTTCCGTGCCGAGAAGTCCTTGACTCGTCGCCACTTGTCTGAATATACCCATGTTGAAGCCGAGCTCGATTTCATTGATTTTGAAGATCTTCTGGATCACTTGGAGGAGATGCTCAGCCGAGTCATTGCTGACATCCTAGCCGATAAGGAGATCGCTGGCTACATCAAGGAGCTCAACCCCGAGTTTTCACCTCCTTCCAGACCATTCAAGAGAATGAGATACTCCGACGCTATCGACTGGCTCAACGCTCAAGATCCTCCCATCCTCAACGAAGAAGGTAACCCACATGTGTTCGGTGATGATATCGCTGAGGCCGCGGAGCGAAGAATGACCGATATCATCAACCTCCCAATCCTCCTGACCCACTTCCCAGTCGAGATCAAGGCTTTCTACATGAAGAAGGACCCGGAAGACCCCAGAGTCACTGAGAGTGTTGACGTGTTGATGCCAGGTGTTGGAGAGATCGTTGGTGGCTCAATGAGAATGGAGGGGTATCAGGAGCTGATGGATGCTTATAAGAGAGAGGGTATCTCGCCTAAGGAGTACTATTGGTACACTGAGCAACGAAAGTAAGTTGACCCCCCTTCCCTGCCCTCTTGAAAAGCATGTTCCTAATGAATTTCTAGGTACGGCACTTCTCCACACGGAGGTTACGGACTGGGTCTCGAGCGCTTCATCGCCTGGATCTGCAAGCAACACTCTGTTCGCACGTGCTGCCTGTATCCCCGATTCATGGGTCGCTGCAAGCCTTAAACGAGTGTATATAGCTCCTCTGCTACCATTGCACGATAGGTCAAACTTGCTTTGTTCCCTTGTTCGCCGTAGATAGATACACTTAGATTTGCCTTTGGGGATAGCGTAATGATATCAACGCATGCTCCTTGTCATTAACCCTATTCTCTCATCTATTTTGAACATGTGGAATTCTCGAGTGCCTTCCTCCTGTCTCATAATTCTAGCCATCTCTTATTCGTCTGCTCTCTTCCTTTCCCAGCTCCTGACCCTTTTTCCATTCCCATTTCAATTCTACCTCCACCATGTCTATAGATGGAGAAAGATATCTTGTCAAAACCCATCATATACAGCAGCGCACGATCGTGAGGGGTCCGGGTTATTGTACAGTAGAATCTTGATTTACTTAATTCACTACCTAGATGTATGATATGAAACCAAACCGAACTCTCAACACCCGGAGATGTGAAATCTGGGAATGTAGATGAAGGAAATCATATACATATATTGTATGTAAGTGGGATCTGCGAATAATGTTTGTAGACGTGAGGATGCAAGTACCATAATATTAACATTCTTTCGGAAATTTAAAAATAATTGGGAAATTATGTGTAGGAGAGTGATTACAATACTAGTATATTCTGACTTCCAACTAATAGTCGGTTAACCACTATAATTCTGTGAGCTCTCGCTTCATGGAAAAGCAATTATATCGTCACTAAATGTGATTGGCTACTTATACTTCCAGTTTCTCATCTCTCTCCTAGACCAATGTCATGACCTCGCCCACCAGTAACTATGTCGGTGCAGCTTCCTTCAGATGAGGAAATCTTGAAATTTTGCAGACCACATTATCACCGTGGCGCACGTACTGTAGTATACCCCTCTCATCATGCTCCGATTGCGTTCATCAAGATTGCCGGTTCACAGTCTGGTGTTGAGTCAGAAATAAGCAACCAAGAATTCGCCTTTAATGCTCTTGAAGCACTGCACGAGCAGGAAAGAGTCGGGATCCACGTACCCAAGATTTACCGTGTGATAGAGGATGCTTCTACAAGATATATTATCATGGAGTACGTCCAGGGTCAAAGGCTCAAGGAACTACTCGACCAGGATATCTCACACGACCTGTACTTCAACCAAGTTTCCAAGGCAATTAAATTGTTTCTTTCTTTCAAAGTTCCTGACAACGCCACCCCAGGACCGATAGGTGGAGGGATCATTCGCCATCCCCTCTTCAAAGATACTGTTGCTTCAATTGAGTATTCCTCCGTCGATGCCTTACAAGCTCATGTTCGCGCCGTAAGTTTTGCCCTCAAAGTCTCAAGATATCAGACTGACACACGGCGCGCCAGCTCGCAAATATGCCAAAGACGAATTGCCTGAGCATCAATTTTGAGAATGAAGATTTATACTTCTGTTATTCGGATCTCTTTGAGGGAAACTTCATCTTTACAACCCAGGGCGATCTCTATATCGTAGACTATGAGCATGTCGCCATCTTACCTGCTAGCTTCATGACCTACGCGTTAGACCAACCTCGCGCTGCTTGCGCGGCGATCAAGGAGGATTTCGCTTTTCTCCCTTGCGAGAATTTGGAGGCTATGAGAGTAGCTGGGTATAACTTTATGATTAGATGGCGTAAAGCAGGGAAGTATTTTATTTTATTTTATCTATCTGGTCGTATATGGCTAACTGGCATTCAGGCTTGCCACTATCTACTCCTCTACTGCAGGATCGTAGTCTGTATGTGAGCACTGCCCCTCGGAGTCTTGCAGCTTAGATTCGATGCCTTCATATCGCCGGGCGCATGAAAGGGTAGGTGGCCTTGATTGGCCTGTCAGATGTATTCAGGCACCTGGGATACCTCTGGGTCGACGAGATGCGACTTGAGTGATCAAGAAATATCTTTCTTTATTCCTACCACGAATGAATGGATGACGACGATGAAGAAAAAAGACATGTGAGCAAGAGGAAGCTTGAAAGCGAAAGCGAATATCTGCGAAAGGAAAGGAAAGGAAAGGAAAGGAAAGGAAAGGAAAGGAAAGGAAAGGAAAGGAAAGGAAAGGAAAGGAAAGGAAAACATCACTCAACGCCCGATGAAGAAGAAACTTATTGTACTGTATGTGGATGTTGAAGGATGGATCTCAAGCAGATACAGATGCAGATGCAAATAACAACAATCACCAAAAAAAAAAATGAAACTTACTTTCTGCAGCGATATAAACACAGTACTATATACTCTCTTCCGACCATTTAATTAAAACTCCTGAGCCGCCAAAAAAGAAAAAGAGAAAAGAAGAAGTCGTTTGATCGCCCTAGCGAAACATGGTCATGTACTTTACTTGTCAGAGCTTTACTTCGTGACTTTACTGTACATTCAGCTGCGCCACCACATATCCTCCGTTGCTCCCCTAAACCCCCTCCCGTTGCCCCGTTGGCCGTTCCAGAAACTCGGCCCAGCCTTCCCCTTTTACTGCACTGTACTGTTCGTACTTGTATCATACCATAGAGTAGTACCTGATAATGGGGCGTTCACCGCCGAGACAATACGCGACAGGGTCTAGGCGGGGGAGTTTGGGTGATTGAGTGAAGAATGAGTGGACCCCTTTTCCCCCCTCTTCTCTCTTTTACTCTGTTAACGTGACTTTTGGCTGTGTACATGTATGAGAGAAAAGGAGGGATGGGATGGGGATGGGGATGGGGATGAAAGAAAGGGAGGGAGAAAGGGGGAAAGGGGCGTGCCAAGAGGGTGCATTGGTACAGTACTGTAAGGAGGAAAGGCTCTTATGTATCATACTGTACTGTACTGTATCTCAGACGCGCAGCACACACGATATATACTACAGTACTGTACCCTGGCCGGCGAGTCTAGATCAAGTAGTTTATTCAGTCTATGATACGCAGTAGAGTATATACCGTAAGAGTTGGGTGCATGTAAATTTTCGATCTTACAGTACTTCGAAGGGTGGATGTCTGTCTGTGCGGTGGGTGCATATATATGGAGTGTTGATATGATATGGTTTTTTGACACCACTGGTATGAACAGTATTTATTTCTTTATTGGGTCAGGGAAGGATGGTGGAATGTTCTGCGTTTGATGAATGGGATGGGAATAGGAATAGGAAATCGGAAACGTCAGCGGGGGTCAGGGGTGAGGTACGGTGCGAATATCAATCATAGGTAGGATATAGTATGTAATCAGAAGTTATGTATTGTAGAGTATGAAGTATGAAATATGAAGTGCAGTGTGCAGGACAGTACAGTAAAACAGGAGAGGAAAGGCTTGTATGTATGTACAGTATCATGCATTTTGATTTTGGTGGACCGGCGGGGAGGGGAGGAGGGTTGATGAAACTGAGGGCACTTGGGAATTATTGGGGGGCTTTAAGGGGACTGGAACTAGGCGAAGGGTAAGGGGGAAGGGGAAGGGGAAGATGCAGATGGGCAAGGGATGATGGATACATGTACTGTACACACTATTGTTGGCCGAATTGAGAGAGTTGTGGGGTGTATGAAAGGCATTGCAATTGATCTCCATATAACTGACTTGCATGTGGTGTGTGCGTGTGTGATTTTGGATTGATTGTACTGTATTGATTTGATATACTTTTTGGAACTGGATTGGATGGTGAGGTGTTGACTGGTGGTGATGAGATGAGCTACGTACAATAATAGGAGTAAGCACCTAGGTAAACAAGTACGGTAGTTAGGTAGTACAGTATTCTCGAAGCGAAAAATATCTTCCCGATGAGTTGGGATGATACACATGTACAGTGAGATGATCTAGTGGCTTTGCGTCAAGGGAGGTGAGGAATGGAATGCTATCATAGGATGGGATGGGATGGGATGGATGATGCAACAAAGAATTGTCACTGTAGAGATGAGGCTGCTTGTGATTATTTTGAAGGTTGAAAGATATCTCTCTATTTACTATTCGATTTCTATAACATTATATATCTCTAATCAACACCGAGATGGACCAATATAAAATCTTTCATCGGAGTGGTGGAGCTCTGTGATTGGTATGTATGGTCAGCCACCCGGGAGCTACGAAGATTGAAGAGCCATAATAATAATTCTTTGGTCTGATTCTTTTGTGTGTAGAACTTTCATGCACAGATATGATGTAAGTTCTATCTGTATATATATATCCATATATATATGTATACGTATACATGTAATTTATATAAACCTACTCTCTCAAGATTCCACCGTTCCAATTCAAGGGGTGCATCAAACGCTCCCTCTCCTGATTGGATGATCAAAACAATCCACACCTAACTCGACCCCCTGACCGCAGGCTAAGCAATAGTTTACTCGAGTTTAATGAATGCAGCCCTTTTGGGAAGACATGTCCTCACCCATTCCGTATTGCTTCCCTTCTCTCCAGATTATCTTCCTCCTGCACTCTTCTCTCCTCCTCCTCCTCTTTTGCTTCATCCGGCTTCTTCTTTTTCTTTTGGCTGCTTCAGTCAAATATACACTCATTAACATCCCCCCCAGCCGCTCTTCTTTGCTGCTTTCCTTTTATTATTCACTTGCACCCCTTTACTACAATATACTCTTTATTCAGGAACGCAATAACTCACCCGACAGACACCACTCGCTCAATTCGGTCCAGTTCCTCCCTCCCTGTTCTTTGTTCTACCAACTCGTTGCATCGACCGAGAATCTTCAATCGAATAACAAACAATCATTGTCCTCGAGATACCCTCTGCCAATTCTACCACCTCGTTGTCGAATCTCGCATACCGATTGCAGCTGTTTATTCGCTTCCTCTTCGGCTTGAATTACTTGGATACATACTACAGATACTTAATTTTATACAAGAACCTTTGTTCATACCAGATATTCTCCCGGCTGACCACCTGCGAACCTAATCATACTCGAATTGAATCGGAAGGCTACCATTTGTTCTCTGCCCGTACTTTTCACTCGATATCATCACTTATCGTTCACCTCACCGACATATTTACGACAATTGATCTTTGTTCCCACCACCATACACACAAGTGCCTCCTTTGGCACTGCTAATCTTTCAAAACGGCTGTTTTATCATCACTTGTGCGGGACAGCTCTGTCCTGCCACCTCATCTTCTAGGGATGCAGGAAATTCAGACTGTGAATACCCAGAATGGGCCAGGAGCTGCAACAGCCGGTAGATTCCCAGGCCATGCCTCGAAACCTTCGAACAGCGATACTGGATTTTCACACGGAGCTTACAGCTCGAACCAGCTCTTGATGGGTGGATATGGGGATCGACACCCGCGAAGAGCTAACATCCCATCAATCAATACGCAACCTATGATTCAACAAGGTCAGAATGATATGGCTACTCCTGGTACAGCTTTTGACATGCAGTTCACTCCCTTGCTGCCATCTCAACTCCTCCTGGGCTCTCCTTTCCAACCTGGGACACCAGCTGCCTTTCAGAGCCCCCAATTCCAGACCTACGCCACGTTCCAGCAACACAATCAGCAGCAGCAACAACAACAACAGCAGCAGCAGAATATGAGCCCGCTCTCCCCCCAACTCTACCAGACCCTCGTTTCTCCCTCCACTTACGGTGCACCACAGTTCTACAACACGCACTCCCCCACAGGCAATGGATTCGCAAACTTGAATACCCAGATGGCCCAGATGCAGATCCAGCCCACTTCCCCTGTACAAATGTCACCTGGGTTGGTTTCGGGCACGAGCAGAACAGTATACTTGGGCAACATCCCCCCGGAGACGTCTGCAGAGGAGATCTTGGGGCACGTGCGCAGTGGACAAATCGAGTCTGTCAGACTTCTGCCAGACAAGAACTGTGCTTTCATTTCGTTCTTGGATGGGAGCTCTGCCACGCATTTCCACTCGGATGCTATCTTGAAGAAGCTCTCCATTCGCGGCCAGGATATCAAGGTTGGATGGGGTAAACCCTCGCAGGTACCAACTTCTGTTGCTCTCGCGGTTCAACAGTCGGGTGCTTCAAGAAATGTTTATCTCGGCAACCTTGAGGAAACTGTTACGGAGGATGAGCTCCGTGAGGATTTGAGCAAGTTTGGACCCATCGACACCGTCAAGATTGTCCGTGAAAAGGCAATTGGCTTTGTACATTTCCTCTCCATTGGTAACGCCATCAAAGCTGTGGCCCAACTGCCCCAGGAGCCGAAGTGGCAATCACCCCGTCGGGTGTACTATGGGAAGGATCGATGTGCCTACGTTTCTAAGACCCAGCAGCAGAACGCTGCACAGTACCTTGGCATTGCTCCTGGATATGCTCATGTTCTCAACGGCGCTGATCGTGATCTGATCTCCAACGCTCTGGCACAGCAATCTGTTGCAGCTGCAGCTGTCGCTACCACTGCTGGAGGAATCAACAACCTTGGTAACCGAACTGTTTACCTCGGAAACATCCATCCCGAGACCACCATTGAAGAGATTTGTAATGTTGTTAGAGGTGGCCTTTTACACCATATTCGATATATACCCGACAAGCATATCTGCTTCGTCACCTTTATTGATCCTACTTCCGCAGCTTCTTTCTATGCCTTGAGCAACTTGCAAGGCTTAATGATACACAACAGGAGATTGAAGATTGGCTGGGGAAAGCATTCTGGCGCACTTCCAGCTGCAATTGCTCTGGCTGTTAGTGGAGGTGCTTCCCGAAACGTCTATGTTGGAAACTTGGATGAGTCCTGGACTGAGGACAAGCTGAGACAGGATTTCTCCGAGTATGGTGAAATCGAACTAGTGAATACTCTCCGAGAGAAGAGCTGTGCATTTGTCAACTTCACCAACATTGCGAATGCCATCAAGGCCATCGAGGCTATACGAGGCAAGGACGAATACCGCAGATTCAAGGTCAACTTTGGAAAGGACCGTTGCGGAAACCCTCCTCGCCAAGTGCAACAACCGCAACAGTCTCCCCGCAATGATGGGGTTAACTCTCCTCCCCCTAATAGTGGTGGACTTCAGCCTAGCCAAAACGGTAGTTCGCCAACCAATTCTCAAGCTCCTGGTTCAGCCAATGGTAGCGGAAACTTCCAGCAGTCCGCATCTACACCCTCAACTATTCTCAACGCAGGTAGCAACAACCCGCTCACGATGTACCTGAACCAGGTTTCCCAACAGGCTCAAGCCCAACAACAGCAGCAGCTTGACCCATACTCCGTCGCTCAACTTCAGCAGCAGCAACAGCAAGTGCTTCAAGCACAACAAGCTGCGTTGTACGGAAATGGCTCTCAGAATCTCGACGCACTTGACATTTCCCAGCAAAACATGGGTCACCAGCAGTCTGCTAGTATCAACGGGTTTCAGAGTGGAATTTCTGGTGTCCCAACAATGAATGGCTTGTTGGCACCTGCTCGTAGTCAGCACAATCGTGCTGTCAGCTTGCCAGTCTTTGCTCAGCAACTAGAGAACGGGGGCCAGCAGAACGGCGACCAACAGAGACGTGGACACCAATATCAAAGCTCCTTTTCTGGGTTGGGTAACGGCAACGGAGCCTTCTCGAACGGGTTTGGTCTTGCGATCCAGGACAACTCGGGTATGAACATGAATGGATTGAACGGATGGGCAGAAGAAGAGGTTGTGAGTAATTAGGTCGGGTAAAGCTGGTGAATAGAACGATGGATTTTTTTGAAAAGAATTTGGATACCTGCATGGATATTGTGTTATAATACCTTCCTTCACTGTGTTTGCTTATTTCTTTTTTGACAATCGCACTTCTTTGGTTTTTCTGCGTATTTTGTTCCAGGATCTATCTTGCTAGGCACTAGCAGTTCGTTGCCTTTGCCTTGCTCTTTGAAGTTTCCAGGTTTGGAGAGAGAGAGAGCTGCTTAAAAAAAGAAAAGCAACAGTGCGAGCGAGAGATGACCGATGGGTGGAGGAGGAAAAGCAAGAAAGACGGAGTTGGTCGATGAGCGGAGATGCGGATCGCATAGCTTTTCATGTATTTGTAGGGTGCTATGTGTGTGTGTGTGTGTGTGTGTGATGGACATCGAGTGAATAGTGAGGCAATGCATAGAGAATTGATTGGGCTCATTTTCCATCCATCATATCTTCAAGGATTCTATCTCTATGGAACCGTCCCGCTGGGTATAACGTAGAGGAGTTTTGCTTGCAGATCTTCATGCTGAATATGTGAAATACGGTATTAATAAGAAGTTGTCCGATCTAATGAGAAAAGGAAGATGCACTCACTCACCCACCTCCTTCGTCTTCCCCCTTCTATGTCGCAGCTATTCTAAATTTAACCGAGGATGTGATGAGAAAAGGAAGATGCACCCCCCCACCTTCCCCCCTCTTCCTCTTTCCCTCCCTTTCCTTCATGTCGCAGCTATTTTAAATTTAACCGAGGATTCGATGACTGGGCTGATGACTTGGCTGAATACAATGAGGTGTGTATGTAGTATTTGGTTATGTAACCACTATACAATAAATACCATAGGGAGTTTCAATGCGCTTGTGGATTGCTGGTTTCGTGGAATAGGTAAGTTGGTAGGTTGATGGGTTGATGGATGAATTGGAATGGATGAATTGGAATGGAGCTATTTTTGATGAAAACGAAAGGAAGGAAGGAAGGAAGGAAAAATAGATTATGTTAAACAATAGTCCACTCCGAGGGACATCACAGGTCAGAAGGAAGGTGTGGGTAGAACAGTGGTTGTTATTGAGTGTGTTGAGCTAAGTTCCTGATCGCTAAGCTCTCCCGCAGCCTTCGTACCTTAGGCTACGAGCTATCCACTGAACCTCTATTTCTCCAACAGATTATATAATTTCAATCCTGAACCCCTTTTTCTTCTCCTCCTCCTCTCCCTCTCCCTCTCCCTCTACCTCTACCTCTCCACCTCCATCACCCCCTCCTCCGCCCTCAAGATCCAACCCCCTCCACCCCCTAATAACATCCTTGGCTACATCCAAGCTATTAACAGTCCATTTCCCCACCCGACGGAATCTTATTGGGGGGGTGATGATGATGGTTTGGTTTTGAGGTGGGGGTGGGGGTGGATCTTTTTTCTTTTCCTTTCCCTCTTTTTTATTATCCTCTTCCTCTTTTTCAATTTCATTATTAGGAGGAGGAGGAGGAGGAGTGATGGCGGTGGTAGCAGGAGTAACAGGAGTGGTAGTAGCAACAGGAACCAAAAACAAGCCATCTAAAATACTATACCGCGAAACCATCTCTCTCCATCCGCAATCATATGTCTGTGCTGGATCAAGGATTTCTCGTGTGAGGTGGTGGATGGTTTGGGGGTTGGTTGTGCGGAGGGGGAGGATGTAGAGGGGGGGTTTTGGGGTTGGGTTTGATTCTGAATCTGCATCTGAATCTGCATCTGCATCTGAATCTGGAAAAGGAGAAGGGGTATCGAAGTATACAGAGAAATCTGACGTGGTGCTGGTGCTGGCTAATTGCACTTCTTCCTTGGGGTTATGATTCGTTTGGATCGTGATCACGGCTTCTCTACTACTATATCTACATCTAGCAAGTTTCCCGCGCAAGACTAGTAGTCCAGAGGAGATTTGTCCAAAGGGTTCGGTGGGGTGCAGAAGGACGGTCGATGCTTCAACCACGCTTACTAGATCCGTGGAATGGGTGTGTGGGCTGAGATGATTATATACATCTTCGATTTCGGCATTAATGGATGCCCAGGACCAACTTGGTGCTACATATGGTGGTGGTGGTGGTGGTGGTGTTGTAAGCTGGTTCTCATGTATATACTTTGGTGTTTCTTGTGTTCGATGTTTCTTGACGGTCCAGAGGAGTTGCGAGGTGAGTTCGTGGGACCAGAGACCTGCGAGGTAGACTGGTTGTTGAGATTGAGTAGTATTCCCAACAACCCCAGCACTCCCAGCTCGCGCAAGAAGTAATGAGTGGAAGACGGATGTCAAGCCGGAGATGGCCACCAGGCAATCCGTTCGCTGCGTCAACATGCGTTTCGTATAGCTGCTCACCAATCTAGCCCAGACCGAATGAGCTTGAACATCGAATCCTGCTTCATATATCTCCAACCTCTTCTCCTCACCACCACCACCACCACCAGCAGTATCTCCCTCCGACACCAGCACGGGATCCACCACGGGACTCACCATCATGAGATCAAAAACCCGCTTCTCCTTCCCAGCCCCTTTATTAGTACCGAACTTCGGATACTCGGAGAAGCTCGCATCGGGAAACTCCCGCGGAAAGGCCTCGCCCGCGTTCATCTCCGCACACTCCCAGTACAGATGCTGCGTGGGCCCGAAGTGTAGGTTACATCGTGATAGCAGGCGCTCCTGTAGCACCCACGCGCGGGAGTTTAGTGGTCCCTGATCGACGACTTGTGTCCAGTCGGATGGGTTGTAGGCTTGGAAGTAGCGGTTTTGGAAACGGAGGAGCGCTTTCTGGGAGTGGGGAGTGGGTTGGATGGGACCGGCGGCGGCGGTGATGGTGGTGGTGGTGGTGGACGGGCGGAAGAGACCTTGTGTACTGTTGGAGGATGAGGTGGCCGAGATGTTGCAGGCGGCGGCTTGGTAGACGGCGGCCATGCGGGCGGACTCGAAGCGCCAGTCCGCGGCCGAGTCTTGGATGATGCAGAGGGAGTCGATCCATAGATAGGCGAAACCCAGGGCCTGGGTCACGAGAATCGCGTCTTGGAATGTTTTAGGGAGGGTTGGGAAGGGGAGTCCGTGGTGATGCATGGAGTCGATGTTGGATTGCTGGAGGGTGGTGGGTTGTGAGGTGCCCCAACAGTGGGAGAGGGTTAGGTAGGGTGTTGAGGGTGGAAGGTGGATTGTTGTTACGAGGTGGACGAGAGGAGGTGAGGTATTGGAGATGGAGAGGAGACGGGTTGGGAGAGTTGAAGATGGGCGCTCGCAGAGTTTGTGGGTTGCACATTCTGATAGCCATTCTTGAGCTTGGGATATGCTTCTTTTGTACGCTAGGGGGATTTGATCTGTAGCAATTGCTGCGTTTCCCACTTCTTGCTCATCTTGTGAAGCAACAAATTCCTCTATCAAATGTCAATTTCTGAAAATGATATATACAGGAATCCCTCAACACTCACCTTGCACGATATCCGCCTCATCGACAGCTTGGATACGAATCGAGCCACCTCCCCAGTTCAGATTATACGGCAGCGACTTCGTATAAACGTGAAGTTCCGTCTCATCAGAGATCTGAGCAATGGGCGGGCAGATCAGGAATAGGTAACATAGATGACAGCCATCAGCTGCTCGGATTCTGAGTGACTGGAGGCTTGTCGTAGGACTGTCGGAGGAGAATTCGGGAAAAGGTTTGTCGAGGACTTCACGACATAGACCACAGAGAGGTGACTCCAATCCCACTCTTGCTGCGACTTGATTCTCTCTTAGGGTCTCTGTCATTGTGGTTGATGCCTGCGATCTTGTTGCAGTATGCTTCTGTCCTGTGGTTTTTTCCTTATCTGACTTTCCTGATTCCCGGCCTGAACAATGATGTGGGTATTTCATTAGATCATGTTGAGATCAGATGGCCCACAATCAAGTATAATAATGGGGATTCGCTCGTGGATCTTATCTAATGCAGTCATGGCTATTTAAAGGATAACTGTCAATGATCTGGACACATCTGCTCCCTACTAGTAGAGAAGATCAATTTATAAATGACGCGCAAAGATAACGAACGGTTTTGTAACAGATGGAACAGTGTGGCGATGGATGTATATAAGATATTAGACGGAGATAGAGACTTCTAACTTCTAGTCAATGAGTCAAGGATGACAGGAAATAGGAAATGCCAACAAGTGAAGAATAATAATGTGATGTGAAGGTGGGGTATCAACGCGGGGTAGTTCTGGCTAAGAAGTCTCCATTACTGTATTCATGTTCGCTTTCGAATAATATGTCTTGAGACTCTCTGGAGCGTGACTCCAGCGAATATTAGAGAATGAAATTCAATCCTCTACTAAGGGGAAACTCGAGGATTCTAATCATAGACTCTTTATACTAAAAAAGGGATAACGAGTGGGTACAGGTGCTAGGGCTGGGGCTGGTCAGATTAATTAGGTAGGCCTCACGTTCTCGGTTTTACTTCGCTTAAACACAAGATGAAGAAAAAGAGAACAAATCCGAGAAAATGTCTCGGTATGAGACAATTACATGTATCGTTTGATATACGAAGAATTACTTTAATCCTATTAAATCTTCTCAAAAATGTCCCATCTAAAAACTAATTTAATTACATCGAAAATACCTCTTCTTCCTAACCCGACCGACCGACCCTCTCCCCCCCCTCCCAAAAAAAATTCATCCGAAAATCATCCCCCCCAAAAAAAGAAAAAAAAAATCCCCAAAAAAATTTGTGTGATGTCCCTCAGGCGCGAGTCGAACCTGATACAGCTGTTAGCAGCCGTCTGAGAGAAATTCCAACAACAATCGGAAGATGAGGCACTTACGCGCGACATTCCGGTGAGACTGAACAATTACAGCCGGACGCCATAAACCAACTAGACGACCGAGGGTTGTTTGCAAGACCGCGAGGAAATGCTGATTTGTGCTGGGGGAATTCTTATTTGGTTCCATAGATGGGGTAGAGATTTTTTATTTTTTCTGTGGGGACCCGCTTTCGGTTGTGAGGTTCGGTTAATTACGTGAAGCGAGGTGGGAGGAAGGGGAGGAAGGGGAGGGGAAGTCGATTTTCGAGTTGAGAATATGCGCTGCTGGATTATTGGATATCTTGTGTGTTTTAAAATAGCGGGAATCGGTTCAGATAGATACCTTCATACTTCATTATCTTATGATACAACATTTACCGTATCCATTATACTACGAAGTAGGTGCATTCCTCCAAAGCCGCAAATTAATTATATATAATGCATGTAGAGTCGTTCCAGTCACCATCTGACTATTATCATTATGGACAGACTTCGAACCAGATAGATATACATCTTACCCTCTAAAAGTATCTGACCTCCTATCTTCTTCTTCTTCTTCTCCTTCTTTTTCTTGAATCTCCCTCGATGTATTCGATACATGCACTCCTCATCGGCCCAGTCATAGTGCGCATGCTTAGACCACACATACACCAGAATTTGAAGCACCGATTACTAATTCACTATAGCCAGAAGACATGCACCGGACAACATACATATCTCTCTCTCTTACAATTTTCAATTCCGCTCTTACCAGAAAATCCGAGTAAATATTCTAGAAAGAAACCAAGCATCTCTGAATCTCCACAGCATCCCCACAACATCTCCAAGAAATCCCGAAGTAAAACAAATCACTTTAAAAATGGTTTAATTTATAGGCAACTTGTAAATAAAATCATGGATTAATGACAGATGGGCAATCCGAAACCCGCTACGGAAGTGTCTGTACTAGTCGAGCTCTAGATATGGTCCCGTGGGCGTGAAAAGGTGATGTGTGATGGGTCTCATTGTTTGGTCTACGTGCAGAGTTTGAAGTGTTTATGATGGATGTCAAGTAGGGTATGGAGGGGAGTTGGATTATGAAAGGTGCGAGATCAATACTAATTGGGATGGTTTGTACTTGAGAAGAAGAGGAGGAGGAGGAGGAGGAGGAGGAGGAGGAGGAGGAGGGCGGAATTGAAACGATGATGATGGAGATTTGAGAGTGAGTGAGGCGTGTGCTAAAGAGGAGAGCTGGGGAAAACGTATTTCTTAAATTGTGTATAGAAAAGGGAGACTAGTGAAAGTAGAAGCTTGCTTGATGTTGTGATATATTACATGTAGTTATTAATGCCGTAATGCATGCCTGTCAATCCATTATCCATCCCATGTTCCCTCCACGCCATCCATGCCCATTCTCCGTTACCTTGTCCCATAACATCGCCACCTTCCCAGACCCTTACTTACAAGTTGTGACCTTGTATTCAACAGTATCATTTCCAGTCTTCCAAATCTTAGGCTTGAAATCAAGATAGACCAACTAAATTCCCGTTAGTATATTACCCAATATTATCTACTTCCACTCAACCCCCAACGGAACTCAAACATACTTCTCCCTTCTCCGGCGTCCACTCTCCGTTTGTATCCCTGTAGTAAACAAGTTCTCCGCTACCCGCATCCTTCACCTCGACGGTTGTGTGACTGATCGTTCCCTCGGTGGTCCACTCGATATTGTAGCAGGCAGACTTCGAGACGAGGAAAGGTTTGCTGCATCGCTGATTTCCGTCACTGTCAATGCACTCTTCGATTGCAAAGTCTAGGATTTTGCCAGATGCTACTTCGCTTGTCTCTATATTATTGTTAGATTACTGCTAGGATCTTCGGAGCAGAACATGTAGATGGAACTGGCAACTGATGCATGATGAGAAAGCGTACTCTTGGCTGTCATGCAGCCAGTGGCAACAAGGCCAGCTGTGAGGAGTTGTTGAGCGTTTGGAATGTACATTTTGATTGAGTGATGGTATCAATTAAGTGTTGATGAATTATTGTTTTAAGAGGTGAAAGTGACGGATGGAATGTATATGGGATTAGGATTTGGATTTGAAGTGGTATGTTGTTGTTTCTAAGAGAATCACAGAGTTCCAGCCTAGGTACCTACAGCAAGGCACCAGCAAACAAACGCGGAGAAAGATGACGTGGGGACTTCTAGCGGCATCTGCGAGGAAGATCATGACGACAATAAAATATAGCCCGACACGTGATACTGTATTGGCTGGAGTCACTCGATCTAAACGGCATCTCCCCAATCCACATCATGTCAGCCACTCATCGTTCATGGTCTAACTTCGTACATGTGGCACGATATGCCTAACGGCAACTTATTTTGCCTCGGGGGCACGTGTGGAATTGTGAGCTGGGACTGGAGGTTAGTTCCTTGCTTTTAGTGAGCCGAACGAACTAAGGTAATCAAGTATCTTCAAAGAAGAAGAAAACAGTATTATATACCTATACCAATTCAAGAATGAAGCCGTAGACATAGAGCCAGCAAGAGAGAGGACAGCGGAAAGCAAGCAAATAATAAACAAAAAGAATGCCATCCTCCCAGATCGGAATTCAAGACCGGAATCCTCGGCGCATGCAACGCTTATCTTGCCTCCATGCGGTAATTCCTGTAAATCCCTAAAAAGATATATATACTCTGAGCCGTTGAGCCCCTCTCTTTGAGCATTCTATTCCATGACTCGGTATTTGATACAAACCACCTGCACTGCAAGTTACGGATGGCAATGGGAAGGGATAACTCAAACTCCGACTTGGATCCACATAAGTCCGGGTCAAAAGACGATTCGCCAAGTAGCCAATGAACGACTCGGAAAACAGATTCGAGGGAAAACCAATCCGGATTCGAGGACTTGGAATTCAGCCGATTCTTACTCGTGATCGAGAATGGGATATTAGCCAATATATATTCGTTTTTTTCCCAGCCTGAAAGAAAGATAATCAGTTTCGTAGCATCATTCCCTCAGTCTCAATCCAAGTGTGAAGAGGAGTAGAACATATTTGATTCCATCGATCACATCAAGCGAGTCACCAATGCAATACAACCGATCAAAATGTCAACAACAACCTCCTTCTTCAAATCCCAACTCTTCACCACCCTCCCCTACCCCACCAAAAAATTCACCGGCCAAACAATCATCGTCACAGGCGCCAACATCGGCCTCGGCCTCGAAGCCGCACGACACTTCACCCGCCTGGAAGCCACGAAAGTGATCCTCGCCGTCCGCACCCCCTCCAAAGGCCACACAGCCAAAACCTCCATCGAGACCACCGAACCACACGCACACGCACACGCACACGCACACCGCCCCGGTACCATCGAAGTCTGGGATCTCGATCTCGCTCGCTACGCCTCCGTCGCATCCTTTGCGAAGCGCGTCGCCACCCTGGAGAGACTCGATGTCCTGGTTGCGAATGCAGGTATCTATACCTTTGCTTTTGCGCTGGCGGAGGAAGATGAGAGGACTGTGACGGTGAATGTGGTGAGTACGCTGCTGCTTGGCATCTTGCTCGTGCCGAAGATGAGGGAGAGTGCGGTTAGGTTTGGGGGGGTGCCGGTGCTTACTTTTACGGGGAGTTTTACGCATGCGCAGACGGGGTTTCCGGAGGGGAGGGAGGAGAGGATTTTTGAGGCGTTGAGGGTTGAGGAGGGGGCGAGGATGGAGGATCGGTATGTTATTGTCTTTTTTTTTTTTTTTTYTTCTTCTTCTTCTTCTTGTGGGGTTTGGATAAGGGGGAAAGAGGAGCTGATGGATACATGTGATCGCAGGTACAAAGTTTCAAAACTAATGCAGCTCCTTCTCGTCCGTGAACTCGCAGCCAAAGTGTCCAACTCGCCCAAACAAGGCCGTATCATCGTCTCCAGTATCAACCCAGGCTTTGTCGACACGGCAATCATGCGAGAGGCAGGATACTTCCACACGAAGTTTCTCTGGGTGATGAAGAAACTATTATCGAGAAGTGCAGAGGTGGGAGCGAGGACGCTGGTCAGCGCTGCTGAAGGCGGAGATGAGACGCACGGAGAGTATTTGGATGATTGTAAAGTTGGAGTGTAAGTGTTTCCATTCTATATACTAGATGTGATGTGAGAGATAGAGAATTGAGGATTAATTTATGATAGGGTCTCGGCTTTTGTGAGGAGTGAGGAGGGGATGGCGACTCAGAAGAGGTTATGGAGTGAGTTGTCGGAAAAGTTGGAGAAGATTCAGCCTGGGGTCATGGGTATGATATGAGAGATGCGGTTTATTAGACACTTTAGAAAACTTCTATCTGTATAATAGTAATGCCAACTAAATTTACAGCGAGCAGTGATCTTGGCACAATCGTGTGATCCATCTGTTTGTTTGTTTGTTTGCTTGCGAGTCGCCTAATTCAGGAGGCGGCACTTGTGAAGTTAAGCGGCATGAGTACAGTACTGCCGCAAGCCATGTGGTCTGTATCACGACCTACAGTCATGTTATTATCTCTAAGCTCAGTAGATATACAAATACCGCTACTTGAACCAGTCACTGCCTGCCAAATTCAGATCAGCGTACCATTCTCTTGTAGTCAATCAGTTTCGAGACGCCAGCGGCTACCAATCAACTGAACTTTCCCCCTTGCACCACCAAAAGAAGTCCAAAAAACCATCAGAAACACAAACATCTCCATAGCAGGAACTAAACCTCTCTCTCTCTCTCAGAGAAATTTCAGTATGGAAAAAAGTTAAACAGACAGACGACGTTCTCGGTGGGAGGGGTACAGACGGCATTATTTTCTTCCACTTAGAAGATATCGGTGTAGTAATGAAAAGACTACCTACTACCTACTTACGACTCGAGTACTACAAGCATTGAAAGAAACTCTGGATATCATTTCCACACACCCACTACAGATAATAAATCTATCTATCTATCTATAAAAACACAAACACAAACACAAACGCAAACGCAAACGCCCACCGAAAAAAAATCCCTTGCCTCCCATACCTCGTATCCTGTACTCAAAAAACCGTCGAGAGTCTAGTCTAGATTAAAAAACTCCGTCGAAAGATGAATACTTCCCAACCCAACCCAACCTAAACCTAAACCCAAACCTAAACTTAAACCCAAATCTCCTCCAACATACATGTGTAAATCAAACACGCCAACATATTCAAACATTAACAGGCGGCACGCGATCCAGTAGGTTATCCCAATTACCGCCCTTTCCCCCCTCTTCCATAGCTTGCACCTCCTTCATGACAAGTAGCTGCCTGACTCCACAGTACCCACCCCTCTTCGCCGTGCGCTTATAATCGACGTAATACCCCTCGCTGCCCCAGTACTCCTTCCCTCGGACTTTCCCCACCGTGGCTCGGTCATCTAATACCCGTCCTTCTAACCTCTTTCCCGCTGCCGGGGCTGGGGCAGGGGCATCGAACTCATGCTCCGCTTTCCAAACAGCTTCCTGTTCCGTCATATTGCTATGGATAGATATCCAAAGCCTGTCACGAACCACCTGCCCTTCCTTTTCCGAACGACGGTAGTTCCACCGTGGCATGTGCGCAAGATAATTCAACACTCTCTGCAAAGGACTCATCAACCTCTCCCACCTCTTTGCAAACGAGATGCCCTTGAACGCGCCTTTCGAATATGCCGTCCGCACATACGGGTTCATATAGATTCCCACGTCCGCCCGTTCCGCATTACTACGAATCGTCGGCTCGTGTTCCTCGGGAGTCAAAGCAATGATATCGGCATGAATCAAGCAACACTCGCTGGAATCCCAGAAGGGTTCCGGCTCGCTCCTGAAGCGTAGAGGGAGTTGTGGAACACCAAGACCATTGTTCGCTTTCGTCTTCGCCATCTGATTAACTGCTCGGGGCGAGCTTGACGGGTCGTTTTGCGCCTCTGGATGGACATCCGCCGAAATCGAGATACTCGTGGCCTCGTCTCCTTCCCTAGCCCAGAAATATTCTCCCCGAAAGGCAACCATCCCTCCCCAACAACTCCTAACTCTCACCGCATCTTTCCCGGCCAACACATCATTCCTAGTCGTGGCCTCCCTCTCCGCCGAAAACCATGGGAACAATGGAACACCGATCGAGTACCCTTCGATATCTCGCGTCGCAAACGTATCATAGTACTTCCAACTGGTTACAAAATCTGCAGCGCAGACAGCTTTGTAAACGCTCTCCCCTTTCTCATTCAGGTTTGTGCCCCAGAGTAACCTCAATGCGCCTTCAGCTTCGAAGTATACATCGTTGATAAACAAGATTTTATCCCACTTTTGCGGCTTTCCGCCTTTCGAGTCCGGCTTATAAAGTGGCTCGAGGGCTTTATTCCTCACTTCCGCGAGATACGCTATCCTCTTAACCTTCCATTCCCCCGTCGGCAGCAGCGTCTTCGGGATCGTCGACATGTCAAGCGGTTGTTCCTCCTCGCTCACAACACTACTCTCGCACTCCAGCGAGCTCTCCAGCTGCCGTAACGCAGCTGTCGGCCCGCCATATATCGACACAAACACCCGCTCACTCCCGATGCTCTCCACGAGCTCAAGCAAGCTCTTGCCCCATGCCCCGGTTATGAGCGAGCCATCGATGATGTTGGCTGCTATGAAGACTGTTTCCGTGCTGGAGGGGGTGAAGGCGGGCGCAGCGGAGAGCGAGTAGGAGGCATTGAAGATAAGCTGCCAGGTGAAGAAGGATACGAGGAGCAGAGAGACCGGCCAAGGTCGACAAGTGCGAGAGACGCAGCGACGGAGTTTGCGCTGGAAGGCGTTACGCCGATTTGGGAGAGGTTTGTCTTTGAATTCTTCGGTCGAGGAGGAATCGAGGTCTAGGGAGGTGGAGTTGCGAGGGAGGGGGTCGTAAGTTGAGCGTGAGGGAGACATGGTGTCTAGGGGTTCCTCGTAGATGGACGATATCTAGATCATTGAATCGTAAATCGATTGTAGACGTTCCTCCTCAGATAGTTGTGAGGAGAAGCATAATTTTATGAGTGATTAAACCGGGAGGGGATATTGCTGTCAGGCAGAATCGCAGTAGCAATTCGTGGTGTTGTTAGATTCGGATTCGTATACGCACTGGTACAGTATCTAGGGATCCAGGGTGGCCCGGACTTTTAGCCACACGCGGACGCGGCCACCGGCACATGCTTAGGCCAGCGAATTCATGTCGTGTCCGCAAGGAGGATAGCCCGAAAGGTTATTTCTGCCACCTGGGAAGGGAAAAATCTCAATAATAATAACTCTATCAATTTCAATAATTCAGAAACATCGTTCCGCAAAGTCAATGATGTGATGTCTGGTTGCTCATGAGAAGCTTCATGAATGTGGAATATCCAGGGGCCAATCCTCACGAAGTTTCCCTGGCCTTGAAGCCCCTTACTGTACTCGTATTGGACCCAAATTCTCTTCACAGATCCGAGTCGTAACATAAGCTCGATTGTTTACACTGTATCACTAAGCTCATATAATACAGGACTGCCCCTAATGCGTGCATGCTTCTCTAGCTCAACACTCGGAACCGCCATCATAATTCATTAAATGAGGAAAAACTATAAGCAATGCAGGACTGGCTCAACTATCTATGGCATACGCATGTCCAGTCCCACAACATGAGAAGTAACGAAGAGGTAATACAAGGCCGATGCAAGAGCAAATGATGCAATTGTACTAACAGCTAGGAGCCTGCATGATGACCAGCTATCAGCGTTGTCGATATTTTTAGATATCTTGGTAATAGAACTCGGTATCGAAATCGAGACTAATGAAATGGGGAAGAAGCTGCAACTGTCAATGATGTGAGTTTCTTACTTGCGGCGATCTCTGCCACCACAGAGACGCATGATGAGTCCGCCGATCCAATCAACAAATACAACACGCCAGAAGGCCTTTAAGATATTTCTGGATTCGGCATCGTTTGTGACAGACCGCATCGAGCTTGGTGTCAGGGGCCGGTCGAAAATCGGTGATGGTGGTTGCTTTCGAGATTTGAGCTTTGCAATCCCGCTCTTGTCTTCGATTGCAGAAGTCTTAGCAGTATGAGCCGGTTGCTCAAGATGATCTAGGTCTGCAGTAGATCCACTAGGTGTAGCTTGCTCGACACGGATACTGGGACTGGCGGGTATGTTGATTGCCTGAACATCTTCATCGTCATTTTCCAGTTGTCTATCTCCTACAACGATGGGAATTGTGGGGACACCTTGCGATTGTGAGTTCATGTTGGATGCTCCTTCGGCGCCGTCGAGAGATCGATTGACATCGTGTGCTAGGTGCGACTCGCCTTCTTCAGTAGATCCAGCCGTTACTTCGGTAGTATTTCCATTCTCAAATGAAACAGTTGCAGGCTTTTCATTCTCGCTCTTATTTGAGATCGCAGGTCTAGCAGTATTACCGTCCTTCTCAGCCCTGCTTGAATCACCTGGCTTGCTTCCTGTGCTTTCAACCTTGCTCAGATCTACCGGCCCGCCATCACCGTTGACTGCTGCGGCACCAGGGAGTGGTTCCTGTTCTTCATCGTTCTCCTCGGCAATTGCGTTGAGAGATGCGGAGCGTTCTTGGTGGGCGATAGGGTTTACAGATTTTCCTGGGGCATGGATTTCCTCGGTAATGTAGGAATTTTCACCGCCCACACAATCGGCTGTGTCAGGGGGAAGACGGGCTTGCATCATTGCCAGATGTCTCAAAATCCCTTCACGATCTTCTGGAAACTTCTTGATGGTTGGATCATTGAGGTCAAAGACTGTTGGCTCTTCGTATCTCGAGGGTCGGCGTGCAAGTGGATCTGTAATCTTATGTCGACAAGGCTCGGTATAATCTACTGGACCAGAACACTCGTGAGGAAATCGTGGGACCTTCTCATTTGGTGGAGTCTCAGGAAATTCAATACTCATATCATTCATGACCGCAAAGTAGCCACGAGCTTCAAGAAGGTCGCCCTGGGAAACATTAGCTAGATTCAAATATACCGAAACTCGGTGGGGAGAACCTACAAGCTCTTTCTTTGTAAGAGGGGTGCGGCCATCAATGATAGCAGCAACATCAGCGACCTCCGCTGCTGTATTTGCAACTTCTGGAATGGGTGTGGTAGACAAGCGTCTATAACCAATACGACCAGCCTCCTCGTCAGAGATGGGTGGTGTAGGAGCTTCTCGATCAAGGCTCGCAGCAGAATCCGCTACCTCAGCTGCAACATTTGCAATGTCTGGGGTACGTGCGCCATTCCGGATGATGGTCTGGTCTGGCCGGTCTGTATTCTGGGCGCGAAGGTTATAGGCACCCTTCTGGCTGCTAGTTGCAGCTTCAGTATCAAAGTCGTTGCCAAAGCCGGGCTCTAGATCCACCTTTTCAACGATTACTTTGGGGGGAGCGGCCTGCGAATGTTCCGGAGTCTCTTTGACACTCTTCCCCTCGATGTGTTCGGTATAGGGCTTCTCAAAGTTCAAGGCCGGTGTGAGAATGGGTTTGAGTTCAGGCTCAGGTTCGGGTTTGGTTACGGTGATCTCAAGTGTAGGTGCCCGTGCAGGTACAATGCTCTCGGGAGAGTGTGGAATTGCGGAATTGTCATTCGTCTCCTTTGATTCTTCAACAAGCTCGGCCTTTGCACTCTGCGACTGTGTTACAGGTGTTGCTTGTGGCTCGAACTGTCTGATTGTGATTGGAGTTGGGACTCCCCCTCGTTCATCGCTATCCTGGATGATCTCGTCCGAGAATAGAACGTCGGATGTCTCTCTCGTGCCCATCGCCTCTTCGGCGTGGTCTTCAGTTGAATGCTCCATGTCTGCGGATGATGAATCTTTTTGTTTGGGTGGAGCGTTATCAATCGTGTTGTCAGATTCTTTTGCAATAGGTACGGAGAGGAGGTTGTTTCGAAAGCCACTGTCATCCGTAACTGTGGAAGAGGTTGTCAGTTTCAGAAAGGAAGAAGACCACAAATGTTCTCGACAAGGCAATGACACAGCCTCAGATTAACTGAAAGAGGAAGCGCTTACCGGTCGGTGAATCCTCGTTCAATATCCACCAATCTCCTTCTCCAACGCGAAACTTGTATTGATATTCCTTCCCTTCCTCTACACTCACCTCGGCATGGAAGTCATGCTCGTTCTTGTCGTCGGTAGTGTATGCCATCTCTCGAGGATGTTGCCATGGTGGCTCCACGAAGGAACCTCCAAGATAGATCGGAGGCTGTGTGCCCGGTTTCGAGTATTTGACCGTCACGGAAACCTTTTTGGGCGCCATCGTGGGCACAAGATGCACTTACAAGCTGCAATCTTTGAAGGGGCCGGCTTGTTCTGCGCTGAGTGTTTATTATGGTTGTGGATTTTGCAAGAATTATATGTCTTTCCTCGTTTTCCTGTTATTGAATGTGGAAGGCACAGCTCTGAGATCTTTTTAAAATTAGTCCATCATCTCTCGGAATTGATTCGGCTAATTTCCTACAATGAATATCGAATGTATTTTTGTGACCTTGGAAGGGTTGTTGAATCGAATTCCAGTCTCCTGATATCATACGATTCATAGATCTGGATGCATACCCCTCACTGCGGGTGATCGATGCTTCACCTTGTAAGTTTGTATTCCTCAATATAAATCGACAAGATGGTGTGGTAAACCTGAATCCTCTCATATACATATGAATAATGACAAAGAACAAGCTCATGTGAGAAGTTGCCAATGATGTCGATACATCAATGTCTCTGATGTGTCGTTTGTTCTTTGTTTGGGCAAGGCTGTGGTAGATCAGCAAGGCGGGACAAAAGGCGGGAGACAAGGAATAGATACAGTATTCTACTTCGTAGATTGATTTTGAAGCCCGAAAGATCTCATAAGCTACATATGATGAAGGAAGAAGATGAAGGAGGTTAGATGTTCAATTGAGGATATCAGTCAGACGCCCCGTCTGGTATGCAGCTAATCATTCCCAACATATCTCTGCGGTGGTTACGGTATCCGGTCTTCCCAGTCTACCAATCAATGCGTGTCATGGTCTCTCCCCACCTCGATTTCCTTGCTGAGGGTTACAGTACTGTACATGTAGCTGACTGGCGTCATAATTTATCAATTGAAGCAACTCAAACCGAACCCTGGCAGAGGCGACAAAGCACACATGCCAATCCAATGATTGATACGAGTACACTCCCTATCAACATCCTGGATGTATTATGCCACACCTGCCGCGTGGACTTACATACTGTACAGTACTGTAGCTTGGGGAAGCTCCAAGCTCACGCCACAATGCATATGGGTCGCGGGAATGACGTGATGAAGGAATGAAGATAATGTATATCTAAAGTGGAAGAGGGAATTGGACAAAGATGCTAGATTTGAAACCCCGCAGAAGACTCATATAGATATGTATGATATAAGAGATATATGTACTTCGTAACAGTAATTACATGTGGATGTGTATGTATCATACAAACCATACCCGTACTTCGTACCCGTGCCCGTGCCCCGTGCCCATTCTTAACCTACTTTGGTATTCGGCGTATCAGTCCCGCCAAGCTTTCTCGCAGGTTCTACGCTAGCAGGGGGGTACCACCAATGAACTCATAATGCGCGCGCGCTG
>QYAL01000046.1:0-156985 GCA_003988805.1 Ploettnerulaceae sp. D365
AGGCTGGCATACAAAATATTAAAGGTTTCCAGTAAAGCAGCACTGCCAAGCATGACCCCTGCATTTTGGAACTGTTAGGCCTCCTACGAAGTAAAACAGCCCCGTGTGCCGAAAAATGTGATATTTTCGTTCCTAATGCAGGAACCACCAACTACCAACTAGGTACCAACGTACTACTGTACCCGACCCGATCAAAAAAAACTCGTCATCCCCCAGATTCACAGGGATCTCATTGGATGGGGGGACAAGGGGTGGAGCACTGACCCTTGTCTTGGCACTACGCCACAAACAGAAACCTTCGTGCTGTAGGGAAAGTAGAAGCTCATCAATTTAGGGGAGGATGGGATGGCCTGGGATGGGATGAGATGGGCTTGCTCTTGTCTTGCATCGCCCCATAAATAGCCATTTTCCTTCTTCCCTTCCCTTTTCTACCTCTTTACCTCTGCCTCCACCTCCACCTCTAAACCTCCCTTCCTTTCTCCCTTCTTCCTACTTCATACTGTCTTCACCACAACACGGCTGTTGACAACAAACACGAAACGGAACAACACATCGCTCGCTTTTCTCTCTAGATTAACTTTTTTCTTTTTTTAATTGACCACCAAGGTCCTCTACACTCGCTTTTTGTTGTCTTGTTTTCCTCCATATCACATAACCACCTACTCGCAAACATGCGTTCAGGCGGAATTCTTGCCCTCGCGGCTTCATTTTCAACTGCCTCTGCCACCATCTACAAGGGCTTCAACTACGGTGCTACCAAATCAGATGGCTACGCTGCCAGAGTCCAAAGTGACTTCGAATCCCTCTTTTCAACTGCCAAGAACCTCGTCGGTGCTTCTGGATTCACCAGTGCCCGTTTGTACACCACCATCGTATGTGACGCGTCCTTTCTCGTATCACTTGTTTATTTCTCTTCCCTCTCCTCTCTTCATAGCCCTGGATGTATCATACCTAACAATCATTCAGCAATCTGGAACTACGAGCGATCCTACCTCCGCTATTCCAGCTGCCATCGCTGAAGATGTTACCCTCCTCCTCACCCTCTGGGCCTCGGGAACCACATTCCCCAACGAATTGACCGCCCTCAAGTCTGCGATTACAAAATATGGTAGTTCCTTGACTGACAGAGTTGCTGCTATCTCCATTGGTAGTGAGGATCTTTACAGAAACTCGCCCACTGGTATCGCTGCCGGCTCCACCATCGGTGCCGACCCAGATGTTATTGTCGACTACATTAAGCAAGTCCGAGCTGCCATTGCTGGGACTGCTTTGAGCGCTATCCCCGTCGGACACGTTGATACATGGACCGCTTGGGTCAACAGCTCCAACCAAGCCGTTATCGACAACTCGGACTGGATTGGCGTTGATGCCTACCCATACTTCCAGAACACTCAATCCAATGCTATTGCAAGTGGTGCTTCCCTCTTCCAAGAGGCTGTCGACAATACTCTTGCCGCTGTTGGAAGCAAGCCTGTCTGGATCACCGAGACTGGATGGCCAGTATCTGGCAAGACTGAGAACCTTGCCGTTGCCAGCACTGCCAATGCGAAGACCTACTGGCAGGAGGTTGGATGCCCAAGATTCGGTGTCGTCAACACTTGGTGGTACACTCTCGAGGACACCGACAACAGCGCTTCCCCTAACCCATCTTTTGGCATTGCCCCAGGTTCGCCCCTCAGCAGCACCCCGCTCTTCGACCTCTCTTGCGATGGTTACACGTCCAGCTCTAGCAGTGCCAAGTCATCCTCTACTTCCTCATCTGCTACCAAATCAGCCACTGGCTCTGCCTCCGCAACTGGCAGTGCCACCTCCAGCAAGGTTTCCTCGGCATCATCTTCCGGCTCGATTGCCTCTTCTGGAAGCAGTCGTTCTGCCGCGACGTCAGCCGCTGATGGAACCGCAGGAACCATTGTTGCTACTGGATCCGGATCTTCCGCTACTGCAGCGTCAGGAAATGCAACTCTCTCGACCACTGCCACACCAACTGGCTCTAGCTCAAAATCATCCGGAACTTCCAGCACTACTCTGGCAGCATCCACTGGCAACCCAGCCGCTGCCCTTTCTCACCCAGTTGTGGCTGTCATTGGTGGTCTGTTTGCTGCTGTTGCATTCCTGTAAATTTCTTATATTTAATGTCTGGGGCGAATTGCATGCAAATGGCTGCACTGGTGGATGCTTTACTGGGGTTTCACTGTACACTACGTAAGGGTCTCTTAAAGATCAGCCAACAGGCAGTGGATGAAGAACATCCTTGGTCATGACATATACACACATAGACAAAAGTAATCATTCCATTTCTCATACTGCGCCTTCTCTCTGGATACAGTATAGTATGTATGCAGTTCATCTGAACTCTAAATCTCCGTCCCCTTGCCAGATCTAGATGTTTCGTAGTAGGTAATAGATGTATGAATGTCCCCCCTTTACGAGATAACCAGCAACAATCCCAGGACTTGGCAGAACGAACCTGTTACTTTTTTGTTTGATTATTATTCTCTGGTGAAGTGCAAATGACCAAGGTCCAAAGCTGCGACCACCAAGCCAAGCACAAATGGATACTGATACGCCGCCACAATCTCGACAATCGTTTCAAATTTTCTATCAAGCTTTTGATGATCTTGGGGATTGCTCACTTAAGCTTCTCCAAGAAACTCGGCCAGTACGAAGTACAGTATCTCCTTAAAATAAGCTCCACAAAAAGCTTGGGGCACACACGCGCGGTCAGCGATCATACGTACACCCACCCACTAAAAACGTGACACCGCGATCCTGTAAGGCTTCGCGGAGACCTAGAAGTTTGTTTTGTCGTGGTAAAACTGTAGGGAGAATAATGGGATGGGATTGAATTGAATTGAAGAAGGTCTCGCCCTTCGAGGTGTAGATATGTGCGCGCCTCTGATGGGAAGAGGTCCAATCAGCTCCCTTCACCCACTCTCAGCTAGACTGGGCGTCGCCAAGCCCCAGCTACAGATCTCCTTGGAAACAGAACTGAGAACACCACCAGGGAACCTGCAATCGCCTCTCCCACCAATCTTCAACGTCGTCATCTTGACATCCTGTCTCTACCTCCACATCTCCAGATTAATGCCCCGGGTCAATACAAGATCTGCGAGGTATTAATTCCACGAGTTTTCCGTGCCCCAGTTCCCCTCTCGGGTTCATTTCATCCCTAGATACAATTGCGCGACCGACAAGTTCACTACACAGCCTTCGCCATGTTGAATACACTCGTTTCACGCGCTGCGGCGGCGATTCTTCTTGGGAGCGGTGCTGTCGCTGCGATTGATGTGGACTTAACCTCGTCCAGTACGTCTCCACCAAGAGATCTAGAGATCTCGCGCCTAGCAGACTTCCCCCGCAATGTTTAAATTCTCACTAACCCATTTACGTAGCATCTATCAAGAACACTGCCGCGACATTAGCCTACGATATGATGACCTATTACAAAGGCAATCAGAGCGGTGGTATCATCGGTGTCCTCCCAGGCCCTCCTCCGAATCCACCAACTGGATGTTCGTACCCCTCCTCTTTTGCACACTCAAAATATGCATGTATAAAATGGCACTGACAATAAACAGATTATTGGTGGGAGTCCGGCGCAATGTGGGGTACACTCATTGATTACTGGCACTATACTGGTGATACTTCCTACAACGATGTCACAGCCAAGGGCATCCAAGCACAAGTTGGCGAGGATCTGGACATGATGCCAAGAAACTGGAGTCAGAGTATGGGAAACGACGATCAGGGCTTCTGGGGCATGACAGCGATGAGTGCCGCCGAAACCAACTTCCAGAATCCCCCCTCAGGGTCCCCAGGGTGGTTAGCTCTTGCTCAAGCTGTGTTTAACACGCAGGCTAGGCGGCCAGATGATTATTGTGGTGGAGGGTGAGTTTTTGTCTGCTTAAGGATAGGAAAATGCTGATGAGTGTAGATTGCGGTGGCAGGTGTATCCGTATCTGACAGGGTATAACTACAAGAACTCCATTGCCAATGGCTGTTTCTTTAACATTGCTGCAAGACTGGCCAGGTATACCGACAACACCACGTATTATGACCATGCTGTTACGACGTGGGATTGGATCCGCAGTGTGGGCTTCATCGATGCAAACTATAATGTTTATGATGGTGGTCATATCGAGTACAACTGCACGGACATCAACAAGGTGCAGTTCTCGTACAATATCGCTGTTTGGTTGCTTGGTGCTGCAAATATGTATAATTATGTTTGTCCACACCCTTCTCCTCACTCCTGAAGACTCAACTGACAAGGTAAACAGACAAATGGTAGCGCCATCTGGGAGGAACGCGTGAACCTCCTCCTCAACTCCACCTTCAACACCTTCTTCCCCAATGACATCGCCTACGAAGTTGCCTGTGAAGCCCACCTGACCTGCACCACTGATATGTACAGCTTCAAAGCCTACGTGGCTCGCTGGCTAGCTGCAACCTCCATGGTTGCACCCTTTACCCGAGACCGGATCATGCCAAAGCTCAAGGCCTCTGCTACTGCAGCAGCTAAGCAATGCGTGGGTGGCACAAACGGGCGTACTTGCGGTCTCAGCTGGTCGAGCGGCGCATACGATGGGACGTTTGGTGTGGGACAGCAAATGGCGGCTATGAGCGCGCTGTTTGTCAATCTGTTGCCATTAGAGACTATTGCATCTCCTCTCACGAACGCGACAGGCGGCACGAGTGAAGGCAATCCGGATGCTGGAGCTCATAGTGTAGCTAATCCTGAGGCACTGGTGCCGGCCACGGTGGGCGATAAGGCTGGAGCGGGAATTGTAACGACGCTGGTACTCGTAGGTGCAACAAGTATGTTTGGGTGGATGAGTTATTAAAGACAGGGGCGTTTCGACCGGTTTGGGAATAGGGATTTGTGGGTTGGGCTATTGTTGGATTTGAAATCGACATAGATGGACATGATGGGATGGGATGGGATGGGATGGGATGGGAAATAAAGGAATTAGGGATGGGGATGAACTGATAGTGTGCATTGGTTCCCCGCATTCTTATATGCGTGATTGGGTGTTGTCACACGGGTGTGAAGGCATCTGTCTATTTCTCCTTTTTCTTTTCCTTCTGGCGTTACCTTTTCCTCCCTCTCCCTCTTGCTTTTGCTTTAAGCTTCTTGTATCAAGGGAGGGAGGGATATGATCATAAATGAATGAACAGCGTTTGGCTCAGGGATACGAAATGAGCAAAAAGAAAGGAAAGAAAGGAAAGAAAGCAAGGCACGCGAATTCCGAACCGCGTTCTTCAATTCAATTCTGTAGTATTTTCCTTCTCTTTTTTTTTCATTATTGGCCTGGCTTGGTTTGGCTTGGTTTGGTTTGGTTTGGCGATGGCAGCCAGCCAGCATGCTAGTATTGTTGTTTGTTATACTGTGATGAATAGGATAGGATAGGATAGGATAAGATAATATAATATCAGATCAGATCCTTAAAGTACTTTAATACTACTACGTACATGAACATTTTCAAATTTTGCTCTTGAGATTTGAGTAGACTGCTGTGAATAAAGCTGGGGTGTTTTTTTTATGTCTGTGTCTTTGTATGTGGTTTTGTGGGTAGGTTAGGTTGGATTGAGTTTGGATTGTATTGGATTGTATTGGAGAGTGCTGAGTCTTGGGTCTTTTAGTGGGGATTTGGATTGAGAAATAGAGCAACAGAGCAAGTGTTTTTAGTTGGATAGTGGGCGGTGGGCGGTGGGCGGTGAGATCGAGGGCGGTGGGTTGGAGAGGTTAGAGTGAGTGAGTGAGTGTGTGTGTGAATGGGTTAATTTAAAGGTGAAGGGGAAGGTGAGGGTGGAAGTGGAGGTGGAGGGGAATGGGAATAATTGAATGAGGACTTGTTGTTTGGGAGCTATATAGTTTATACTTTGGTGTGATGAAGGTGTGATGAGGGTGATGAAGGTGAGAGTAGGGAAAGAATTAGCTAATAGCTAATAGCTAAGTGTAAGTATGTAAGTGTCAGTGTGTCAGTGTTAGTGTAGTAATTGTTGTTCTGTTCTGGCTTGTATTTTAAAGTGGCGTGAACAGGCAAAAACCTAAAACAATACAAAACAATAAGAGTACATAAGATTTGCATAAGGAGCACATAGGTAGGCATAATGGGAATATATGCATTGCTTAATTTCCTGGAGCCTGAAGCAGGTCTGTCTAAGGTACTTAAATATATATGGAGGAGAACTTTAGGCAAGACCCGGGTGGTTGGGTTGGTTTTGGGCCAGTACCCCTGCTTCCTAATGCTATTGGTTTTCACCCTATCACAATGGATAGCTTAAAGATAGCTGTGATATTATGCTGTCCTTGAAGTCCTTTATTATTCCCATTCTATAGCTTATAGTATAATACTTGGGGAGCCTAGAGAGAAATCAAAGAACAGTAGTTTGTGTTTACAAGGTTACTAAAGCTGTCGGTGACATCTGTGACCTGTCTTATACATCGAAGTAATTCCATCGTTACAGATACCATGAAGAAAGTTTTAACATTGTGTAATTTATATTGTTCTCATGTTAATACACTCTTTCCCTTCTGTACCTTCTAACAAACACATAGTGAAAATGATTCCCAATATTATTAGTTCATGACTTCATGTTTACAAAGTCACCAACTATGTCGGTAATATTATAGCAATGTCACTAGCAAGAGACAACAACTAGATTGTCCTTATCACGTGGAAGAAAGGTCTGCCAGGGGGTAGTCCTAGGCAGCCGTTTTGTTTACTTACCCTGTCAGAGCCGAAGGTCTTCTTCACGTCCACCACCGAACCACTCGCAACTTCGACAGCACTGCCATACCCCACCATACCATCTCCCCGGTACGTGTTTGCTTGCTTGCTTACCATGCGTTCAATCACTGACATCTAATAGCAAATTGAAAGAGCCTAGGATGGATCAAGTCAGAATCGAAGATGAGGATGAGATGCAAGACGATGGTGAGCAAATCTTGTTGTTTTTTCTGCTACTAGTAGCGTGATGCCTGTTACTGACCTCTTCGATCTGTATAGCTTTGTCAGGCAATAACACGCAGGGGGAGATCGAGGAGACTGTGGTTAATGCTTCTACCGCCACAGGCGTAGAAGAGGAGAAGAAGGCTTCATCTGATTCTTCAAATGACACAGATAAACCTCCCGTGTTTTACGCTCCGTTAAGGGTGAAAAAGCCACTACGAGTCTCTACGTCGGAAGTCATCTCCACCACGAGTAGCCCATCGACCTCGACCACTTCATACCCCCAGCTACCCAATTTTGTTACCTTTAAGTCTGCTTCCACAAAATCTAGCGACACGGCCAGTAGCGACTCATTTATGGCATCTGAGAATTGGCCAACAGATCCAGATCGAGATGTCATGTCAGCTATCACGCATACAGTCCTCCCAGAACTCGGTCCAGATCTCGCGATCCTCTTTTTCACTGAAGGTCGCCACCACAAGGTCTATAAGATTCAATCCTCCACTACTAGCACTATCCAGTACCTCTTCCGCGTCTGCTCTCTGCATAACGAGTATCTCAAAGTGGCTAGTGAGGTAGCTACCATCACACTCCTCTAACAGGAGACATCCATCCCCGTCGCCGGAGTAATCGCATACGATCCCGAGTCCAAGAACGCCTTGAAGTATGCCTGGACAATCATCGAGTACGTCGAAGGATTTCCTCTGAGCCGCATTTGGCGTGACGCCCAAGTCGCGTACAAGGAGAAAATCTGCACGGAGATACACGGCTATCTTGAGCAACTCGTTAACTTGACTCCCCTTCCTGGTATCGGCAGTATTTACTTCGCAAGCGATTTGGATTCGCCCTCTTCAGGTGACTACTTCACAGTCGGACCAGCCGTTCAAGTGAACATGGGTCGCCGGTATCTCCCCTCGCCACCAAACCGCGGCTGTTTCCTTGACATCTTCACCTACCTAGTCATTGAAATCAAAAATCTCCGCTCAACATTCCGCGCCTCACCCCAGCGCAGCGACGAGCATGCTAACTACTACCTCGATCAAATGCTCTACTACGCAGATAAAGCATGCCCGGTCGATGGGGGCTGTGCGCACTGCTTCCCCGTACACCCAGATCTCGTTCCTTGCAACATCCTCGTAGGAGGAGGCGAAGGAGATGCGGAGCAGAACATCAGTGCCATCATCGACTGGGAAGGTACCATTGCTCTACCCGCCTGCTTGGTCCCGTCCGTACTGGATATTGTCACACATGGCCACTCGTTGATCGACTACGAGCCCTTCCAAGAGATCTTCATGCCCACCAAACGCGCGCCGGACGCGGCCGACGACCTTGAAGTGATGGCATAGAGGGCGCCGGGTGAAGAGCCCGACGAGGAGGGCGCAAGCAGCCGTGCTAAGATGTGGGTTCCGCAGACGGGTCATGGAACTATGCCCAAGGGATGTAGTTGCGAGGATCGAAAGATGCGATTAAAGGGGTTGGTGTCGCTTCTGCTTATGCTTGATATGGGGGAATTCCACCTGGTCGATGTTATTCTGAATACTTGGGATTCCTACACGGAGGAGGAATGGTTGGGCCTTGTTTGAGATACGATTTGTCTTTATGTTGGTATTTGATTTTTAAGTGTGTTCTGAGAGAGCGAGCTGGTTTTGCTGCTGCTGCTGATGATATGCACGATAGCAATAGTTAATTAGGGTTTCTTTGAAGTAAATCCTAATAACATTTGATTGGTGAAAACCTGATCCTCCTGACTTACATACATATGTAGAACCATCTTGATGTTTGTGTCTTACATGAGATGTCGAGGAGGATGGATATCTTCTTTGTACAAATCATTGAGTAATAAGAACGGAAATTCTAGGACGAAAGCATTTGAGATGAATCAGGCGTCTCGAGTTGGGAAATTTCCGCGATCAATGGTCCAGTAAGATAATATGGTAATTATCTTTGAATATATACTGTTTATTGAAAAGTTAATAGTATTCGACAAATTATGTTGGGTTGCGATAAGATGGATGCAAGACCTCCCCTTTGCTGAGGTAATCGCTAGTAATTCCCTGAAATAGTATTTACCCTGCTGTTGACGTGTTCAAGCTTGACTAAACTGACTTCTTCGTCTTTTCATCTTTTCATCTTTTCCTTATTTTATGAGTACGGTATTGATAAACGAGTTTGTCATATAAGATCAAAGACATTCAATGTCATAATCATTATTAATGAAGATAGGTTCAACGCATATCTGGAGGACGAATCTGGACGTTACAATTAAGGAGACTCAAATCAAAGGATTTCATAGAGAGGTCGTAAATTTTGATCTGCCGAGCAGCTGCATTTATCTACTGCTATACACCTATTTCGAATCCTAGGTATGTTCATCTCAAGCTCAGAGGTTATAAATCAACTTCTCCCCAGACACCATTTTCTTGCGCAGAAGTTCTAATCCGTCAAAGACACCCTCAAAACCAGTATCGTGGACCCTGACAGGATGTGGCTTGATCTTCCCTTCATCCAATAATCTCTGGGCGGTTTGAAACCATTTCTTCCCAAAGACTCGCAGCGACGGATCGCCTTCACGACCAAATGGTGCTGGCCAGCCAATCTTGGTTCCAAGGATAGAAGGGCCCAACACCCAATTCGCTACCACCGTCTTTCTCGTACTTGTGAGATGAGTGGGAAACGGCTCCAGTGCTGTATATCGCCCACCAGATCGTCCGATTGATTCATAGCATATCGTCATAGTATCAGCCTCAACTATACAGTCCATTGCGTACCGCAGCCCGTTCTTGGTGTACGCTTTGATGTCCTTTGCACAAGTTGGCAAATTGTAGTCGAAACATTTCTCGGCGCCATAACCCTCCACCAAGGCGTTGTTTCGAGGTGAACACGTTGCAATCGGTGTTAATCCGGCACTATACACATTTCAGTAAGAGCCACCAATCACCATGATTTAAGAACTTACTGTCTGATTAGTTGAATGGCAAGCGTCCCAGAAGCAGTGCTTCCGCCATATACCAATACATAACAAGGCTTATTGACTGGGAACACTCCCGGGTTATCGGGGGTGTTAGGCAACTGGAGGTGATTGAATAGAGCCAGACCCATGGTTCCAACGCCAGTACCAAGAGATGCTCCAGTTGACAAAGTCATGTTTTCAGGCAGTCTTAATGTGAAGTCTGCCGTGGCACCCACGTACTCAGCAAAAGCTCCAATATCAGGACGCATAGGGTTCATCGGATGTACCACGCCAGCCACACGGTCTCCGATCTTGAGATATTCCCCACTGGATGCACCTATTTTCACAACGATACCAGCAAAATCACAGCCGGCAATAGCACCAGGACTTGCCATTGGCCCTACCATTTTGGCATCCACAGGGTTGACGGCGAGGGCAACGGTCCTCACGAGGGCTAGGTCGTCGTCTACATGAGGAACGGGCACATTGTGAGAGATCCCAAGTTCGCCATTTGGTAAGGCAATTATGGCAGTCTGCTCTGCTGGTATCGTTTCCTCAATGTGTGGCATTTTGACGTGTCTCGGGTCTCGGAACGAGAAAGGTAGCCGACGATACTCAGCCAGGACTTGAGAATTTGCAAAAGCAAGAAACACGAAAGTAGATCTTGTCTCTACAAACACAGACAAAAAAACAATGTGAATTCTCTTAAGGAGATGATACCTTTTGGAAAGCTCGAGATTCGGCCTTGGCGACCGAGGGACTCGAGGCAATCAATGTAAGAAGAAATCGCCGAAGAGCACCTGGATCGTCAGCTCACTATGACTGGACATGACTTTGCGGCTGAATACTTTAATACTCTTGGCAAGTGCCAAGAAACCATGTTCTTAATTTCTCATCTATTCAATTATTTGTTCTGCAGAATCCTAGTTCTAGCAGGTGGCATCAGAAATTCGCTCACCAAAAATCGCCGAATTCTGAGCGTCATTCACTTTGGTACTACTAGCGCGATATAATCTTACTGAAACTAGTGTTCATCCTTTCTTTTCATTCTATTGCGTGACAAAAGGACCGACTCTGAGTCCTGCCAAGTCCATACTAAGTAGATAGTTTATGGCTCACGACGGAATCCTACCAGGCTAGAATGATAGATTGCAGAACCCCAATTTCTTTTCAAGCTCATTCCTAGCAATTATTTCCCCCTCCAAAACTTCTTCTATACAGCTCGTCTAACTTCTCAAACATGACGACGGAACAACGCAAACGACTTCCTAAAATCCTTTGCCTTCATGGCAGCGGCACCAACATTGACATCTTCCAAATCCAGAGCCGAAAGCTTCGAGGACACCTCAAAGATCACTTCCGCTTCGTCTTCATCAACGCTCCATTTACCTCACCTCCCGGTCCGGGCGTCCTCCCCTTCTTCGACAGCGACGACGACTTCTTCGCTTGGATCCCCCAAAGACGCCGTTCGCGGAAACCTCTCGCCCGACGCATAGATCTCGGGAAAGAAGAGAGGGAGGCAAACGAGGGACTGGAAAGAGCACTTCTGGACATTGACGAATACGATGCTCCATTCGTCGGCGTGATGGGCTTCTCGCAAGGTGCTGGGATGGCAGCTAGTCTGCTCTTACGTGCACAGCAAGCCCGCAACCGCGGCGAAGAAGGAATTGAAGAATCCTATTGGAGCACCTTACAATTTGGTATTCTCTTCAATGGGACTGCGGATTGTCTGGAGTGGCAAGCTCATCGGTCGAGTCAGCAGTTGAAGGAAGACGTGATACGGATCCCAACGGTACAGGTCCATGGTCTCGTGGACCCTTGGCTCAAAAACGGGCGAATGATGTTGGATTGCTTTTTTGATCGAGATTCCGTGCGTTTGATTGAGTTTAATGGTGGCCATCACTTGATTCCTGACGAGGATGGGACGAGGAAACTTGCGGAGGCTATTAAGGAGGTGAGTAGTGGAACGTCGAAAGTCACCAGCTGGTGGAATGCTGCTGTGGAGAGTAAAATCAGGAAAGATCCCATTGTTACGGTTGACGAAATGGTGTTTGTGTAGTTATTTAGCATAGAGTTTTACAATATAGTCGTTCCTGTGCACATATACTTGCCTAGATACCTATGTCTACTGGTGAATCTCCGGGACATCTTGTGACTTTGGGAAAATGAGTAGTTGCTTTGTCATGTCCGAAATCTGCAGGACGGTACGTGCGTGTATGATCGATGCCCTATATCCTGCACTACTACTAGTAGAGGTAACAGGTCCAATGAGTCGAGCTTAAGTGTCGATTTACCCCGAGCTGAGTTCGAGGGTTGCCGAATACTCCTTGGTGTTGTAGTTGATAAATTGATGGGGGAGCTGGAGGAGAGATCTAGGGGCGAAGGTTAGAAGGTACAAGTATCGTATTGATAGCTATCGAACTAACCATTTAGCACAAGGCTTGTGTATTTCGTATCCATGATCATCCCTTTCGGGTTATTGATATTTTTTGTTCTGAAAGCCATGGAGGAGGTGCCCTGGACATAGGGGCGGTTGGTCCGTGACCGGCTTGTGATTAAGGGTCACGTGTAGAACACGTGCTAATTGCATTTATACCAGCATTAAGTGTAGACGTACAATTTTTCATTTCGAGAGAATGTTAGCCGTTACACTGTGAGCATTCTATAAAAATAGTCTACCACTCAGACCATCATCTATCAGGGCAGTCCAAAGTCTAAACCCGCTTCCCGCAGAAATGAAATTTTGATTCGAGCACGACCACCGGTCCATCACCAGCGACCTATTCAATGTCAAAACATCGCCGAAGCAGTTAAATTAAACCCATTCCGGGTCAAATTCAGCATGCATCGCCGTTCCAACGCCCGAGTACTGCGTACGTCCAACTTCCCCTCCACTTACGCTCGCCGGAATGATACCTCCGAACCCACGATCATGAATCGCCCACTCAGGATCCGCGAAATCCACCTCGAATTTCCACTCTTTCTTCTTCGAAGCCGACACGAAATCGAGATTATAGGTCGTGCGAGCTTTAGTAGGATCAAAAGGCGTGCTGGTATCATTTACATGCGTCTGAGAGAAGAGCATGTAATCCGTGTCCTTCGCAGCAGTGAATTGTTTCGAGGTGAAGACCACCTTGTTGGATTTGATGATGACCGAGGAGAGGTAGGTCTTGCCATCGACCCGGGATCCGATCAGCCAGAAGACCAGCGTGTAGGGACCGGCGTTCACGCGTGATTCTTGCCATCCCAGTGCGGTTTGACCGAGCGGGAATGCGGCCCAGTTCCTGTCGTGGCCGCCGATACCAGTGAACTTGAGGGGTGTACCATCGATATCCATATCCACGGTCACTTTTCCAGATGGGACGGAGGCGTCCCAGTATACATAGGGCATGACCTTGGCGGTAGCACGTTTCGAAGGCCACATATTTCCATCTGCGTACACGCCAGGGCTCTTTGCGGCAAGGGTGTACGTTCCTTTCAAAGTCGGCGAATCGAGAGTGATGATGGTGTGCTTGAGATCTGTGGTTGTCTTGAAAGAATACGTCGATCCTGTCTTGTTCCACACACCCGTCGTGGCATCTTTGCATACCGAGATGGTGTTGTCTGTCACCCAGGACGTCTCCATCCAGTGGGTGCCATTGGGAAAGACGACTTGCGTTTGAAGTCTCAGAACGCCCAATGGGGGATTTACACGACCAACGTGCGAATTGTCTCGCCAGAATGCGAACGCGATTCCGGCGTTTCCATCGACGGTCGTGGAGTCGAAGAACCAGAACTCCCAGGCCGTTTGGTTGACGGCAGATAGCTTTGCAGAGGAGAATGGAATCAACGGGTCGTCTCCTATGTCAATTGCTGTCTCGTTCTCAATATCGTATTGTTTAAGAGTATTGGCTTGACATCGTTTGTTCGAATTATGGAATGATCCAAATGATGGTGCTGCTTCGGTAACGAATAATAATGCAAGGATACAGGTTATTGATTTGAACAACATGATGAGTACGAGTGATGGAAATGAGGTCAATCTTGATGTCTTGTCAAAAAGTACATGCTAAAGGAGTATTTTATAAGGCAATGAAATAGGTCAATTCAACTTCACCTGCTGCTAGGCATACGTAACTCGGCCATCTCGTCGAACCTCGTGGAGATCTGACGGCGGATTCTATGCTCAGCAGTCATGACATCGAAGTGGAGAAAATTGCGAAAAATCTTATATCTTCGGCGATTTATTATTATTCCCTCTGTTGTTCCCCCTTTCGAAAATCATTCTGGACTTGGACAAGACAGAATACGAAAAGGAGAGATCTAGAGTGAGTGCATCGGCGATATATGACCCCGTACTCGAGCAACAAATTTGCCACCAGCACTTGCCAATCTGACTAACCACATTTGTTTACAATAAAGTTGAAGAAGTACAGGCCACAAATTGTCAATTGATTGGCGTGGAAGCGAGTTTTGAGAAACAACGCCACGGAACCGGGATACATACATAGCCAAAGCCGCTTAATTTCAACCTCCTATATCGGCAATATTATTCCCAGCAGCTTGGCAACATCGGCGATATTTCAACCCGACACACCGGTGTTGACCATTATGTATCATACCCAACTGAGATGAATATTCCGGCATGAGCATCAAGACAAAGCGATTGTCTCCTCGGAATTGTCAGCCGTTTCTAGATCTGACCCTGGTGTTCCGAGATACAAGTTGCAAGAAAGCTCGTTCGAGTCTTAACAATGCCTCAGTCTTATCTGTGTGTTAAGCGCCGTGTGTTATTGAAAGCAGCTTTTTCTATCGTTTCATAATGAATGCTACTTTAATTTCCACACATTCCATTGCCAAGAGCACTGCTAGTCTACCAACTGGTGACATGGATCTGCAACAAGTCGATAATAGCGCTTTGCCAGTTGCGTTGCAACAGTTTCAGACTGAAGACTCTCACGCTCGTCTCTCTGTCTCTTCTGCACCATTGGAAAAGTCAGAGCCAGCACCAGAGACAACAACAGCAGTACAAGGTCATAGTCCAAATGCACCTTTACCAATGCTGGAAGTTGGTTCGGATGCGACAGTTGGTGGCATTTCGAATTGCCAAAGCGCTGAAAGCAGTGACAATCACAACCCTCAAACCGACTCTCCAGATACTGAAAGACAAGAGACACCCACCAATTCAAGCGGCACAGAGATCAGCAATGTCAAGCAGCCAGATGTTGCCTCCAACAGACCTTCGAAAGACGAAGGCTTTGTCGACGGCAATCCACCAGTGCTTCCCACGGAAGAGGATAGCGAAGAAGAGTCGAACATTGTTCACTTGACAGGTTACAAGCTCTATATCCTCACATTTGGATTGACGCTTGCTGCCATGTTGATGATGCTGAACGCATCCATAGTTGCAACCGTGAGTAAACCAAATCTTGCATCTTTGCCTGACATGAAGGATTGTATTAACCCATACCCCAGGCAATTCCAGAGATTTCAAAGTACTTTCAATCGATTTCTGATATTGGATGGTATGGCAGTGTATACCTTCTCACAAAGTATGTTTATCCCTCAAACACCCAGGAGCTAGCTGCACTGCTCTTTTCTAACATGATGGTGAATAAGCTGTTCGGTGCAGCCATTGAGTGGCAAGCTTTATACCGTGTATTCTCTCAAGGTATAACATCATTATCAAACTTCATTACTGCTTGCTCCTTGCAAAGACTGACTTGATGTAGTGGACCTTCCTTTCCTTTCTCGCGATCTTCGAGTTGGGGGCGTTGATATCCGCTGCCTCGGTTTCTTCCGAGATGTTTATAATTGGGAGAGCTGTGGGTGGGATAGGTGGTGCGGGGTTGATGAATGGGGCCCTTACCATCATAGCCTCTGCTGCACCGGTATTGAAACGTCCACGTAGGAAATATCCTGTCCATCGCTGTATGTCGATGACTAGGGCTAATACATGTCAATCATTAGTTCTCGTTGGTACAATAATGTCAGTAGCTGTTGTTGGTCAGGCAGTTGGACCATTGATTGGTGGAGCTTTCACGCAATATGCTACCTGGAGATGGTGTATGTACCTCCTTCTACATTTAAGACATTTCTAACGACTAAATCCAGGTTTCTACATCAACTTACCAGCAGGAGCCGTGACGGGACTCGTTCTATGCTTAATCGAAATACCAGACGAGCGAGCGAAGTTCAAAGTCCACAAGACATTCAAAGAACTCTTCTTCGCCTTAGATATCATCGGCTTCTCGCTCTTCGCACCAGCGTGTATCATGTTCCTCATGGCACTTCAATGGGGCGGTATTGAGCACCCGTGGATCTCTGCGACGATCCTCGGGCTCTTTGGTGGATCCATCGCCACAGCTATCGTCTTTGCTTTTTGGGAGCAGCGAGTCGGCAGAGATGCTATGATTCCAATGGCACTGCTGAAACAGCGGATCGTGTACAGCAGCTGCTTGACTGCACTCCTTCAGATGGGTTCGCTGCTACTGGTTACGTATTATCTGCCCATTTGGTTTCAATCTGTCAAGCAGGTTGGTCCCACGATGAGTGGAATAATGATACTACCTACTTTTCTCTCACAGATTCCAGCAGCTGGAATATCTAGTGTGCTCGGTAAGTCCATCTCCAGTTTTCGCTGCTGAGTAGGCAACCATGGCTTGGCTGACTTTTGTCATCCAGTGACAAGGTTGGGATACTACTTACCATGGGCCATGGTCGGTTCCGCCATCACAGCAATAGGCTCCGGTTTGATGGGTAATTTCAAGCCGCACACATCCGAAGCAGAATGGGTATGCTATCAAATTCTCGCAGGCGCAGGTCGTGGGATGGTACTTCAAATTGTATGCAATTCGCCCAACCTACACTCACTCAAGACCTGTTCACGTACAGCTAAGCTAACACACAAACCCCTTCTAGCCAGTGATTGCCACACAAGCTATCTTGAAACCATCCGAAATCGCAGTGGGTTCAGCACTCGTCGTCCTCTTCCAACTCTTCGGAGGCGCCATCTTCATCTCCTGCGGACAGACAATCTTTACCAATAGGCTCATGGGTGCACTGGAGAGGTTCGCACCGGAAGTTAATGCTGCGCTGGTAGTCAAATGGGGTGCGACGCAGCTCAAGAAAGCTGTCCCTCCGGAGTCGCTGGATAATGTCCTGGAAGCGTATAACTATGCGCTCATTGGCACCTTTGTAAGTCTCATTTACATTTTTTCCTTATTTTACATTGTAAATTTGTAATATAGATTGTACCTGTACTGACTAGTGTGATCTAGTACCTCGGTGCTGCGGGTGCGTTTGTGGCGTTCTTCACTAGTACTGGAATGGGATGGAAGAGTCTCAAGAAGATAAATGTGGTGAATACACAAGCTTGATTTGATGTCTGTCTGTAGTTAATGTATATATACATATCATGGGATTTTCAGTTATATCAACTACAACTCAAAATTCCATTCTATACTAATTCAAAATCTCGCATGATCACGCTCTTCTTTTCTCTAGTGATCCTAATCTGAAATATCTATGACCTCGACGGTGACGGTTGACCTACTATTAGCATATCCAACTCTCAGTATACTATCACATGCAACAAAATCTACAAAAAACTTTGAAAAAGAAAACCTCATGCGAGATTATGTACATACATGCATGATATATGTAAGCAGCATACTATTCCAATCTCATCGTTGCCGTTACCCAAGCTGAACCCACCACACAAATCCTTCGATTCCCCCTGCCGCCTGCGCGCTCTTGGTACTTCCGCCCGGCATGATACTTAGCTTAGCTTATGTACCTGAGTCTGACTTCGACATGGACATCCTGGTTAGGTCTCGGAAATATATATTGGTGTATATGGGATGGATATGGAGATTCTTATTCTAAGGCTAAGGGGCAGAGGGGTGAGTGGGTTGTTACTTGCAATTGGATGTAGTTGATGCAGAGCTAGAGCTGTTTTGTTGGCTTCTTTTTATCTGAGTATGGGTGTTATTTGATGGATATTTCATATGTAGAAATTGCTTGGATTAGAAGCGGGATCTTTTGAGCTTGGAAGTGTTGGGAAGGAAAGTTAGTGAGGGGACTGTAGTGTGAGCAGTGAACACTCTGACTCGCCGCTCGCGTATATTATAGCCTTATATGGCTATAGATGTTTACATATAAGACGAAAATGACAACGATCACCAGAGAAGTAAAGCCCAAGTGCAAATTCTCAAATACCATTTTGAAACTAAGGAGACCCAGAATTCAAGAGATCCTCATACACGCTCAGCTGCATGGAATCTACAGCATCCAACCCGCTGTTGATCAGCACCCTCAAAATCGCTCTCGCATTCTTCCTATCAATGTTCGCCATCCGAATCGCTTGGGCATCCTCCGACGACGGCGTCATGACTTGTGGGCTTTTAGTATTAAGACCCCAATCCCAGCCGTCACCCATGAACTGATCAATCCACTGCGGTACACCGGGCGTGGTTGGCTGACCGTCCACGATCCGCTTTCCTTCAATCGTCTCCATCAAGGCCTGCATCCCGCCCTCCTCAGACAAGACGCCGAAGATACACTCTGCGCCTTCAGCCGTGCCAGCGAGGAGCGCAAGAGTGAACCAGCCCTCGGATCGCACGATAGCGGATTTCTGCTGGGTGATCATGAAGATTAGAGGCTTCCCGATCTCCGGGTGCATGTAGTAGAATTTCCGCTTGTTCTGCTCCAGCTTCAGGGAGTCGGTTGGCATGCGTTGGCTTCCCACTCGGCAGAAAGCGGTGATCAATCGGGAGATCTCTATCTTGGTGGTTTCGTTGTCTGTTCGGTTGAACGTTGCGAGGAGGAGAGACATATTGGATCGCATGTGTGCCGGTGAATCCTTGTCTCGCGATAATCGTCGGTAGAATCTGCGAACGTTTTCCCAGTTGCCAACGAGGAGACTGCGAGTTAAGCGGATGGAGGCGTGTTGGATTGCAATTTTATCTGCTAGACTCCAGAGCGTAGGGAGGAATTCGAGGAGCCCGCTGTTGCCGAGCTCAACTTTGTTCTTCGGCGAGAGGCATAAGTTGTTAAGAAGGGACAGAGCTGCGAACAGGATCTTTGCGTCGTCCGTGGTTCTGAGGATCGTATTGAGAGGATTGTGAATCTGGTATGTGTGTACAAGCTCTTCGGACACCTTATCCGAGCGAGCGAGGTTTCCAAGCAGAACACAGGCGTAGTTCTGAAACACTAAGCGAGAAGAAGAAAGCAGATGGACAAGAGTTGCTCCAAATTGAGAGTCGAGGGGATATAGCGCTATACTGAATTCTGGCAGGCTCGATGTTTCAAGAATTTGTTGTCCGAGAGCCAAGAGTGAAGTGACTGCCTTATCAATTGCGTCTTGTGGGAAAGCCTCGTAACTCTGCCGTGGGATGCTCTTTGGTCTTTCCAGAGACATATAGGTCTTCGTCATGAGAGTCAGAGCAGTGGTCATACCGCCATGTTCAATTACCGGTTTCCGGAATTTTATGTGTGTTAGGTACAATGCAGCAATGTTTAGTAGCTTGAAAAAGTCCTCGAGATTGTTTCCGATATCTAAACCAGCCGCTAAATTGAGGAGTAAAAGGCTGGTATTACTAGGCGCTTGCTCGATCTCTGTTTCTAGAATACTATCAGCTTGTATTTCTGATTTAGGCAAGGGAGTAGCACACCTTGACTTGCCATAAACCCCAATAGCTCGCAACAGTGATCAAGAAACGCTTCTCCGTGGCCAAACTCCCCTACGGAAAGGTATTCAATTAGCTCGCGGGTCAAGTAGTGCTTGGATGCTCCTTTCTGGGCAGGTTCTATTGCACAAATCAGCACGGAATGGTTTGCAGAGATTCAAAGCTAAGGAATAGAGCTGGCTACTCACCGAAATCAACACACATATTGTATATCACTACGACGGCAAAGGGCGACAGAATAGGATCTTTCAAATCGTGTATGATGGAAGAAAAAACATTGCGTGACAAGATCTGAGCCCGGTTGTTATCTTCAAAAGCATAAGCTGAGTTGTTCATTATCTAATTATCCACGCTTCAACATACCGACATCCGCACAAGCATTCCCAATGAGGCGTAAGATCTGGAGTTTGAGTACCCTTCTACCTTCACAATGTGGTAGAATTCCAAGAAAGAAATCCAAGACGCCAGACTCGCCAATGGGGATTCGCCATCGAGCTATGATCTCATTTTAGTATGGTTTGTACGCCGGGAAAAGCAATCGGACATGTGGATGGAACACCGGTCCACAGTAGCAACGGTAAATATCCATGTGCCGTAATTATTGTTATTTTTTTTTTTCAGAAAATTTGGGGCCGCTACAACGATGGGCTGGGCTAAAGACCTGGAAGCAAAAGCTCACTTACCTTCACGACTGGCATCTGCCAGTTTCTCCGCCGCAAGATCAATATACTCCGAACCTGAGAGCCAAAGATGGGTAACAATAGGTAAAATATGCGTTAAGTATTCGATCTTCGCCGTCACTTTCTCAGCAACCTCATCGGAGCCTGCCTGCTGGTCGTTCTCTTGATAGCCTTGCACGAGGCCAAAGGGAACTCGGGGGTCACGCTCTAGATCAAAGATCTCTGAGATGCTCTTTTGTATATCCAGATTGTTGAACGATGTACCTGAAGAAGAAGCAGAAGAAGAAGTATGAAAGCCACCTGGCGTGCCGGCCGACATGATGGCGGGAACAAGATTTTTGGAGGCAAGGCGGGCTGCGGGAATTGAATCCAACGCGGCGGCGAAATTTACATGTATCGGTTCGAATTCTCTCGATTACTGTATTCTTTCCGACAGCTTAAGCTGCAAGGCTGCGCTGGGCGCGCAGTGCCGCAGTACATGAGCGGAGCCGCTGATTAGAAAATAAGGTACGAGAAGATGACGCATGAGATGCTTGTACGTGCCTCAAACTTACGTATACGTGCGTAGAAACTATGGAATGTATGCATTGATGCCGCAGCATGATACTGCATGAGAATTCCCTTTCCAAGTTTCCCGCGGGTGCGGGAGGGCAGGTCGGTAGGATCCAAAATGTCAGGCTGCGGCGTAAAATCATTCATATTTTCACCCTCCTCTCTCTCTCTTACGCACGCCACCATTCAACCATTCAACCATTCACACTTAAACTTGGCACGGGTCTTGGTGTTGAGTGAACGCCGCCTTCAAACTTCAAAGACCGTATGTTTTGAGTACACGTACAGCACAGTACCCGTTTGCCCGTCGTCTCTTGACTCTCGGCATCGTGGCATCGTCCCATGCCATGGCCAAACACGGGTTCCCCGTATGCCTCGCTCACTTCTGCATGATGCGTGCAATTCTCGAGAAGGATCAGATTACCCGGACAAATTGACTGGGTCGGCACCATCCAGGTTGATCCTGGAGATCATTGCTTACACAGTTACACTTCACACTGATCATGATCACGAAATTTCCACGAGCGCTGACGGCCGACCCATTAGGCAAAGCAGTATGAATCAGCGGTAGGATTCTTCTCTTGGCTGCACAAATCTGACTTCGGTGTCGTCTTACTGACTACATTGGACGGCCTTACTGCAGACCAAAGGCGAGGTAATTGCTACTGGCAGCCACCCGCGCGGGATATGGTTAAGGATATTATCTGACCAGGAAATGATATTTATTATTAAGGGACTGCAGGTCAAAATCTTATCTGGTAAAAAAAAAACATAGCAAGAAAAAAAAGAGAGACAATCAATATGACAGACAGCAATGCACACAGCCCCGAGGCCGCGATTGATGAGACGAGCGATGCGAGTGTTGCTGAAACAGAAGGTTACGACTCCATCAAACGTGGCCATGGATACAAGCCAGACTCTGCATTCTCGCCCTCTTCTAAAAAATTCACACGTCTGGCATGCAACAGGTGCCATAGCCACAAGCTACGTTGTGTACGCTCGGACAGCACTTCAGAGGGATGCGAAAGATGCTCCAGAGCCAACACCAAGTGTGTATATGGAACGCCAATGCGTTTAGGACGACCGCCATGTACAAGCAATATGACCCAAGTGGCAAACAGCAAGAATCCTGGAGATAGAGATGCCAGTGATGGCAGTTCCAGCAGCAACAGCAACAGCGCTTATAGCATCAACAGCACTATTCCCGCAAATCAACATACCTTATTGACAGGAGATATAGTCCTGCACCAACACCAGGATTTGGTGATTCACGGCTCCGTATCGCAGTCCCGGGAGCCTGGAACGAAGACAAGGTCGAAAACGAAGAAGCGAAAAGTGGGAGATAGCTTCACGGTCCCAAACACCGATAGTCCGACATCGAGTTGGAATATTGCAGAGAATGACGCGGTGATGCAGTTAGACGGTGAAGTACTGGGACCAGTGAGCTCCATGTTACACGCAGGTGGAGGTGAGTTCCATCTATTCTTCTGCAATGTGCAAGTTCTGCTCTAATATCTATAAATCCAGACCACGCGAGGGCCACTTCACAATCGAGCTATGCCAATTCTCAAGATCTAAGCATATTTACGACTTTCGAACCCCTACAGTGGAGTCTGCCACATTTAGACCCCGTTCCAGGAGCAGCAGATTACCATGTGAATGGCAACCAGCCATTCTCTGCTCTATTCCCAGAAAGTTTTGGCACCATTCACTGGCCCTCTCACGAGAATTCCGATTTACTCGGCGACAACCACCCACTCCCAAGCTTGAGCCTAAGCCTGAGCGACCAGCTGAGCTCGTTTGAATCTTCTCCGACGGAACCGCACGGAGAAGCAACGAGCACAATGGACGACTGCATTCAAGATCTGGCGGAACTCCAAAGCATGCTCTACCGCTGCTCTATATCATCTCCCGCCACGGCAGTTGGGCTTCACAGCCGCGTTGGTGATGGCCACACGGCCACGCACCTGGAGAACAGCTCGGCGAATCCACTCGCACCAACGGGATTTCAACCCCCAGTGGTGTCCGACACACAGGCCGATTCAATTTTCACCACAGCTCAGGCCTTCATCAACATTCTCAATCGGCTTGCGAATCATGCCCCCGGGGCTAACGCAGCTGCAGCTGCCAAGAGTCCCAACGTCAGCCGGACTGTACCACCAACAAATGCCGGTGGAATGTCTGGGCAGACAGGACAGAGCAATCAATCTTCGTCCTCATCATCTTCACTAGGCCAATACAATGCTACTTTCTTCCTAGTCCTGACATGCTACCTCCGACTCCTCAATATCTGCGATCCATTCGTCACTGATCTACGCTTACGCCTGCATAATTCGAACATCACGGCGCAGCCCACGATCGGTGATCTCCCCAGTCTCCGTCTTGGCCAATTCACGCCACCAGCCTCGAGTGAGCTGCAGATCCTCCTCCTCGTGCACGCAATCCGCCATTTGCTGGATCGTATCGACAAGGGGATCATGACATGCTTCCCTATCGAGATGGAAGTGGATGCGGCCGGATCTAGCTCTAGAGAACAACAAAAAGCTGTTAATTATGCCTCGACCTCTGCTGTAGCTGGCCAAGGAAGACCAGAGGGGGATCCAAATCGTCGAGTACACATAGTCGCTATGCAATTCACGCGGAAGGAAATCCAGATGCGGGAAGATATCCTACACAAGGGTGTAGCTGGAGTTACAGATATGCTGAAGGAATCAGCACTGCTTTGATGCGAGGCTGTGCAGTGTGGTTGTGATGCGATGTGATTGCGATATGACGCGATATGAGAGGAAGGGATTTGAGAATACCTAGCATATTTGGGTACCAGCAGAAGTTGGGAGCATTCTTACTAGCTATAGTTCGTTTAGGGTTAGCCATTCATTGTAATGATATACGAAGTACGAAGCATACTCTCCTACAGCACCTTTGTACCTGAGAATTACGCAGCCTGCAGAACGGAGCCTCCGTAATTAATTGCCAGATTGGGAACGAGAGAGATGAGTGGATGGATCTTAAACCTTGCATGATCCACAAGGCTGTCGGTAGTCATACTTATCAACAGATCTAGGGGACCCGTCTCGTAGAGGTTGGGTTGGTTCAAGGCTGGTGCTGGGATTGATGAATTGGGCTGGCTGGGAATTTCGTACGACAGCATTGGCCAACTGACCGAGGGATTGTGTATACAGGGACTATTAAGGACTGCAGGGGATGAGTCTTTTTTGATCTGCTTCCACATATACTGGCAAGCATTATACTGTATACAGCAGGTGGAGGATCTAATAATAATGGGTCTACGCGTTGCAGATGGTTAGGGCGGGAGCCTGGGAGATATGCAATGATATGGGAAGGGAGAGGGAGGAAGGTATGTAAGATGGGTTAGAGACAGAGAGAGTATTCTTGGAATCTCGGAGGTAAGATAGACTGCCTGGGGGCTGGTATGATGATGATATAAACAAAGGTTAAAATACCAAGAATAGGTACGACTGTACTGTAAGACTAGTAGACTACCTACCTAGCCTACTTGTATGGACAAGCGGTTACGTTCCCCTTAATTATAACTTGGTCATGGCTGACTAAGAAACCGGAACAAGGACAGGGACTGGAAGTGAGGCTGAATATTTAAAAAGTGTTAACAGTTAACTTTAATGAGAGGGAGAGAAATATACAGGGTCCAGGGGAGAAATAGTATGACAAGATAGAAAAAAGAGTTCGTAGTAACTTGTAAGCCTCATCTCGTAAAACAAACAGTAATATACGATATCCCATGGCTGGCTAAATACATACCTTACTCACCACCACCTTAGTACACGCCTAACCTTAATATCCCGTTTTGGTATACGTTTTTCTTTCCTTTTCTTTGGGCACCCACCGAGGTACTGTAGCGCTGTAGCCTAAAATCAGATTCAACGCACCTGCAGATACGCCACACATGTACTTCATACTTGGACTCCAGGTGGCAGGTCTTGTCATCAATCATCCGATCTAAGCACAAGTCAAAAAGGGGGGGTGACGAAAGGAGCCAGCCGTTTTTCGGCCGGTACATCGCATGCACAACATGTACACACCATCGCTGGGTATTATAGAGACAAGTGCTGGAGAAGTACAGTAACATAACGCGCACGGCAGCATAGGCAAGCAGCAAGCCTCCCGATCCCGTCCCGACGGAGTGTTATAAGCGCCAAGAATATCCCAAGCATAAGATAGGAGGAAATATATACCAGACATATATGTGCGCGATTCTAACATGCATCATGCACGGAGCGGTATTTGGTATTTTCCGCCTGCCAAGTTAACGTTCATTGCAGCCAAGCCAAGCCATCAAAGCCCACTGCCCAGCCGCATCGTTCTCGCTTAGCAGGGGGGTCTCGCTTACACGTATCATAACATAACATAATCAATCCCCCGCCCCCGCCCCCTATTCCGACATCGCTTGTCAGGTCGGTGCTTAAATCGGCGCAGTTTTACCGACGTACCCCGATCCCGATTCTTCCCCCTCCGATCCCATCGCATCGAGTGAGTACCTTTTCAACACCCGTCACTTCAACACAGTCCAAGTCTCGACACGCGGGTATTCCCTAATGATGAAAAATGGCGGGCGCACGGCTTTTCAAGTCTTGGCTTGAGAGCGGGTATCGGTCCCGTATAGATATCTATTTTGTGTTGTGACGTTGTGACGGAGAAAAAGTTAAGCGCGTCCGATGTACGTTGAGATGAGTGTTTCTCTTGGGAAATGAGGAGGTTAATGCGGTATAGGTCGTGATGAAGCTGATAGGGTATATTTTGGGCCTTCTTTTGGGGAGTTGTGGAAGAAAGGGTGTTTGGTTTTTATCCTTATGTACAGAGAGCTGCAGGTGCAGATCTAGACATAGACAGAGATCCTCTTTCTTTCGTTCCTTAGCAAAAATATCGGATTCGCATCGTATCTATTTTCCTTCCTCTCTCCCTTCCTTTTTTTTCTCTGTTGCTTTCCACTATCTAGTTACATACATACACTACTCTCCAAGCATCAAGGTTGAGTGGAAGGGAATCATTCGTATCTGAGGATCTTTAGTTCCATCTGCTGCTGCAAGTAAGCGACTCACCCGCTAGAGATCCAGCTGACCTCAGCTTCTAATTGTGACGACAGCTTTTCCCCTTACCCCATCCTATTCAGCATGGCATCCATCACCGACGGGCCCAAGGTACCAATTAGTAAGTCACCTCAGAAGATCTCTTGTTCTTTCTCTCTATCTTTCCCCTTTTCTCCCTACTCGGCATATCATACCATACCGGGAATTCCACGTTGCTGACTGTAGTGTGTTTTCTCTCGTAGCGAACTGGTATGACTATGAGCCGCAGCTGGCGCCGGCCATTGTCTTTGGAATTCTGTACACGATTGCCTTTGTAGTGACAACGTACCAGTTTTTCAAGTATAAGACTTGGTTCTGGGTTTGTATGGTGGTTGGAGCGTTGAGTATGTTTATCCGGACATTCAGGGCTGAGTGGCAGTACCAGTGAGTGGGAGAATTGAGATTGGATCTGACGATGCGAATAGTGGAAGCTGTCGGCTATGTGGGCCATATATTTTCTGTTGCGGAAGAGGGGGATAAGGGTTTGTATCCTTTCGTGGACGGAAATTCCGAGTTTTTTCTGATACTGTAACACAGGGCTGTACATCCTTCAGTTCGTCATGATTTTTATTGCACCAGCGGTCATGGCTGCTGCCTGCTACATGGCAATGGTGAGGCTTTTCTCATCCTGGACATATTTGTTAGTGAAAATTGAAATACTGACGAGAATATCTATCAGGGACGAATTGCGCTTCACGCTGCCCCAAAAGAGTTTCAAACGGTGAAACACCTCTGGATCCCACCTCGATACATGAGTAAGTAGCTCCACTCCAGACCGAAATGAGTTATATAGTATCTAATCTATATAAAAAAGCACCTCTCTTTGTGACCTGCGATATTGGTGCCTTTGTGACTCAAGTCATGGGTGGAGCCGACAGCACCGATTCAGACAGAGAAAAAGCCAAGAACGGACTTGAGATTATGAAAATCGGTCTCATAATCCAACTCGTCTGTTTCGGCTTCTTCCTTGTGATATCCATCCGCTTTCACTCAGTCGCGAAGAGATTCGAGCAGTACTGGCCCGACAAGCAATGGCCAAAATTCCTCTGGGCAATCAACGTCGCCGGCATGCTTATCTTTGTACGTCCCCAAAAGCCCCTTTTTTGAAATAAACATTATCGGACCGAATATGACAATATGCTGACATGTCTTTTTCTTGATTTGAAGATTCGTTGCATCTACCGCCTAATCGAGTTCTCCATGGGTCAAGACGGCTACCTCGTGACCCACGAGTGGAACTTCTACGTCTTCGAGACCTCCCTCATCCTTCCCGTCTTCTTCATCTTCAACTGGTACCACCCCTCGCGCTACCTCACCAACGTCGGTTTCCGCCAGCGGCGTCCCGAGTCCGATAATCGGCAGCTGCGCGAGCCGAAGTGGTACAGCCCGGCAAAGTACATCCCGAGGCTGCGCAGGTCGCGCCAGGCAAGGAAGGAGGCGCAGGTCGATGTCGAGCTTAGCTCCAGCTCGGGTCTCGGGTGGGAGGCGTCCAATGAGGGTAAAACTATCCCCGTGAAAGCAGAGGTTTCGTCGCCGGTCTGAAAGAATTTTTTTTTTTTCTTTCGGATCGTTGGGCGTGGCAAATGCAAGCAAGCTATGATCTCTTTGGCCTTTTTTTCCCTTCACAAAGTTTCATTGCTGTTGCGTGGATGAGTATTGTTGGATACTCAGCTAATGCGATTTCTTTTGTGTAGATGATCGTCATCTGATAGTTCCGGTTACTAAACCAGGTTATAACCGCCTCCATGGCTAACGAAGCCCCTTCAACGGATGGAAGGCCGGGAGAAATTGACTGTCGTGAGAAGATAGGGAGGCCCGAAAGACATAAATTTTCGTTTTGGTTTATCGTTTCCATGTCTTTTGAATAGTTGGGCTAGAGTTTATTCCAAGAATCACTAGACTTTCCAGTATTATGTGGACTGTTTAGAGCGAGATACCAAAGCTTTTTCTGCATCTTTATTGGAAATTTATGTACTATATCCCGTTGTATTGAGGCTGAAATTTTTGTTTTTTGCAATCCGACTTAAACGGCAAATGACGCTCTCGATCTCTTTGACTGTCTCTTGTTTCTCAGAAAGTCAGACTTAACTGACTTCTGGGCCGGCATATATCTCGTATAATACATTTAACACTTATGAAAAGCCAAGGAACAGAAACTAATTCTCTCACTTCTGTATCTAAAAACTCACCACAATCTACCCACGCGCCAAACTCATATTTCAATTTTCAAGTTGAGTTGACGTGATCAAACTCGTAACCGATTAGTGATCTGATCCAACAAAAAGGCCCGAAGAATTGAAAATGCAACTAAAAGTCCCCAAACGATCTACATCTCTCTCCAACTCCCTTGCGGCGGTATTATCTCCAGCCCGCCAGTCGATGACAGAAAGGGGCTTAAACCACAAGTCCCAACCCAGACAGCGTTCGCCGTTCACGGAAGAACTTCTGAACGTCCAGTATGTAATTCGGCGCTTTACGTATTTCCGCCAAGACGGCTTTGCCGCACTCTTTTTTTCCTCTCCATCCCATGGCCAGTGATCCCACCCACGTACAGGACACAACAAACGTAGAACTAACTAGTGATGCCAACAATCAATCGGTGATGGTATGTATGTACAGCCTACTTGCTTGCATTGCGTTCCTTTGTCAGCATGCGGGTAGATTAGTGTGGTTCCATGATTCTATTTCTTTGGTAAGCTACTGTTTTGTAAGCTAGGGTCACTGGTCAGGATGAACATTCCGCGTAAGCATCTACAATTACTTAAGCGGAATAGCTTCGTATGGAGTTAAGGAAAGTCGTCTCATCAGCTTCAGTTTTGGCAAGGACGATGTCCCCAGATTGATCTCTTCGGCCTTGGTAGACGCCACTATTACTACTCAGCTTCCGTTTTTGACGTTCGGCGATTTCTAGGAAGTAAGAATATGAAGAGAAAATATGATCTGAATAGCTTGTAATGTTTGTTGATGTTGTCAACTACTCAGTCCTCGAGACTTAATATATACTTGCAAATCACCTGTGATTTTCTCACACCTCTTTCTTGACCATCCGCCAACTTCAAAGACTTCTTACTCCCAAAACTAGACGTAGACTTAGACTCAACTCATTTGTTTCCTCTTCACAAAATAATGACGCCTCAACGTGGAGAGCCTATTGCCATCATTGGTAGTGGCTGTCATTTTCCCGGCGAGTCCACAAACCCAGCTAAGCTCTGGGACTTACTGAAGAACCCACGAGACGTCCTGTCGCCCATCCCGTCTGATCGATTCAATGTTGACGGCTTCTACCACAAAGACGGCACCCATCACGGCGCAACCGATATCCGTGACGCCTACCTGCTCAGCGAAGATAATCGGCAATTCGATGCTCAATTTTTCAGCATCCAGCCGGCCGAGGCTGAATCTATGGATCCGCAACAGAGAGTGCTGCTAGAGACCGTCTACGACTCTCTTGATTCGGCGGGACTCAGAATCGAGGATTTGAAAGGTTCTCCAACATCGGTCTATGTTGGACTCATGTGTGCCGATTATGGAGACCTTATTGTCAACGATTTCGATAGTATGCCAACGTACGCTGCGACGGGAATGGCACGAAGCATCATCTCTAACCGTATATCGTACTTTTTTGATTGGCATGGGCCGTCAATGACTATCGATACTGCGTGCTCGTCAAGTCTGGTGGCTATGCATCAAGCGGTGCAGGGTTTGAGAAATGGAGAATCCAGAGTTGCAGTCGTGGCAGGTGCTAATCTGATCCTCGGTCCTGGTAAGAGAAGCATTCTCCATCTAACCACTTGAGATTTTTTTAAAAAGAAGGATATCTGCTGATTCCGAGACAGTGCCATTCATTGCGGAGAGTAAGCTCCACATGCTTTCTGCAACTGGTCGGTCCCACATGTGGGATGAGCGAGCAAATGGATATGCTAGAGGTGAGGGCATTGCATCCGTGGTGATGAAGACTTTGAGTGCTGCTATCGAGGATGGCGACCATATTGAATGCATTATTCGTGAGACGGGCGTCAACCAAGATGGTCGCTCAAAAGGCATAACCATGCCAAGCCAGGACGCTCAAGCGGACTTGATTTGTGACACTTACAAGAGAGCTGGTCTCGATGTGCTGGACAAGAATGACCGATGCCAGTATTTCGAAGCTCATGGTAAGAACTAAGAGTCACGGGAAAGCGGGATGGACATAATAACTAACATTAATACAGGTACCGGAACGCCAGCTGGTGATCCCGTTGAGGCGGAAGCTGTCAGCCGCGCTTTCTTTGGGCCAGACAATAAGTCTTCTGATTCTGAAGATGTCTTATACGTTGGTTCTATCAAGACCATCGTAGGACACACGGAAGGAACTGCTGGTCTTGCTGGAGTACTGAGGGCATCGTTAGCACTTCAAAACTCCACAATACCCCCTAATATGCACTTTGACAAGCTTAGTGCCACTGTTGCACCATTTTACAATAATCTAGAGATCTGCAAAGCAGCCAAGCCATGGCCACATCTGCCACCTGGGGTTCCTCGAAGAGCTAGTGTCAATAGTTTTGGTGAGTGAAAACGAGTCCTTTTTTGAAAAAAAAAAAATTTCTCACATACTGACCAAAACAGGATTTGGTGGCACAAATGCACATGCTATTCTAGAAGCTTTCGATCCCGAACAGCACCTGCTCAACGGAACTTTGGAGTCCTACAAGCTGACCACCAGGCACGTGACCGGCGAACCCCCGCTTTTTACTCCTTTCGTGTTTTCTGCTGCATCTGAAAAAGCACTGTTGGCACAATTGCAGAATTACTCTACGTACCTCCAGGCGAATAGTTCCGTATCGCTCAGGAGCTTCGCATGGACGCTTCAGAATCGCCGCTCTATCTTTCCATTCAGAGCCTCGTTCTCATCTCAGTCCGCTGCTTCGCTGTCCGCCACAATTGATGCGAAGCTTCAGGCTCTCAAAGATGGTAAAATACAAAGTCTTGCAGTCAGACCTGCCCCTGGTACTGCACGTCTTCTGGGTGTGTTTACTGGACAGGGTGCACAATGGCCATCTATGGGATCGGCACTGATGCGTCAATCCAAGACTGTGGAGGCGACTATCGACAGTCTTGAGAGATCACTTGCGGAGCTTCCCAAAGCAGACCGGCCAACGTGGTCTTTGAAAGCTGAGATTTTAGCAGGTGCTAAGACTTCTCATCTTAGTGAAGCAACTTTAGCTCAACCGCTTTGCACAGCCGTTCAGGTCGCTCTAGTTGATTTATTGAGGAGCGCGGGCGTGGTCTTCGATGCTGTCGTTGGACACTCTTCCGGAGAAATCGGTGCTGCCTATGCTGCTGGCTTCATCACGTCCTACGATGCCATTCGGATTGCGTACTATCGTGGATTCCATGCTAGGCTGGCTCGCTCTGAAAGTGGAGAGAAGGGTGCTATGCTGGCTGTTGGCACCTCGCTTGAAGATGCCACGGAGTTCTGTGAGTTGAGTGACTTTGAAGGTCGAGTTGCTGTTGCTGCTTGCAACTCGTCCTCAAGCGTGACATTGTCTGGAGATATCGATGCGATTCAAGAGGCGGTAGAGATCTTTGATGAAGAGAAGAAGTTTGTCCGCTTGCTTAAAGTGGACACAGCTTATCATTCCCACCATATGATTCCTTGCGCCGAGCCCTACATGGCGTCTCTTCGAGCCTGCAATATCAAGCTTCTCAAGCCGTCTGAGAAGACTATCTGGTTTTCTAGCTTGCGTGATGGTGCTCAGATAAAGAGTAGCTCTGAATTAGGAGACACGTACTGGAAAGACAATATGGTGAGTACCGTCAAGTTTGCTCAAGCGATAGAGTCCGCCGTAGCGGGAATTGGGTCATTCTCCGCTGCTCTGGAGGTTGGACCGCACCCTGCTCTCCAAGGTCCAGCACTATCAGCAATTGCTGATAAGCTTGGCTCGCCCATTCCTTACTCGGGCGTTCTTAGCCGAGGAAAGGATGACTTAGATTCTTTTGCCAACGCTATCGGATTTCTATGGATGCAGACAAGCAAACCATCCGTCGACTTCAAGGCTCTCGAGAAGTTTGCGTGCCCCTCCGCTCCAGTCCCTACCCTTCTCAAACAGTTGCCGGCCTATCCTTATGATCATGATCGTCGCTTCTGGTGCGAGTCTCGCATGACAAGGGCCTTTCATGGCCGAAGCGATCTCCCACATGAGGTGCTTGGTGTCAAGAGTCGAAGCAGTACAGAACAACATATTCAATGGCACAATACCCTCAAAGTCAAGGAGATTCCGTGGCTACGCGGCCATCAGCTGCAAGGTCAAATCATCTTCCCGGCAGCGGGGTACATTTGTATGGCTTTGAAGGCTACAGAAACTCTCATTCCTGCCGATCAAGCTGTCAAGCTCATCGAAATTCACAATCTCTTCATCCACAAAGCAATATCATTCTACGATGAAAATTCTGGAGTTGAAGTGCTTTTCGATCTCAATCACACCCCACAAAATGATACGGAGGAGGTTCATACCGCTGATTTCACAATTTATGCGGCATTGAACAAGAGTTCTACGGAAATGACGATCATGACAACTGGGCGAGTCGAAGTCACCGTCGCTGAGCCATCGCCATTAGCTCTTCCAGCTAAGGAGCCTCCTGTCCCCAACATGATTGAAACCGCTGTTGACAGGTTCTACGAGCATCTGAAGACTATTGGGTACGAGTACACACTTGACTTCCAGGGTATGTCAGCGACAAAACGTAAGATGAACTATGCCAGCGGCCTCATCGCTAGGCCTATCACAACCGATGAGGACAAATCATTCTTGATGCACCCAGCGGTCATCGACATCGCGTTTCAGGCAGTCTTCCTGGCATATTGTGCGCCAAACGACGGCGGGCTATGGTCCATCCATGTTCCGACACATATCCAGCGTATCAGCATCAATCCCTTGCTTTGCAAACTTGAAAATGGGAAGGCTATTGATCTCCCATTCTACTCTACACTGACAGACACAACATCGGCCAAGATTCTGGCAGATGTCAATGTTTATAGCGAGGACTCGCTTCACACAGTGATCCAGGTAGAAGGAATGACTGCCATGCCCCTTGCTCCAGCAACTCCAGACGACGATTTCCGTATCTTTGCCGAGACTCTGTGGAAGGTCGCAAACCCAGATGGTGACTTGATCGTCACCGACGCCGACAGAGCAACCGTAGAAGAGGTTGAGTTCGCATACACCTTGGAGAGACTCGCCTTTTTCTACCTCCGAAATCTACACCATATTTTCTCTGCAGCGGAGAAGGATGCATCACCATCGAATTTCCAGAGCTTGTTCAATTTTGCTGCTCATATCTGCTCGCTTGTATCCGCGACTAAGCACCCTTTCGCTAAGAAGGAATGGGAAAATGATACACATGATCAAATTCTCGCAATTTCACAGAGGTGAGTCTTTCCATGTACCTATAATACGGTTACTAAAAACTACCAGCCACCCAGACAGTGTCGATGTCCAGCTCATGGTTGCAGTGGGGGAGAACCTGCCAGCTGCCGTCCGAGGTGAAACTGATATCCTGAGTCATATGACTAAAGACAACGTACTATTCAGATTCTACAAGGAGGCTCTGGGAATTCCACAGTCAAACGAATATATCTCCCGCATGATGAAGCAGATATCTCACAGATATCCTCATACCAAAATTCTTGAAATCGGTAAGGCGGTCATGCTTACAATTTGTATCTGCGCTGACATTGCATATAGGTGGTGGTACTGGCGGAGCAACCAAGTCAATCTTGGAAAAGCTAGGCAGGTCCTACTCATCCTACACATTCACCGACATTTCCGCCGGATTCTTCCCAAATGCCCAAGAACAGTTCAAAGACCATGCAAGCAAAATGCTCTTCAAGACGCTCAACATCGAAGAGGACATCGTTGCCCAAGGCTTCACACCGGCATTTTACGACATTATTATCGCATCCAATGTCATCCATGCCACTGAATCCATCGAAAAGAGTCTTAAGAATGCTCGTCGTCTTCTCAAGCCAGGTGGATATCTTTTGCTCCTCGAAATCACCAACAATGGTCCAATGAGACTGGGATTTGATGAGGGTGGTCTACCTGGCTGGTGGGCCGGTAAAGACGAAGGCCGAGTTCTTGCACCCACTATTACTTCTGCGCAATGGAACGACGAATTGCTGAAGTCTGGGTTTGCAGGCATCGATGCAATTACTCCTGAGCATGATATTATCGTGCTTCCAGTTTCCATCATGGCGGCTCAAGCGGTAGACGACAAGATTGCCTTTATCAGAGATCCTTTCTCCGCCCCAGACCTGATGCCCAAGATCAAGGAGCTTATTATTGTTGGCGGTACAACACCCTCAATTGCAAATTTTACAAAAGAGGTATCCTCGCTTTTAAGCTCTCTGTGCGTCCGCATTACGATCATCAATGCTGTGGAAGATATCAACTCTATGGTTTTGCCTACCAACTACTCGGTCCTTAGCGTCACAGACTTGGATGATCCTGTCTTCAAGGATTTCACAGCCGTTAAATTCGAGTGCTTAAAGAGACTGTTTGACCAAGCAAGTAACGTGCTTTGGATCACGGCTGGATGCCGAGCAGACGATCCGTATGCTAACATGAGTGTTGGTATTGGACGTTCTGTTCGTCTTGAAATTCCCCACGTCAGGTTCCAATACCTAGACATCGAGTTCGGAAGCACACCAGAACCAAAGCTTATCGCGGAGACATTGATGAGGCTTCAAGTTGTCAACTTCTGGGAACAAGAGGGTGCACTTGAGAAGATGCTTTGGACTGTTGAGCCAGAAATGGCCTACGAGAACGGTACTCTCATGATCCCTCGTATCTACGAGGAAGAGGTCTTGAACTCACGCTTTAACTCTAAGAGGCGACCAATTACTGAAGAAGTTGCGCCCGAGTCAAACACCGTCGAACTTGTCCACTCCCAAGATGGCTATGACATTCGTTCAATGCAGCTCGAGGAGTCCGATGAAAATCTTGTTTCGATCCGAGCCGAACGTTCCTTGTTGACTTCAATCAAGATCAAATACGTGGGCTTTGCATTTATCGGGCTCGGCATCAATCTCCAAACAAGCCAAAGCGTCGTCTTCGTTTCGGATCACAGTGCTAGCATCTTTGCTGTGCCAAAATGTTTCACGGCTCCTCTAGATATTCCACACGGCTCAGAACAGGCATTGTTGCTTTTGGTAGCCGGCTATCTAGTGACAAATTCGATTCTCACAGCAGCCAAAGTAGGTTCGACCATTGTTGTGCATCAAGCAGAGCCTGTTGTCGAACTTCTCCTGAAGCAACGTGCATCTGAGAAGAAGATCAAAGTGGTGTTTACAACAAGCGGAGAGACTCTTACAGCAAGCTCTCAACACATTTCGATCCCGACTAAAGCACCATTGCAGAGAATCAAGTCAATCTTGCCGGAAAAAATCACTACCTTCTTCGATTTTTCGGATATCGGGACCGATTCAGGAGAAGTAGCTGCTCGTATTGGTGCATGCCTGCCGACTTTCTGCAAGACCAAGAACTATTCGTCATTCTTTGCGAGGGAATCGGAGCTTATTCCCGGAACCCAGCTTGATCACCTGAATATTCTCTTGAGACTAGCAGTCGACTATGCTCAAAACAAACTGAGATCTGCTGAGTCATTGATCTCGGGTCGTACAATTGCTCTCAAGGATGTCAACACTCGCGCCGAGCATAAAGGATTTCTAGACTCGGTCCTAGCATGGGGAGCAACACCCACAGTTCCTGTAAAAGTCGAGTTGGCAGATCACAAGAACTTGTTCTCGGCTGAGAAAACCTACATTCTTGTTGGTTTGACAGCAGAAATTGGCAACTCACTGTGCGAGTGGATGATTCGAAAAGGGGCCAAGTATCTCGTGCTCACTTCCCGTAACCCAAAACTTAGCGACGAGTGGTTGCAAATGCTAAAAGATATGGGCGCAATCATCACGATCTACTCCTTGTAAGTACTCACCCTCCCGAGCATGCATACGCTAACTGGCGAAGGGATGTCACCAATCGGTCCGCAGTTCACGCTTTCGTGAAGCAAATCAAGGAGACGCATCCACCAATTGCTGGTGTCGCAAATGGTGCCATGATACTTCGAGACACCATGTTCTCCAATATGGATTTGGACACCATGGTTTCAGTCCTCAAGCCGAAAGTAGATGGAAGTCAGTTTCTCGACGAGTGTTTCCCCGAGAACACGTTGGACTTCTTCATCATGTTTGGGTCACTCGCCTCCATTCTTGGGAACAGTGGCCAGTCAAACTACAATGCTGCTAACATGTACATGACAAGTCTGGCTGCCCAACGACGAAAGCGTGGACTTGCCGCTTCAGTAATGGACCTAGCTGGTATTATTGGTGTTGGCTACCTCTCACGTGCCGCTCTGTTTACGCATCAACTCCTCATTAGAGCCGGCACGAGCTTCACATCTGAAAGAGATCTTCATCAGACTTTTGCTGAAGCTGTTCTTGCTGGAAGAGCCGAATCGGGCAGAAACCCAGAGATCATTGCAGGTCTCCGAAGAACTGATGCGAACGAACACCCGCCAGTGCCCTGGTTCCACAACCCTCGCTTCTCCCATTTCGTCGTGGAAGAGGAAATTGCCAAGAGCACAGGCGATAAGAAGAACACTGTTCCCGTCAAGCAGGAGTTGGAGAAGGCTACCAATCTCGACGAGGCTTATCAGGTCATCAAAAGTAAGTTACTCTTATGTATGCCAGACCAAATGCTAATTATCATCCAAGCTTGCTTTTTCAGCAAAATTCAAATCACGCTTCAACTACCTCCTGATATCAAGATCAATGAACAAGTTCCCTTGTCTGAGCTGGGTGTCGATTCACTGGTCGCAGTTGATATCCGAACCTGGTTCCAGAAAGAACTTGAGGTTGACATGGCGGTCTTGAAACTGCTGGCTGGTGCTTCCATCAAAGAACTTCTCGGCGACGCATTGGAGAAGGTGCCAAAGCTTTTCATGCCAAACCTTGGCTCTGAGAAGAGCTCTGCAGTTGACGAGAAGCCAAAGAAAAATGTCATCCAGGTAGACACCACTCAGACCTCCTCGGGCACCTCAGATGCTGAATCCTCCCCCATAGAGCTAAACTTCCACCCGACCCCTGCTTCCAGTCTCTCTCACATTGAGGAGACAACAGCGGGTCTGAGCGACTTGGAGGAAGATCTATATGAGGAGGTCGAGGAGTTGGAACCGCAGCAGGAGCCAGTCGTCTCGCGGAGTTTAATACGGTCTGAGAGGATGTCAATACCACAGGCAACCTTCTGGTTCTTGAAGCATTATTTACAAGATCAGACAAGTTTCAATATCACTTTCTCTACTCGTATGTCAGGGGATTTGCGCATCCTTGATCTTGAGAATGCAATTCGTGTTGTTGGTGAGAAACATGAAATTTTGCAGACGTGCTTCTTCGAGCAAGAAGAAGGAGAGCTTGTCCAAGGTATCCTCGAAAATCCTCCTTTCCATCTTGAACAGAAGGACATCGAACATGAAGACCAAGTACAGGTAGAATTTGAACGAGTTCGAACCCACGTCTACGATATTGAACAAGGCGAAACACTTCGCGTTGTTCTTTTGAAACTTTCTCCTACCACTAACTTTATTATCATCGGGTATCCTCACATCGCTTTGGATGGTCACAGTTTCAGTATCTTCTTCTCCGAGGTTCAAGAAGTATACAATGGCAATCGGCTCAAGCCGGCAATGCTCAGATACACTGACTTTGCTAACAACACACGAAATGCGATCGAGGAAGGCTTAATGGAGAATGAACTACGCTTCTGGAGAGAGGAATTCGCTACTCTTCCTGCTCCTCTGCCTCTCTTTCCTTTCCCAGACGTGACACATCGTCGTTACTTATGCGCAGAACATGGTTGACCACCGACTCGATCAAGCTCTCGGCCTCAAAATTAGAGAAATCGCTCGCAAAAACCATGCAACCTCGTTCCACTTCTTTCTGACCGCTATGAAAGCACTCCTGTTCCGTTTGTTGGACACTGATGACCTCTGTATCGGTATTGCAGACGCTAACAGATCTGAAAAGAACGCCATGGAAGTCATGGGTCTGTTTCTCAATCTTCTCCCGCTGCGATTCCGGGAGGTCAAGAAGCAATCTTTCGCGCAAGCTATCAAGGAGACTCGCGACAAAGCGTACGCTGCGCTTGCAAACGACAGGTTACCCTTCGATACGTTAGTGAATGAGCTAAACATTCAGAGGGATGTCACCTACAGTCCGCTTTTTCAAGCATTCTTTGATTATCGTCAGACGACCCCAGAGAAGCAGCCCTTTGGAAATTGCACCACTGATAATGATATCTGGGACTTTGGTCGTACCTCGTATGATTTTAATATCGACATTATGGAGAGTGTTTCCGGGGATTCTGTCATCACTCTCAAAACTCAGGCCGGTTTGTATTCGAGACAAGACACTGAGCGACTGATGGATATTTATATCGGCTTGTTGCAAGCCTTTGTCGGAAGCGCGCGAGTACGATTAGATGACCCAACGATTGCTAGTGCCGAGGAAGTGAAGCAGGTAACATTGCTTGGTGAAGGTATGTTGCTCTCGGAATTATCATAATTATCTGACGTTTTCTAGGCGATAAAATGACCCCTGAATGGCCAGCAACTCTGGCCCACCGAATTGATGACATTATCAAGCAACACCCCGACAGAATCGCTGTAAAGGATGGGAATAATACCATCTTGACATACATAGAACTATCCGAACGAGTTCAAGGCATTGCCTCTGCACTGATAAAGTCTGGTGTTAACGCCGGGTCGAGGGTGGCAATGTTTCAAGAGCCGTCTGTGGACTTTGTCTGTTCTATGCTTGCCGTCCTACGCATCAACGCGGTATATGTGCCTCTCGATCTTCGCAACCCTTTACCACGCCTTGCTAGAACTGTCGCCAACTGTCAGACTGTTGCGATTCTTGCCCACGATAAGACCATTTACGACTGTCCCGGGTTAAGCTCTACCGCGGCGATAATCAACGTGACAGGCTTATCAACATCTGAGACTGTCCCAATATTATCACTTCCTGAATCTCCTGCTATGATACTTTACACCAGCGGGTCAACGGGAGAACCCAAAGGCATCGTGCTTCTCCACTCTGGATTGATCAATGAACTAGAAGGATTCACCAGACAATATGATGTGAAAGCCGAAACAATTTTGCAGCAAAGTGCAGTCAGTGTTGATATCTGCAATGCTCAAGTTTTCACCGCGCTCACACTTGGCGGCACGCTTTACGTTGTTCCGAAAGAGAAGCGTGGTGATCCGCTCGAGTTGACCAATTTGATTCTCAAGGAGAAAATCACTTACACTAAAGCCACTCCATCCGAATACTCCGTCTGGATACGATATGGAAAGGAGGTGTTGTCTCGTTGCGCACAGTGGAAGACTGCTTGGAGTGCTGGCGAGAGTTTGTCTCCCCAGCAAGCTCTTGAATTTCGAACTTTGAGTCTGCAACAGCTTCGCCTGTTCAATTCATATGGCCCTGCAGAGATCTCAATATCTTGTACGAAGGTTGAAATTCCATACTGGATCGAAGATGAGCTTACCATTTCTGCTGGTCGGCCCATACCGAACTATTCAATCTATGTCGTGGACAAAGCCCTCAAGCGACTCCCGGCTGGTATCGTCGGGGAGATCTGCATTGGTGGGCCAGGAGTTGCAGCCGGTTATCTCCACAATGATGAGCTTACCAAGTCAAAGTTCATTCCAAATCCTTTTGCAACAGCAGAGCAGAAGAGCCTTGGCTGGACTCGAATGTACCGAACTGGTGATCGTGGATATTTGGCTTCAAATGGCACGCTGCTGTTCAAAGAACGTATCAATGGGGATACTCAAGTCAAGCTGCGTGGGCTTCGAATTGAACTTGGTGACGTCGAGAGCACAATTATTCGAGCTGGAAATGGAATGGTAACTGAAGCAATAGCTTCGGTTCGCGGAGACCCCGCGTTCATTATAGCCCATGTTGTGCTATCAAATGTGAAATCCGAGGACCAACAAACCTTCTTAAGCGATCTTCAGGCCAAACTAGAACTTCCGCAATACATGGTCCCTGCCTTGATCATACCATTGGATCAGATGCCACTCACACCACAGGCAAAGATAGATAGGCGGGCTATCCAATCGTTGCCTTTACCGACAGCTGCTTCCCACCCAAAATCCCATCACGAACTGACCACCATCGAGATTCAAGTGGCAAACATCTGGGCGAAAGTAATTCCAGAGCAAATTCTTGGCAGCGTCATGCTAGATCCTGACACGGACTTTTTCAAAATTGGGGGAAATTCTCTCCTCCTCGTCAGGCTACAGTCGATGATCAGAGAACGGTTCAATATTGTGCTTCCGCTTGTGAAGCTATATGAATGTAGTACTCTCGGTAAACTTTCAGGCGTGGTCCAAGACTCCTCTGCGTTGCAACCTATCGTTTGGGAAGACGAGATTAAACTCAAGATATCGCATGTCCGAGGTTTTGAACTCGAGAATTCCAAACCTCTCAGATTGACGAACAAAAAGGTCCTCCTCACCGGATCTACCGGATATCTTGGCAAACACATCTTGGCTCAACTCGCGTTGGATCCAAATGTGTCAGAGATTCACTGTGTTGCTGTCCGCTCAAAAGAGGGTCAAGGCTTAGAGGAATCAAGGATAAAGAACTCGTCCGACAAGATAACTGAATACGGAGGCGATCTTTCATCCCGTCGCCTCGGGCTATCAGCTGATGACTTCCACTCCTTAACCGAATCAATCGACCTGATTATTCACAGCGGCGCCAATCGAGCATTCTGGGAAGATTATCGTGTGCTCAAGAAGACAAACGTCTCATCCACCATGGAACTTGTGAATATGGCCGCCAGACGCAAGATTCCCATCCATTTCCTCTCTTCTGGAGGCGTGCTCCTCCTAGGTGAGCATCCACAGGTACATCCCGTCTCAGTTGCGCAGTACAGTCCACCTGAAGATGGATCAAACGGCTACGTAGCCTCCAAATGGGCAGCCGAAGTCTACCTCCAGAACGCTGCAAAGAGACTGCGCATACCCGTGTGCATTCATCGGACAACCCCGTGTTCCCAGGACAGTCCCATTCCACTGGGGATGCTTGACGATATCGTGCGTCTCTCAACCCAGATACAATCTTTCCCAGCTCTGGATGATTGGACGGGAAGTCTAGATCTCATGTCTGTTGACAGCATGGCGCGCGGTCTCTTATCCACCCCCTTTCATATGACCGAAGAGGAGAGCAGAAAGCCGATTGTCGTGCATCATGCCAGTCATGTGAAGATCTCATCACAGGAAATCGGGAAGGTATTAAGGCGCTATATTGAATTGGGGATGGGAGGCTTTGAGAAGATCAGTTTGTTGAAGTGGATCGGAAAGTTGAAGAATGCGGGCTTTGGGTATTTTGTTGCAAGTCAGGATGCGAGCATGACAGGTGGGGGTGAGGGTACTTTCATCTCGAGACGTTGAAAGCTCGTTGCTCGCGGATCTTTTCTGGATTCATTGGTGTTGGAGAGGTTGGAAAGATGATTATTGGTGTTTGGCACTGTTTGCATTTTCATTTCTAGGTACCTCGACCTTGTACAAGTGGGAGCCGGAGTTTCGAGAACAAATATGGTGATGGGTAAGATGAAGAAGGCCAATTTTTGGATTCAGTTCTGAACATGCTCGGGATTTATGAATGCACCTTTCCTCCGCAGCGAGTAATTCGCTCTGTTCCAATTGCGTACACGGCCGAGCACTTTGGATGCTGTAAATGGTCTTCGTGAGTTGCTATATTGCGAGCTCCGCTTATGACACCACTTCCTCGCACTCAAAATTAGGGTAAAAGAACCCTCACTAGTGCCCATACGAAACCAGCCCGAATCAGAAATATCTCTAAATCTAATATCTCCATCCACCCTAGAGCAATATGTTCCGCAATCATCAACTTCAACACTTTCTTCACATAAATCCTCCACTCTTCCCTACTCGAGGCCATGAGGATATAATGATCTAGACTCGTCACACCCGCTTTCACCCCATCAAGCGGGACAATCCCGTCTCGTTCCTTTTCCGGAATAGTGATTGGCACAGGCCGTTTCCGGAGCCGGTAGAGGAATTGTAGGTCATATGAGAGAGCTGTTGAAATGTCTTTACTCTCGGATTGCCGTGGGGATTCTATTGGCGAGAACGGTAGTTTATGCAAGAGCGAGGACTTGAGCGATATCGTGCCGGACATGACTTCGGCCGCTAAAGCCTCTGGCACGGAGTTGTATTGAACGAGCCTGGAGTAGAATAGTGGCGTTAATACTCTAACTTCGTCCTCCTCCTCTAGCTTACGGGAAGCCGTAAGTAGCTCTGCTGACCCAGAACACATGACCTCGTCATTCGCGTCCTTCCCAATTAACCCAGCGGACACATACCGCATCACCACTAACGAATTGGACATCTGGATCTGGTACATCAGATACGACCTAAAGTGCCTCTCAATCACCCTCTCAGTTTCGTCTGCACGCCGTGATGCCGTCTCTTTCCTAGGTTCAGGCCGGAACACCCATGGCATTTTCTTCCGTGTGAGGAGCGTGAGTGCCTCTTTCACAGTTCTTGGAAAGGTTGCAAGGCCAACCCACCACCACGACACCAGGAAAAGTGTTTTAGAAAGTAAAGACATTACTCTTGGGTCCAGCGCTGCGCCAGCGGAGTAGACCCTAGCTACAAGTTTGGCGTGAGAGTTGGAGTTGTTCAGTGTAATTGTTGTGTTGATTGGCCCGATGCCACCCATAAATGGGAATAATTGGTCGCAGGCTGAGAGCGAATATGAACCGTTTCGAGAGTTGAAGGTTGAAACGTAGAAATCTTTAGGCCAGGTCCCGGTATACCGAGTTGGCTTTGGATTTATCTGCTCTTCTGTGACGGAACAGTTCTCAAGCCCTGGTTCGAGAAAGTAAATCCGCTTCTCGTCGAATGTGTTATTCACTTCCAGAATGAGAGCTTTCAATTCTTTGGTCGAAGAGTAGAGGTGCCAGATTGAGACGGGGTTCGATGCGTAGCCGAGAAAACGAGCGGCGGTAAGCAGGTAAATGTAAGTATATTGTTTAGGATCGATATTCTGTGATAATTAGTCTATGAAAATTACCATAAAATGAATTAAAACGCCATGACAGGTTGGAGACGGGATTGCCGCTAAGCTACACATTACAGTCATTACGCTGGGGTCTACGGACAGCATGGAGCTTGATTCAAGACCGACGAACAGATCCACTAGCCAAATAAGAACAGCGTTGTGATTATCTAAAGAAGAAGAAAACGAAGACTATGCGGAGACCTCGGTTTTATGAAAATTAGAAAGGTCACCAGTGAACGGCGCTCAAAGTTAAATGCCGCTTCGACGTCTGGACCCAAAGACGCCGAGACCACGGGAATCGATTCAGCGGACATGAGTAGAGAATCCAAACAAGATAAACAAGTAATGTGGGCGAAACAGAAAAAGGACATACCTGGCTTTGAAGATACTGCACCAACTTGCCCTCCAGTCCACCATCCACGTGACCTCTCTGCAAGTAATCATCCCCATGAACTGTATACCATGCGCCGAAAGGCTGCAGCGAAAACAATTTCGTATACCAAGGAGCCGAGTTCTTGTCCAAATCAGAAGAAATCATGCCTCCTACCGATCCTTTCCATCCCACAGGAATCCCGACTAACAAGTACGAGTATGAAAACCCATGTTTCGCGGGGAACATTCGGACATGAGCTGTCTCGCATGGAAACAGCATTGGCTTCGCCGGATAGTCGTCACATGGTGATGACCATTGCTGAAGGCCTTTGATGTATCGATATACTTGGAGGAAGATGAATAGTAAGATTGTGCCCTTAGCGCAGGCAACGACGACGGCAGGGTCAAAGCATGCGACGAAATCCTGGATTGAGGTCCATTTCTTAATAACAATAAAGAATACGAGCGGAACAGGATCGAGCAATTTCCCGTATATCAGAAGTCCTGCCAGAGGAAGCAGCATCAATGGAAGTGGCACCATCCTGTCTTTCAACTGGACCAGTGATCGAGGACCACAGGGATGAAACTCACTCTGGACCTGGCCAGACGAGCGAGCAGAAAAAGAAATTGGTTCTGAGAAAGGAGTTGAAGCAACACAGCCTCCATCATATAGACATTATTGTAAGCAAGCAAACAAACAGGATATACCAGCGACAATGTTGGAAAGAGATGTGTGAGCCATCTTCGAGTTTCATCAGAGTAGAAGTCCATTTAATGTACAGGGGGTATTGACCTTGAATTGCCGAGCCCGTCCGCTTATCCTATAAAAGCTTAGTGTATGATTCATGCAAGATGAGTGGCACACCCCACCACAGCCTCATCCCGTCAACTTCGAAAGAATTCCATTGTTAGCCCGTCGAACGTCAACCATCAACCGCCTCCCGCACCACTACAAATATCCCAACACAAACATCTCTTCCTCCTCGCCGTACGACACGAACGCTTCCTTCTCAACAAATCAACATATATCCATACTCGCAACCATGTCTGACGATTGGGACACCGTTACCAAGATTGGAAGCAAGACCCGCGGGGGCGGTTCAGCGCGAGAGACCGTCGTACGCGGGAAGAGTGCATTGAATGCAGCTGCACGAAGCGGAGCTGTCATCGGTACAGAAAAGAAGTTTGGCGCTGGTAACTCTGTGCGTTTTACCCCCTCCAAAACTCACCCGACCTCTTCAAATATATCCTCCCCACCACCGCCCCCCTCCTCTCCTCTAAAAGCCCAGCTAACAATATTCCCACCCCAGGCCTCCAAACCCGGCGTCGAAGGCCAACATCTCACCAAAGTCGACCGAAGCGATGATATCGTCAAACCCACTACCGTTGGTAAGGAGGTTGGCACCGCCATTTCCAACCAGCGTCAACAGATGAACCCGAAGATGACCCAAAAGGACCTCGCGACCAAGTGCAATACCACTCAGAGCATCGTTGCTGATTTTGAGCGCGGCTCTGCGACCCCCGATCAGAAGATTTTGGCGAGTATGGAGCGGGTTTTGGGGGTCAAGCTGCGGGGGAATGATATTGGGGCGCCGAGATTTGGACCGAAAAAGTAAATGCTTTGCGGGATTAGGGGAATGCGTGGGGTTGGATACGGGCAGGGAACAGTGGTGTCGATTCATTAGATGATTTCATGATCCCACAATGGGACGTTGGGTTGGACTGGCTCGAGAGGGGCCGGGTAGGTGTCGAGTCGTAGTTTCATGATCACTGTCATTGAAATTTCTACGCAGGAATAGAGCTGTGGTCATCAATCAATTCATTGACTCTCTCTTTAGTCATCCTACTGTTATCCAACAGTTATCCAAGCTCTTCAAGCCTATTCAAAATTCTCTCTATGGGTATATACAATTCATGACTAAATCAAGCAGCACACCTGACTCGTTCCCTGATATCCAACTCTCCAGGCCTCTCATCTCTATTCACCACAAGAGCTTCTACCTTTCCCATCTTGACCAATTTCACCCACTCAGGGGCTATCTCCGAAGCCAGCAACCGAACACAGGTGTCCGCTTCTTCTTTAGACATTGGGGTTTTGAATGAGTCCCGCAGTTTGCCAAGTACAGTTGGCAGTGTGAACGAGATTCGCGACTGCCCGATGGATGTCGAGGTGCTGAGGATGACGAGGACTGCTACCACTTCCTCGATCCTGCCTAAAGCTGCCCTGCGAGCTATCTCGGCTTTGGAAGGAGGTGGCGGAAGTGAGGATTGGTGCAGTTGTTTCGCTCGAAGTCGTTCAAGTAGCGTTAGTTTTGGACCAGAAGTAGTGATCTCAATCTTCGGCTTCGCAGACTCCTTAATTATAATCCCGGCTCTTAGATCCTCTAGTCGTCGTTGTCCCTTCGCAAGCAAAGGTGACATTTTGATCAAGGATGGACAGGTGGTTATTGGTTCCATTGGCAACTTCTCAATGAAGTCCTTCAATTCTGAATCTGTGTCCCTGTCCACCCAAGCAGAGCTCAATCCTTTCTCAAATATCTCGTTCAACAGATCTTCGTTCACAGGCCTTGCGACCCTATTGTTCTTCCCTTGTGTCTTAATCTCTATACATATTTTTCCATGTCCATAGTCCGAAAGACTGAACCTCGAGATCCTAGAATCTTTCTCTTCTGAAGTAACCGAGTTGAGTATACCAATTGATCTGCGAATATCCTCCAAAGTGACTCTGCGCTTCCCCCAAGCTCGCGCGACGTCCGGACAGAGATTTCGCAGGTCGGCGGGCGAGTGTGTTCCATTATGCGCATAGTGTATTGACAATGCTGTGAGAAATGCTGCATGCAAATTTATGAGGTCGAGTAATTCGATAGGAAGCTCGGTAGAGGGTGTAATATACGACTTTACAGGGGTCGATGCGAAAATCTCAGAACTAGAGCTGTGAAAGGAGAGAGTTGATCGAGTCGGGGTTTTCGAGGAAATGCAGAATTGATTCAGAAGGCTGCGGGTGCCTTTCGTTGGAGTATCGACCGGTGAAATTGTTTCTTGATTATTGACTGATTTTTTCTGTGATCGAGGAGTGCGCGGAATATTCGGGCGTCGTAGTGGTACAGAACTTATCGCTCCAGAGTCCACCGTCGGGGCCGGCTGCGGACTTTCTTCGTGCTTTCTCTTCTTTTGGTTCGTAGAACATTCGGATGGGGTAATTGAGGTGCTATCGACCAGTGTGTTCTTCTCTAAAATAACTCTATCAAAGGTTCTTGCCTTGGACACGGTTGTGAAGGCAGCAAGCCCTCGAGATTTTGTTGATGAAGCCGCGTTCGTTGCTGCCAATTTCCTTCTCTTAATCGCGATAGGCATGATGAAGCAATACAATGGATGCAAGAGCAATGCTGGATGGGTGTAAGAGCAAGGAGGGAAGGTCAGAGTCGTGGGTGTCGATCAAGAGCAAAGGCAAAGTTGGGTTCATATAAAGTAAAGTTGCGATGGAGGAGGCTGGGAATCGGAGTAGTCGCGTCCAGCGAGACGCGCTTGCTCACACGCGTAAAGTGATTTATCGCCAAGGCCAGAATTGACAGGGGGGCTTTGAATGATCTTGACTTCATCCCGGTGAAGGCGGCGGCTCATAGCATCGCATCCTCGGATTCATCCCAGTATTGTAGCTCCCACTTCTGCGTTGCACTACGTATCAATGTCAGGATATCGGTGACATGCCGCTCCTCTTCCTCGAAGCTTTCCCGCGAGAAATTCGCGACCAAATCTATACCTACGCCCTTGGGTCTCGATCAGGAACAGTGACTCTATCTCCTTGGACTCTCGATGTTGCGAAATCATTATCCCTCCTCAGAACATGCAAGCAGATCCACCGAGAATGCAAAGATCTGATCTGGCACCACAACCGGCTCCATCTCCAACCTCAGACACAACTGGCACATAAGTTCAAAAGCCTACTGAAGCATGGCCATGCGAGACGGATACGGTTGCTCAAAGTGACACTTGAGTTGCTGGATCGCGACGAGCTAGAATGGATTGCAAGTTCGGCTAAAGCTCTTGGGGACTGGCATCGGTATGGCAGGCTGGAGTCGATTACGGTCGTTGCAGAATGGGATAAACCTCGAGACGTTCAAGAGTTCAAGGAAATACAGAATCTGCGGAGATATGGGGAGTCATTAGATGGAAGGCTATACAGGGATTCCAGCACCTGGACACGAATGATTGTCAATACTGGATGGCCGAGATTCTGTCATTGGGGGAAGCAGAGGTGGCTGCGGGAAATGCTGTTGGATCCAAGTGGCATCAACACGCTGTTGCTGGAGATCCACAATGCGTTTGGTGGACAGTTGTACGTGGATGGACTGCTTTGTTTCAAAGATCATAAGCAGGTTGTGGGGGAATATCATTTTGATCCGAGAAATGGGGAGATCAGAATCGTTCCCGGTACGGCAAGACAGACCAACACGACTATTTGATAACAGTTCGAGCTTCTAGTGATTTTTGAGCTGGGTTTTGTTGTATGCCAGATCACTAACCTCTAGGATGGTGAGTACGGAGTCCGGAGTCTGCAAATTGTCTCGACTAGGTTTCGAAGCTTTCGTTAGTTTTCCGCGTGGAAATCTGTGCTTGGGCTTCAGTTCTAATCCCTAGTCGAATATCTACTTTGCCTGACGTCGTTTACATGCTGCGAGCTTTCCATCTGAATATTATTGTCATTTCATTACTCTGTATTCATCTTCCTTGTCTCTGGCGGTCTAGCCTCACCAACTCTCCTGTTTTATCGGTGTCCGACACGCAGGTGCTCTCATACATCTTTCTTTATATGCTAATCTCCAAGATATATCGCCTGTCTTCCGTCTCTTCTTCTTATAGTCAGAACCAGGTTGCTACGCTACCTACGTAATCTATAAGCTATATCTGTATTGCTCTATAGCATTTATATACTGAAGATGCGAAGATGATACAAAAATAACCCGTATAAAGTATCCATGATCTTTTAATAGTTTGTACTGTGGTTATGTTTTCCTCTTAAATCTAGTGGAATATTGAGTCCGGCACCAAGATGCTTCCAGAGAAGCACTATTTAGACTAGCTGTGTGATTCGCCTTGACGTCAGCATTACACACAATCACCTAGGGCTTTTTTTCGCACTTGAGTCATAGTTAATACCATTCACACAATATATTCTGGGAACTGGCTGGCAACTTTCTTGGCATATCTTTAACCACCAGTCTCCTGAAGACTATACGGAATACATATCTTAACTCATAGACTTCGTTCCTCGACCTTAAGAATCAGTTCGCTCCCACAACCTTCATCCCACTCCAACAATGCATATCCTCTCTCTCCCCCGCGAGATACGTGATCTCATCTGTTACGACGTTCTTACCTCCATCTCGGGCTATGTAACGATTGATCCAGTTCCTGGTACACAACCACAACGCTTCACTATTCTCGAAGTCGACCCCACGGATCTCAAAGTGCATGGATCCATCTCCCTCGCAATTCTCAGCACTTGCAAACAACTCAATTCCGAATATTCCCAAACACTCTGGAAACGCAACACCGTCATCCTCGGGTCCAAAGATCTCATAAAAGACCTCGGTATTCTCCCCATCCAGCAGCAGCTCGCCATCCAGCACACCGAGCTACGAATCGATCTTCTCTCCTTGGAAATCTGGAACGAACGCGCCCTGAGATTATTGGGCATGTGGGCATCACAAGGGTCACTAGAGAGCCTTAATCTGAATCTAGGCGAGGCCGACGAACCATCTCTGCCAGGACTTTCTGCCGGGATGGACGTGGCTAAACTGACTTTGAATAGCCATCTGAAACTTTTGGGAGAGGCAGGTGCCTCCACGGATGGATGTTTGTCGGTGGTCAAGAAGAGAGTTACGCTTGATACAAAGGTTGCGGCGCTGGCTACTTCGAGATTGAAGAAAGTGGCGTGTTTGGATAAGGTGTTGATGGATATACAGAGTCGTTTTGGGAGTGAAGTGTGGCTTGATGGGACTCGTTTTGTGACGGGAGGAGCTGATAACTGAATTTTGGTTGGCTGACCTGTCGGAGACCTGTGAGGTTACGTCTGGCATTGTTTTGCTATTCTTTGTTCTTCCTGGTTTGGGGTTGTTAATCTATCGTCTGCCAGAAGGATTACTTTGTACGAGACAGTATGTCTTTACTTGTCATTTGCGGTTGTCATGGGTTATAGTTATAGCGGTCAGGTTCTGGTTATGAAAAGAGGAGTGGTTTTAAAACTCGAGGGTACGATGGGAGGATGGGATGTATCATGGTTGTATGGGTATGATAGACACGCTGAGCTTGAATCAACTGCATGGGATTATTCTCGAATCATTTTAGACCTCCGAAGCCGTCATAAATGTGAGATTTCCATCAACCCTCCTCTAGGTGCATATGGTTCCGAGGAATATGGCCCGAGGGGGGCTTTGCTGACCATGTCCCATGTCTGATGAGTGAGAGAGTAGAGTGAAGATGGAGTTTAAGTGGTCAAGACAAGAATCAAACAGACAATGCGATGAAGCGAAACTTAAGAAAGGGTATCGATCATTCACCTATTTCTACAAACCTCCAGCTGGTGGAATATACGGATGAATCAGCATCTCACTGAAGTTCTCCAGCCTGTCCTTCCCCCGAACCTCTTCCACTAGCAGTGGCATCTTAACCACATTAAACTCGTCATATAACTCCTCAATTTGCTCCAAGTACTTCTTCTGCATCTTCCTCCGTGCATTGCACTGCTCGCACTCACTGCTCGATTTGGGGAATAATAGCTGGTTGACCACAATGCAATGTGTGTCGATGCCATAACTCGCCAACTCTTGGATCATGCGCTCCGTTTCGTAGAGGGACAGGAACTCGGGTATACATACGCAGACAAAGGTCGTGAGGTTCTCATCTTTGAACTGGGTATTGACCTCGCTGATCGTTTCCCGCAGGCCTTCCAGTTTCTCCATCATCTCGTTCAGATTCGCTCCATTTGGGAGGGTGCCATTGGCGCCAAGGAGACCATTAAGCATAGGACCGAATTGTGAAGAGAGCTGGGATATCTTGGCCAGTGCCTTCTCGAGGACGGTGGGGAATTGGAGGAAACGAAGGGTGTGGCCTGTGGGGGCAGTATCGAAAATGATAGTTTCGTAGGAGAGGGACTTGACTTGCTTCAGGACTTCTGCGAAGGACATGGCTTCGTCGATACCGGGGATCTATAGCTCGTTAGATTCTGTTGCCTCGAGCAGCTCGATATACTGACCGCAAACGCCAAGTCCTGCATCATTCCACCCATCCCACCTGCAGGCACTTCTCCCTCCTCAGCCTGGCCCATGAGCTCCTGAATACTGCCATTGGGATCAATTTCCATGGCGCTCAAGTTCGTGTACCCATTGATCAGTCTGGCTTCCTTGCCGAACTTTTGTGAAAAGGCATCAGAGAGATTGTGCGCGGGGTCAGTCGAGATCAAAAGAACAGATCTGCGGACTCTGGCAAGTTGGATAGCAAGGGAGCAGGATGTGGTCGTCTTCCCTACACCTCCTTTCCCTCCAACGAAGATCCAGCGGAGGGTCTTTTGGTCAAGGATCGACTGGAGAGTTGGTTCAAGTTGGTCGTCATCTGTGTTTATAATGGCGGTAGACATGATGGCGGGGTAGGTAGAGGAGTTGAATAGGACCTCGTAGGATAGATAAACGCTATTTTTTTCTTCCTACTGATCACAGGAAAGGACTCCACAATCGTGTTATGTGACAGGAAGTGTGGCGTGGTGGTGATGAAGATGAGATGGAATCTTTTGGTTTCGTCGGCCTTCTCGACCAAGGCTCAACGCGCTAGTGTTTGATTGGCTGCCAGGCTGCCTTCAAGACCGCTCTCAACACGACAGTCCACGGTTATTAGGCGGCTGACATATACTATAAGATTTGGTACTGTCTTGGTATTACCTGGGACTATTCACTCATCCATGAAACTGATATTTCATGACGAGGCTGAAATGCGAAGTGCACCCCTCGGGCGAGGCTGAGGAGTCAAGTTGGGAGGCGGGGATCTCCGACTTGCGCTGAACCGCCATGAGGAGCTTTTCCATCCACCCTCTTTATAAAGAGATGGATGCCCATGATTGGGACCTAAATCTATAAATTTTTGATTCCTGGTATGCGTTGCTCGGTGTTAAATGTGACATTGCTAAGTTATCTAGTAGCAGATGACCATTTCCAATAACGCCGCGAATCGTGATTCCCCAATTCAACGTCTAGAAGCTCTGTCGTCCCATCTGCGAATGCATCAGCTGCCTTCAACCACGAAGATGACCACACCTACTAGACCTCCTATTACGTGCCATGTTCTCGATACCACGACTGGTCGCCCGGCTCCTAATTTAGATGTCAAACTGCTATGTTGCGATCTCCCAGAAGTCGTTTTCCAAGGCACAACAAACGCAGATGGTAGAGTTGGAGCTTGGGAGAATCAGCAGGGTCCCAATGGAACAGAGAGTGCCCATATCGTGTCAAAGGGAGGGGTCTTGGCTACTTTAACGACAATGATTGCCAAATATGCTGCGGTGGAGGCAACCAATGCCCGTAAGTATTCCTGATGAAAGCCTGATTAAGACGAATGAGCTTTAAGATAGGCTCCCAAGCCGCTTCCCATCACATGCAAGTCCTAATAAGCTTCTAGGTCCACTAGGAATGAGTCTTTGGAAGCTTCAGTTCAATACTGGAGCACATTATGGGGTCGCAAATACGTTTTTCCCTGTGAGATATTCCCCGCCGGCTCTTATTGGATTCAACGGTTTCCTTGGTTCGTAGCAAGTCTTGAGATTGAGCTAAATCTTTTAGGTCGTTGAACTATCATTCTTGGTAAAGCAAGGAGAGCACTACCATGTGCCGCTACTCCTCGGCCCATACAGTTTCACAACATACCGAGGAAGTTGAGTACAGCACCTGGCGCAGACACCATGTAGACATTTTGGAAATTCAACCTCCCAAGAGAGCGAGATGCTAGGCATGGAGCGATCTTTTAGAGCCCAGTCTCGGAATTATCCGACTACCAAAACCAACGCCAGCTCCATAGTCAATTATTACAACACCACCTGATTACCCCGCCGCGATACCTAAGAAAATCCAAGCTTTTTTAACAACCCCCTCTTTTTGTCCCCACCGTTATCAGAACTATCGTCCAGTGATGATGATCGGTCCGACATTGGTGACTTCAAGTCGTCGCCCTTCTCTACACCTCTCCCAGAATCTTTCAGACCGTTCTCCTCTCTACTGCCATCCGCGTACATTATGTTGTCGTACAGTCCCAATTTTGAGAGGTCTTTATTTACGAAACTGCTGTTCTTGTGGTGTCTGAAGAAGGCTCGGCGAGAATGTATGCGGGCCAGGTCAACATCTGGGGCTTCTATCGTAGCGTTTGGGGACGTATCAGCATCTGGATGTGGAAGTGTTGTGTTTCGATCTATTGGAAATTACTGTTAGTATCAACAATAAAGCAGCGAGATTAGCCATACCTTCGGAAAGAGGTTCCGGGAAGCCAGTGTCCTTTCCAAAAGAGTTGGTCTCTTTCGCAGGTAGATCTTGAATGTGATTATTCATCGTTGGGTGAAATGTGGATGCTCTTCGGAGGTGATTTCGATAGTTTGAAGGAGGAATTTGTAGGTCTTCAGAGCTGTGCGCGAAACTGACTGTACGACTAGTAAGCGTTGAATGTAGTAAGCCGAACATAGTGAATGGAATAATTCAAAGAATTCTTCATACTGAGCAACGGGGGCACCCAGATAATTTAAAGGTCTAGACTTCTAGCGCGCTTCGCAACATAGATTAAACTCTCAGTCAACGTAATCCAGTCATGTCACTGCGTGAATATAATTCTCGCAGCGCTTAGTGACACACCGCGAAGCGCCAACAAGAGACTAAACATGACTGCCGAGCGTACGTTGCTGATACTTACATTTATAAAATCGATAAGATGTCGAAAAAGGTAGCTCGTAGGTGAAGCAGTTAAGAGGTTGTGATTTGATATTTAGGCAATGGCTATAGTTCTTATACTCCCCAAGCAAGGGCAGTCACTCCCCAAGACTTTATGTTGCCAAGACTCCAGCCTTGTCGGGACCCACAGGGGTTTCCCGAAAGATGACGTACCACGAATCACGAACCACCAGCCACTGCTGAACATGGATTGCTGTTTGGATGAGAAAGATCTTGACGTGGAAGCGAAGGGGGGCTGATCACTTGCATCTTTTCAAGAATCAACTTTTGAAAAAATTCAGGATCAAGATTCTACGCCCCGAATTATTTCCAGATCAATATCCAGTAACCTCATTTTAGATGGGCCCATCACTCGGGTTTCCTGGTCAAAGGGGTTCTACTTCGTATGCAAAGCAAAGCATTGATGCTGGCCGGAACTCGGCAAAACAACACTGGAGGCTATGCTGCGATGTGCTGGCTTTCCGAAGCACAACACCATAGTGCCACAAGACCTACATTTAGTTTAGGCTTCTAATCCACGCACTAAATCTCAGATCTGAAATTCCACGAATAGCTCCCGAGAACAGGGCTGCTGGATTAGGAAGTGTGCCGCTCGGCCCGTAGAGCCAAGTATGTTTTCTAGGCATTCTCTCGGCTGCCCCGAACCTTCATCGGCGAAACCATGCATATGGCATGCTTCTCACATTCAATCCAATTCCATTGCATCTATGGAGTATCCTGAATGGTCCTCCGCCTCTATTGCTGACGTAACATCGCGAAGAGATATAGCGTTTGGTGTCCAATCCATGTCGTCCACAGGTTGTTCACTAATTCCTTGGAGGGCAGCTTCTAATTTACTTCTTGCCGCCTGGGCGTCCACCACGCTTGCACGGTCCCAATCATTGAGTTCCAGCCATAGGCGGTGAAATTTATCTTGTCTAGTGCCGTCTGAGAACATTGACATCAAGTCCTGGGCTTGTAACGCCATCTTTCGCATCTCCTCATTGTCACACAAATGTCGATGAACAGCCGAGTTCCGTATTTGAACAGCATCCCCCAATGCAGCTTCTAACGTATAGTTCGACATGGGTCTGATAGCGTTCCGGGGTAGACTAGCTGGTAGGAAAGTCCTCCAGGTTGAAAGCTCCACGGCCTCAGGGCAATCCCATCGTTTTGCATGGAGGGTATCCGGGATCCATCGAGACGCAACTTCGTAGCAGCTCTCTTCCAGCATTCTTTCAATCATAACAAGAATATAGTGTTGGACTTGGTAGGGTAGGCCAAGATCGGGGGCTCGAGCAGGACTCTGAGGTCGACTAGCGGTTGGAGTAGGTAGAGAAGGAACGGCCTGCCAATGTATCAGCACTCTCGCAGAACTTCAAGGTCCAAAACTCACCCTCGTCCAGGTCTTTTTGGATGTTGTTGGCCCTCTGCCGGAGTTTCGAGGAGCCCAGATGCTAATTGATAGTCCAGACTGTCTATCGAGCCTGTTATTGGTTGCGGGGGGAGTGTGCGCGCGAGAATTGAGGATTTGGCTATGAGTCGGGGTATCACGGCCTTTGCTATGCTCGATCTCTGGAGATATCGTGCGCTGCAGGAGATCTTTTTGGGGGACTGAAGTGTTCGAGGTCGACCCAGATAACAGGAACGAGCATCGTAAGCATCTCGTGCGCCACCTGTAGTTCGAGAAGCAGCACGATGTGCAAGTCCAGTCTCCAGGTCGGTAATTCGGAGAGACGTTGTTCGCTGTATGAGCCCAGATGCTTTGCGACAAACCACTGTCACCCATGGTTACGTTACGCGTCGAAGAGTGGTTGAAGATCTTGCTTGTCTCGGAGAAGACAAGCTTTGCGAAGACATATATTTGACATTGTGAATAGTGAATGGAGAGGGGCAATTTAAGAACCCATTGTGGGCTTCATTTCACATAAAGAGGAGATGAAATGAATGTTACGCATGGTGGTGAGGCTCGATGTTGGTTGCTCAAGTTGACAACCAAAATCATCTAGCGCGTAATTTGCCCAGGCTCGCTAATCGCTATCCGCCCCCTTTATCATAATCCTCCCTAATTATTACAAACAAATGAACTGATTGTAGTCGGAAGATCCAATAATTGTGTAAGTTGCCATCGAAGATCATACCCTTTGTAGCACAGTATCTAAGATCTGCATTATAGATCCATACTTCTATTAGGCTCATCCTCAAATCCAATGATTCGTCTAATATAGAAGATGCTGCCATCCGTATATTTATGAACACTCTTCTAATATATCTGTCTTTGAAGGCGCTAGTTTCAATACTCAGATTGATGATGATGGCCCCTTTGAATATCTTTAGACATCTTTAAATTCTCCCACCAGGTCAGCGTTTTGATTCTCAATTCTTATTTGTCTATTTAACACATATGATATGAAAACTTTTACGAGGAGGATTTAGATTCGTTCAGGTCCAGGTGACCTTGGTCCTGTCCATACTTTGCCAGCTTCACGAGAACTCTTCCGTATCTAAAGCGCACAATCTAAGGTCTAAACACTTTAGCACGGAGAACTAAAAGTGTCTCATTCATCGACCAACTTCATCAAGTGGAAATTCCTGTATGGAATTTCTGCGATAAAGTGTGTTCATATTTCGTTTTCGCTATTATCTAGAGTGCTACAATTAGGACTCGAGATAGGATACTGTTTGACGACAGCTTGTCCTCAGACCGAACGTCATCCAATAACAATCAAACTCGACTCGAGCAGAGGCCCCCAATCCGATAGCTGACGGGAATAGTTATGGGATTGGGCAGTCATTCGCAGTAGTTTAAAGTGCCGGGCTTCAGCTAGATAATAAGGTGTTCTACTCGAGGATTGGAAGCTTGGATCGCCTACCCGAAACGGCCAAAATCGAGAGGGATGATCATCATGATCTGATGACCCCGCTAATGTACACTCGCCAGTCTCATATAGAGAAACAAGACGCGAAGGAGAAAAAGCTCATGAGGAGTTCTCAGTCTGATTGGGCTGCCATAAACCTAGGGTACATATACGAGTTTATGATTTTCAAGTCCCCGGAGACAATGAAGCTATCGTGGTTGATAGAGACTATACATCCATACTCAAAAACCTGTTAGCTCTATGTGAGAGGGAGAAGAAGGATTAGACACCTCAGACTTAAGAAGGCAGTAGCTATGCTGCTGCTTCTGCCAATTTTATCAATTATTCCCCCCCTCGCATCCCTACCCCTCCGGTATTCTTCCTCGCCTACTTGCTGCTAACCTTCACCTTCATCACCTCCATCCCTCCCTTTCCAATCTCTATCTGTATCTCACAATCTTCATTTTCTTCATTTTGTCTTTGTATCTGCATAGCCGATATCTCGTTCCCGCAGAAACCGTTCATCATGCAGGCAATCCGCGAATATGAGCAACAACGTCGCAAAGAAATTGCCAACATTGGGAACAGAATCGTGGTACCCTCTTCCACCTTGGACATGCGGCGTACAGAGATTGAAGCAAAGTTTGACAAGCTTGCATCAAGGTTCGACGCTCTCGAGGCTACCCTCACTTCGCTGCCCGAAATAATAGCTTCAAATAAGCAGGATCGAGTTTAACTGATTCTCGAGACTCTTATTAGGTATCTTGCCGCGGGCACTCCCCTTTTCATTCTAATCAAGTCCCGACTGTAACCAGGGATCTTCGCGAAGCTCTCTTGCAGTATTTCTATCTTCCGGCAACCACTGCAGCATTCTCTTGACAAAGTTGAGGAAAAGGGCCTTTTCTTCTCCTGACATAGACGTCATGCAGTCTTCGAGCTTGACATGCGTTGGAATGATTTCAGAGTGATTAAAGTAGCCTATAATAGAAATCAGAGTTATGATATGAGAGTGGCGGAGCGGAGCAGAGCGGGGTATATATCTAAACGTTAGACATGCCTTTGGAGTCGAAGAATGGCCCACCATAGTATTCCCGGGCGGTACGGCACCAAATTCCGTCTGGGCCAGGAAATGACCGTTTCCAGGGAATGTCACACCATAGGTTCTCTTGATCAATGAGCGTTTGCGGCGGTGGCCCAAGGAGCGCAATCATCTCGGCAAGATGTGCTTTTGCAGTATACATACCATTGTGTGATTTGAGGTGGGTGAAGAGCTCCTTGTTTTCTAATAGCTCAAAAAGCTGCAAGACCGTATCTCTGTTATTGTCTGCACATCGATTATGGGATGAGATACTTGCAAGCACACCCAAATTCCAAATGTCGGCGCTGTACGACCATGGGGCCCCTAGCAGGACCTCCGGGGCGTGATATAGCGGAGGCTGTATCGGGTGACGGGAAGGCTCTCCTCCATCAACTTGGTGTGCTAGACCAAAATCAACAATTTTGGGCAGCATCCAGTATGACTTCAGAGTACCAAAGTCATTATGTGAGAGGTATATATTTCGATCGCTGGTTGTTTTCCGCGGCATTGGATGGTCTTCTTGAGCCTTCACATACTCGTCAATCACGCTCAGGTCTTCGAAAGACATGAGGATATTGTCTACCTTAAGATCTAAAGGGATAGTCAGTAATTGCCAGATAAAGGGATTAAAAATATCCGAAAACAAACCAGTATGAACAATCTGGCAATCAGAATGGAGGTATTCCAACCCTTGCAATATGAAGTCAACATATACTTTAAGAAGTTGAGATGGAATACTGTTTCCAACGAGACGATGTTGAAATTGGCTCAAAGGTTCCCGCATGGCCTCGAAAACCAGACATAAGTGAGCAGCGCCGGTGGGGCCAGGAGTCATAAAATCGTCAATTGCAGCTCTGACAAACGCAAAGCCAGCGGGAGAAGTGTTTTTAACGAGACGTTTATTAATATCAAGTTCGTGTAGAACCATATCACCGAAGTACGGATTACAAGTGGCAATCTTGAGTGTCACATATTGCAAAGGCATCCTTGACAACGTCAGGTGCTGCCCTTAGTTTAAGAGCGAGAGATTCTTACCGCTCCAGATCCTCCGCAAGCCATACAGTAGAGGACGTACCCCATCCGATCTTTGTTAGGATCTTGTATCGATCATTGAGAACCTGTCCGGGATTCGCAGGGTAGAAAAACTTGGACTGATAGCCGGGCACTCGCTCCTCCTCAACCGGGATATCAGGAGGTAGGATTCTCGGTGGTCTGGAGAGGCTCTTTATCGGCCTTGATATAACATATGGCAAACACGAGCGAAATGGTTGGATCCATCGGCCATGTTGTTTGCATACAATCATTGTCGGTTGCTTTCGAGGTCCTTTTTATAAAGCATTCCTTAGACTTAGGTTCTGTACAATAGCTGTTAATTCGCTTGTAGAAAGGGCCAGTCATCCTTGATCGTTTTCTCGCTTAGGGCATCACGATAGTGCTAAGCTACATATACTTTATATAAGGTACCTGCGTATTAGTTATTTTTGCACTATTAATATCACCTACGCGAAAAAACAAGTTGGCTAGGCTAAGTGTCTACAAACGAATTATATAAGGGGGCTTACGAGAGATCAGAGGTACGATACCAGAGGTCCAGGGCCGCACCTATATGTATATGTGAGAGAGAGCGCTGGCCCTTAGAGTACTTCTTACTTTCTTCAAGTTTCTTGTTCCTTCATACTAGACTTATGAGCATACAATTCACTTCCGATCACGTACTTTTCCATATATTTCTGGATCTGGCTTTTGCGATCGCTCGTGAGTCGTGTCGTTACAATTTAACTTCCTTATCCTTACGAAAATGAAAATCCGCGGAAATATGACTTGGTTACGGAGCTATGCCAATTGGCAACGACAGCAAAGCTTTCTTGGAGGAGTAACTTGTACCATCTCAAGTTGTATCAAAATATAAGTTACTAGAAGAAGACCTAAAGAGTTGCACGCGAACCATCCATCCCAATCCCGCTTCCATTGAACCCGTTTGCAAATCCAATTATCCAAATGATACCCATCAATCGACCCGTCTCACTCTCGCCCAAACCTCATCTGGATCTTTCTTCCCTTTTGTCTCCGGCACCTTCCAAGTAACGAAAAGAAAGCAGGCTGCAGCCAGTGCTGCAAAAACAAAGTAAGCCCAGCCTCGACCACCAAACCTCTCATTCAAGAACGTGTTCAAGATTGGGAAGAACTGCGCCACAAGGAAGGTTGCAACATAGCTGGCTCCCAGCGCCCAACTTTGTGTTGCACCTACTGCTTCAGTGTCCACTAATTCGCTGGCCATCATGAAAGGAACCGGGCCAAGGCCGGCCGCAAAAAAGGCGACGAATAGAAGCACGGAGATGGCGGAGAGCAGCTTTGCTTCCCAGCGCAAGGAAAGCGCCAGGCCAAGCGACATGGTGCCCATTCCTGAAATGGAGAGGAGCAAGCACGCTTTGCGTCCAATCTTGTCGGCGAGAGGGGCACAAGCAATGGTCGTAAAAAGATTAACGACCGAGATCATGATTGTGAGAAGCGAGGAGGTGATTGGCAAGACGCCATGAAGCAGAGAGACCGAGTACATCATGATGCTATTGATGCCGCACAGTTGCTGGGCACACATAATGCCGATGACGGCGATGATTGCCGGACGATAGAATGGATCCCTGACAATTTGGAAGAACCCAACATGTGCTACTGACTTGGAAGAAGCCTTGCTCATGGTAGATGCACTCCGTTCTCGAGGATCAGAGTCCGCCAATAGGCGCTCCTCTTCTGCTAGACTCTTATCCACATCCCAGCCCTCGATCTCTTCTGCAATCGAGGAACCTTGACCACGGATACGTTGGAGGATTCGCACAGCTTGCTGGGGTTTCGCATGTGCTGCTAACCAGGCTGGACTTTCCGGGACAAAACACAATCCCAATCCTTGCAACAGTCCAAGTCCACCTCCAATGGCTAGTATGACCCTCCACAACGACCCCTTGCTGAAATAGTATCCTAAAGTCTGCGTGATCAAGATACCAATATTGATCGTGACCTGCGTCATTGACCCAAAAAGCCCCCTTTCCTTCGGGGGTGCAACTTCAGATATGTATATCGGCACGATGACAGTCGAGGCGCCGGCTCCAATACCAGCTAGAAACCTCCCAATGGACATGATGGGAACTGTGCCAGCCAAGGTCGCAAGACATGAGCCCAGAACAAAGAAGATACTTGTGATTCGCATAGCCGATAGTCTGCCATAGCTCCCAGCTACTGGGCCTGAGGTGATAGCCCCCAGGAACCCGCCCAGAACGAACATCGAGGAGAGGGCGGCAAATTCAGCCTCGGTCATAGGGATACATTGAGGAACTTTGGAGTTGGGTTTTGACCCAACCTCATTGGCAACAGAGGACTTTTTGCAGGTAATAACATCTTGAGGGGCATTGAGTTCAGACTTTTTATGTTAGATTGAATCGAAAGAGATGAGAATGAGCATATACCAAGTGATATCCGAATTGGAGGGGTCCTAGAGTGGAGATAAAGATCAGATAGACCAAATACGGGGTAACATCACGAATACACTGCCGGGCTCCGGAAGAAGTCATGGTAAATAATGGATAGCAAAAGTCGATAGACCTGTCACATTTCTGTGCGACTCTGATGTTCTTTTTGAGTGGAATTAAGGCACGCTGCTCAGGCAAGGAGCGCGAGCAACAGTTGTTTACTATGTACGAAGTAGTAGGTATGAAGTCAGCACAAATCAAGCCACAGTCAAGCCACACTGGAAACTTGGCCTTGCCTTGCTCAGCCTCTCAACACCCAGCCTTCTCTGATGACGACCTCCACCAGCTGGCGACTTTCAAAAACCCCATCAAACAGACGAGTTGAAAACACCAAAAAGTAGAAATGATACAGAGCATGCCTCGCGTGACACGAGATACCCAGATATACAGGAAGGATGCGAAGCTCAACCATAATTTATTGACGCCTGCAGAGAGGGAAAAGCTCCTGGAGGTATGTTCTACAACTGGCAGCAAAAGGACAGATACTGATAGAGGAATAGCCATATCTTCCATCGCCTCCGTCCCAATCCCCTTCGAGACGTAGAGGGAAATCGGGCATATCAGCGATACGAACTGATAGATCAAAGCCACATTCAAGACTTGGAGTCCGGAAGTTTTTCCGCAGCCAACTACACGCTCTACTATACGCCATTGTACACACCGTTTTCTCTATCTATGTACGACTACGGCAAGCATATCATGCAGTGAAGGACAGGATATTTGCTATTCTATATTATCACCACCGAACTCCCGAGCTTATTCAAAAAGACGTTAAAGGGCTGAGTCGGCTGCCTACTCATCTGAGCGTGATACTGAAGCTGGAGGATGGAGGAAGAGGCAGCGCTGGGCTAGAGGCTCTTGTGGATGAGGTTGCTGAGATAGCAGCTTGGTGTGCATGTGTTGGGATTCCAATGCTTTCGGTGTATGAGAGAACTGGTGCGTATGCTTGGTCTTTGATAGACACACTTTCTGATTTGCAGCAGGCCTTCTCAAAGGTTATTTACCTGCAACACACAGAGCAATATCCAGGAAGCTCTCTTCATATTGCGGAGAACAGCACCCAGCGCTGTCGTTACGTGCACCTCACATCCCATCTATAGAATCGCCTTCAAGCACTCCAACTAGTGAAACCCCTCGCTCATCATTCAATAATCTATCCATCCTCCTCCTCTCCGCAGAGGATGGCCGAGACTCTCTAGTCGACCTTACAAAAACACTTGCAGAGATGTCTCAACACTCAAAGCTCTCGTCAAGCGACATAAACATCGATCTCGTCGATGCCGAAATTTCTGAAAGCGTCATGAACGAGCCGGAACTTCTGATTCTTTTCGGACCGACAGTAGAGCTGTCGGGTTATCCACCTTGGCAAATTCGACTCACGGAGATCTACCATGTGCAGGATAATCATGGTGTTGGGTACCAGGTGTTTTTGAGGGCTTTATATAATTTTGCTAATGCTCAGATGAGATTTGGGAGGTAGATTAAGCGGTTCTTAAGTATTTGATATACAGGTTAGATGAGTCACACGTACTTCTCTAGATGAGACGTGTCAAAATATGATAATCGAGAGACTTAGGAGACTATTTCATGCAAAATTCAACTCTCCGCGAAGCTGTACACACTGGGAGCTTTCCATTTCGGAGCACTGGTACATATTCTACAGCTTGTGTGTTTTCTTTCTCTGCTTCGAGTTTCGCATGTCCTCCATTCTGGATGCACTCTACATAGAGGGATAGAGAGAAATGACCATTAGTCCCCACAATATCCAATATCCCGACTCCGATATTCAGCGGTTCCCGTTTCGTAGTTTCCGTCTTCTAGGTAATCTACTTGCCAGGCACCAGGCACTCGGAGCCCCTCTGTGCATCTTGTACGGTAATGATACAAATCAAACTTCAGTTTACTTTCACTCATAACAATTCCTGGTCATACCAGACTCTATTATGCTTTGCCTGGTCAGCCCCATACTCCATGCCTGGAACTCCACCAATAGAACCATAACCGTCACCTGCCATATAAACACCCGCACTCCAAATCCCAAATCCCAAAGTGTCATCACATGTTCTCCGTCACCGCCAAACGCCCGCTCTCCTCATGACGCCCTCAAAATCATCCTTCTCTACACCCTTGGCCACGCCGGCGCCCCCATTCGCCTCCAAAATCATCCTCCGCAGCAGCTCTTCATCCACATCCTCCTTCAACGCCTTCGCCACCCGTTTCAGCGTTGCTAGTGTGATTTTTCCCTCCCCTCCTCCAGTCGTGAACAATAAAAACGCTTCGTCGACTTCCTGTGCATGTGAGTCTGAGGTTCGTGTCCGGTTGTGAAATTTCAAAGCACAGATTGCCACAAAAGAGCTGTAGACTGCGAAACCTTCCTCTTCTGGGTCGAGAATTGATATGAATTCTTCTAATTCGTCGGGTGAAGGTGCGATGCCTAGAGCTCTTGAGATTGCGTTAGCTTCAGCCTTTTTGCTGCTTCAAAGTATCTGAGATAAATTCCTAGGAAGAAACCATATGGCGGGGTAGCTGAATACAAGCACAGATAACCAAACCTACTTCATAGCCCTTCGTACATCTCCAATCGGAATAACTTTTTCTTTCTCATTTTTCTTCGTCTCCTCAAACAGCTCGAAAGCTTCCCTGATCTCCAGCTCCTCGGCCGCCGTGATGTTGTTCTCTTTCGCAAGTTTCGAGGGTCGCTGTTTGGAGGTAGATGCCTCGGCGGGCTCGGCTGCGCGGCGCTTCGCTGGCTGCAATTATGATGTCAGTTAGCTTCACAGTGGAGTTTCCTGGTAGTATTAGGGAATTTTAATCTTACCATGATGCGTGATAACGATCGCGATAGTTGTTAGCGTCTGTGAAAGGTCCGGGATACCCTCAATGACGTGGATGCCTTGCGCCGCGAGGCTGAGATCAAAGACTCGCGCTAGGAAATCATCCCTGATTAACACGCCCACTTCACTCTTCCTCGCTATTGCCACTATCCTCTATAAGCTCAACCTGAGGACTTTTTATTTTTAAGACACAATAAGATCTTTTAAAATGGCACAGGAGTCATTGAATCGAGAGGATGTGAAAGTGCTGGAGCAATTACGGCAGCGTCTCTCTCAGTTAACGGATAATATCGCATCTCTCAAGGACGACGTTTTGTGCAGCTATCCACTACCACCATGGTAAGTTGTCCCTTGCTCTAGGCCACTTCTATACCCACGCGGATGCACTATCTAACGGATATATCTTCAGGGCCTCCCTCCAAACCTCTGCGTCCATTCTAGCAAGCAATATCGAGAGTCTTTCAACCCTGATGTCCAAACATGCCGAACTACTACACAGAATGGTCGCCCACCCTAAATCAACCTATCCAGGCCGCGAGGAAGAGGGCGTCCTTGTACAACTGCTGCGCAAGAAAATGGAGCCTCCCATAGAGGCTTGGGTGAACGAAGGGCGTGCCACTCAAGATGCTGTCGCTAAAGGCGCAACTAACGAGAAGGCAGAGGAAGAATTGCTGGACTGGGCAAAAGACTGGATTGGTACTCGTGTCGCCAAGTACGCAATGGAGGAAGCGGGGGATAATTACACTGTGGAGGAGCGAGAGCGAGGGGTGGAACATGTCAACACGGGGTTACGAAGAAAGTTAGAGGACGATAGCGATGAAGAAGACGAGGAGGATGAGATGGAAGACGTAGGTGTTGCAGTTACGACAGCATAAAGAACGGTGTGATTGAATTTGGTCTGGGCAGATTCCAAAGGGACGCTGATGGCTGGACAAGAAATATTGAGGTTACTCTGAGATCTGTGATTGGCGGGCCTGCTGTAGAGCAGGTCGGTCATTGATGATCTGAATTCTCTTGGCCAGGAACTAAATCGTAATCCATACCAACAGAGACCCGAAATATGGATGTTTTCGTACCTCTGGGATATCCCGTTTTTTATGAGATGTTGGGACCGACCGAGGATGTCGCGATGCACCTCCAACTGGAACCAGCTTGATGGACTATGCTGAATGACGAGCAAGAAGTGGAAATAGCCTACTGCATAGAAGCCCTATTCTCACAGTCATCTTGAGAATCTCATGGCTCCTCTGCCTGCACAGAAGCTATACTCGAAACCGGCACCGCTTGATTTTAGCTGCTATGCGCCAAGTTGTTTCCTGGAGAAGAGCTCTCCCAAGCCAATCGGGCTTCTGCATCTATCCAGTCTTTAAAATTGTGGCTGTTGTTTCTCGTCAGCAAACAGAATGAATCTATTGGGTTGGCGCTGAGCTGAGGTTAGAGGTAGTGTAGTGGTGCGGCTGACGTCGCTTAACTGATGGTGGCACAGAATATATCCAACGATTCTTCCCCTCAGACTTTCTTGTCCTTGAACCTTTTCTGTGTAGAGCTTTATCGTTTCTTACCCTTTTGCAGGTGATAGGAGGGCTATATTGTGATTCCGTGGAATCCAATAATAATACTTCAGCATTCGTTCGGATTTCGAGATGCTTTAGAAAACAAAGGATCTCATCTAAAGCGACAACCTCCTCCCAAGTCATCTTGACACAGGAAATCATGGGGCCGTCGCATTCCTCAAGTAAACAGGAATCGCACAATTCAAGTTCAAATGGTCTCAATCTCTTTGACATACCTCTTGAAATCCGCCTTCGAATTTACCATTATGTCCTGCTTACCCATCCCATCCACCACACACACCTAGCTCCTCTGGACTCAACACCTGGCCTCTCCAGCCATATAACTACGCTTCACATGAACTCGCCCAGAGTATCCAACCTGATAACCCGCACAATTGTCACCAAACCCACTTGCTCGGATACGAACCCCAAATACATCTCTACGATATCCAACCTCTGTCCCCACATCCAAGGCAAGATTCCAACAGCCCTGCTACAAACTTGTAGCCAAGTCTTCGCTGAAGCTCGCAACATCCCGTGGCAAACTAACACCTTTACATTCATCAGCTGGTTCTGGTCCGGCATCTATGCTGCCCGTCAATTCTCCCGCAGGCTTCCCTCCTGGCAGTCCTCCCAAATGCGCCATGTGGGCATCGAAGCCCTAGGTCGCGATCTATGGGTCGGTGGCCTAGAGCGTGGCACTACTAGACCTCAAATTATTACCGCTGCTCTAGACTGTAGGGAAGGAAAGGGTGTTGGCGAATGGAGAGAGCTATGTGAATATTGGAAAGGGGCGTGGACTCTCAAACTCGTTGTGAAAGGCAGTTTGTTCGTAGATCAGCCGATGCCACAGGATTTCCGTGTCGCTACTAGCGTGGTGGCTGATTCAGACAACCTGAGAGGGAAGGCGTGTATCCTTGATAAAGATTGTGAATGGGTGATTCACGGCCTTCTTGCGCTGACTTCTCTGAGATGCCTCGAGCTCGAAATCGAAGATGGAGATGTGAGCCGTGAGGATAAACTTACTTTCTGTGCGGGGCTGGAAGGCGCCTTTAATTCAGAGGAGAGGAGGGAGGAGAGAAATGATGGATGGTCAGGGAATACCACGATAGTCTTCTTAGAGCGGTCAACGGTAGTGGCGATTCTGGAAAACCCGGTATCGACGACGGGTCCTGTTTCATATGGAGGTGAGCCAGGAGATGTAATTTCTTGGGGAACTGGGGCATAAGTTGCGTTTCGTTTCAATATATACTGGTCTTCTTGAGTGGATCGTTGGTATTGATTTATTAAAAGTAGGACACTGCTTCTTAGAGGCTGCGCCTGGATGCTGCTGTGAATATGTTTGGGACAATTTTCTCTGATCGAGGGGTTGTTTGACAGGCCATGAAGTTGTTTCTGGGTCCGGACTCCATATTGATAATACAGCCCGGTTATTCATGGATCGTTGGGCTCTACTACGATCTTGTACCTGCGAATGATGGCAGAGCTATTATTTCAAAGCTTCCCCCTTTAATTAAGCGAGCGGAGAGTTTCCACCATGGCTTTCGCCACTCAGACAATAATGGATTTCCCTCGCAATATAAATACACCGCCTCCCCTCATCTCGTTTCACAGGCGGACATGTACGGGAGATCGAGAAGAACAACATTACTATTATTATTAAGGTCACGTGGTATGGTTCCAGGCGAATTGTCGATCCATATCGAGTACCATCTCTGCGTACAATTCTCATTAAAATCTTCTCAACCTGGGCGTCATTTACGTGTGGCAAACGGAGTTTTAAATCTGAAGAACATATAATCACGTTATTTGATGCTACGTTATCGAATTGAGTTGTCCAAAGCAAGCATCATGCGCTTACATATACTTTGATTGGATACCCGGCGCTCGCATGGATGCATCCACGCATATTTCCAAAGGAGACTGCCCGTGTGAAGAACCCCCCACGAGCAAGCTTACACGCGAGTCAGCGTATTAATGATTATGATATATATAGTAGGAAGAGCCGTGAGCCGTGGGAGATTACTTAAGTGCCACCATTTCCGCTGCTCCGAGGTTGTGGTTCTCTACACCCATCTCCCAATGTTGAGCAGTGTGAGAGATAAATTATCTTCAGCCTGGTTAACGAAATTCTTCCATATCCAACGCCTAATATAGGAGGTTCGTCGATATAGATACTGGTTGTACACTGTTTTTCCCCATCTCGGTTGTTTTCCATCAAACTCCACGCTCATAGCCCTTTCATTACAGACGCCAATCAATGAGAAGACAGACGAACGCGCCGTTCGTATGCCCCGTAACACCATGGTCCTCGCCATCCAGCCAAGGAAATCCAAAGCTGCGTGATAAGGTATATTCCTGCGTAGTACATAATGTCGCCTGGGTATAGATGTCTCAGAGCTTGAAGCCGGGGACAACCAGGGAGATGGGTTGTAAAAAGCATGGTCATCTACCATGCTGCAGAACGCCAATAAGTAACATGACGCCAAGCCATCATACCATGTAGCTGGTCGCCCTCCAATCGTCTTTGCATGACGTCGAATGGACCGTGAAGAAGTACCGACTGCGCAAGGAACGCCGAACAAAAGCAATTCACGAGAATCCCAAGCAGAGGATCAGCTGATTGATGCAGAACTCCTCACCGGACCGCCACCAAACAGACGGGAGAAGAAGCAAAGAGAGAGAGAGAGAGCTCGGCTAACTAGTTAGCCACTCTCAGGCCCCCGAAATCAACACCAACCATGGTCTTCGCATCTTTTGGGCCCGCTAACTTGCGGGCTGCAGCCATGACTTCACCTACATCAAGCCGAGTTAGCTTGGGACCCCAAGAACCGTTATTTCTTTTGCAACCTTAACGCAACTTGTATGTCTTCAGCAGCTGGAGCATGCCAATATACGCGAGAAACAGCCACGGAGGAATTAGGGCGCAGGGATGTGAGCCGATGCAGTTGGCCCAATAAGGAGCAGGAACCAACTATATGGGATATATAGAAGCTTGCCGGGATATGATGCGGAATTTTTCATACGGGATTTGGATGTCTTACCTGCTGTCCAGAAGCCTAGGTCTGCCGTGGAGAAATTTCCAGCGTCGGCAAGCGCTGTCATTGCATCGACTGTCCAGATAACACAATCGTAGCCTTCGAGGGCGGGATTTCCTTCGACATCAATTAGAGGGCCAAGTTTTGCTTCACGGTTGTGACGACCCAAAGGCACTTCGTCGAGGACAGAGCGAATGCGGTCACACTGGGATTCGATTGAGCCGCGCTGAGGATCGAGGGTACAGATTCTGAAAAGCAAGACAAGGGACTGTGAGGATGAGACGTCTCTAACTCTTCGTTGTTCCAACATCCATGTCGGAGGAGATTTAGGATCGTCGACGGGGGGTGCATATGAGGCATGGAAGAGCGTTCCTGAGAATTGGTGTTCTGGATCTGCGATGGCTGGTGGGTGGGTGAGGAAGATACCACGATGCTGTATTCTTGTTAATCGAGTACGAGAATCTCGAGATGTCACCGGAAGGACAATACTGTATGACTCTGGTGGCATGAGGATTACACGTACATAGTCATCAACTTGGGGAGCATTGAAGGTGAGATATAAGCTATTTCGCATAATCTTCTTTGCTTCTGGACTTGTAATGGGTTCTGCGGCATCAAATTCCGATTCCGAGACGAAGCCCATCTTGGGTGAGGAGGGGGAAGGTTGATTTGAGTTTGAGTTCGAACGCGACAAATGTGTCGGTCGACGAAGTCGCACGACAGGTTGAAGTGCAGTAAGAGCAGGCGCAGTTGGGTGATGGCGCGCGGCGCTGAGCATTGAGGATTGCATCTTTATCATTGATTTCAATTCACTTGTATATTTAAGGAAGACTGATTGCTCGAGGATCAGAAAACATCTACTCCTTTCTCGCATCTTCACCCGGGTTATTTGGAAGCAAATGAAGAAAAGGAAGTGAGCATGAAAGCAAGCAAACAAGCAAACGCGCGCGGGGGGGTTTTCATTATAGCAATGAAGTACACGATAATATTGACAGTAAGAAATGTTGATGGAAGGGGGCAAATCGATCTAGCAGACTGGGATTTCGCTATGCATCAAGTACATGTAAGATAAAAATCTCCGGGAATGATGCTGGGATTGACACGTGGCAGGCCAATAGTAACCAAAAAGAACTCTATATATAGGATATAAAAGAACAGAAAAGAATCACTCGATTCTCGGATGACGAAACTGTGATGGCAATCGGCTCTCTCGAAGCACGCAGCCTCACGTTCGTGTTACCTCCCTATATATTTATCTGTATACGCCGGTGCGACATGGTACTTTGTACATCTCCCCGCACGGTACTTCAGCGAGGGTTTCAGCCTCGTAGGACGGGGCGCGGAAGGCCGGATTCGATCCGAGAGGTAGAGAGGGACTTTATTGAAATGAACGAAAAGGGAGGTGATTCGCACAAATACATATCATATCTATCGTATGACCGTGGAACGACAGGCTGCGGACAAGGGATGATGAGCTCCATTTTAGCGGTGAGGTGAACAGTGCAGTGCCCTGCTTGTATATTGGACGCGGTGGAAACTCGATCGATTACAGTAATGTATTCGATTATTTCAATTATTTCGATTGATTGCTCGATTGCTCGATTGCCCGCTTTGCCCGCTAGGAGCTGTGGAAAAGATATCAGTTCTCAGAATGACAAACGGCCAGGCATAAGAACAGGGCACCTGGGATAGAGTTCAGGGGGTTCTCACCGGAAGAGACTTCCATCAGCTCGACCCGAAGCGGAACCAGCTGCAGAAGACGGATCTCTCGATCCTGCTCACCGTCATCAAATCGATCTATCCTGGGCACCAGGGCCAGGACGCAGTCTGAATTTCTACTGTACTAAGGTAGTCTTGGGAGGTATTCTAGGTCCAAGCTACAGTACCTTCGTACAAGATCATGAACAAAAGCAAACGGGGACGTGCGAATTCTTGGCTGACGACCAGGGCCCTTGAAGCCTGAAAAGGGGGTCATTATTTGAATTCCCATCTCTCTCCATATCGCGGATAGAGAATAATAAGGAATTCTACAGCACTTCTCGGCTGGGGCGGAAGGGAAGGCGAAGACATGGTTTGATGCAGGTCGAGGGGAATGCGGGATAAGTACAATACCACGTGGAATATCCGGCCCAAAGATCGAAGATGGTGAAAGTATGGCGTGGAATGCGATACAAACGAAGCAATTCGCGGTGCAGAGATCAAGGAGAAGGGTGTGCAAGCTGGGCGTTTGCCATCACCCTCACCACACACATCGGATTGCCGCTCGACCTCCTAGCTCGTTTGCATGATGCAATAATAGAAATTTCATATTGCAGTCTGCGGCGAGCAGCAAGGCAGATAGATGATCACCTCAGCCGCTCGGGAACGGCCTTATCTGGAGCTATGACGCGAAGCAGTAGTCGTCGTGAATTGTCGATTGAAGATTCAGGTCGGTTTCGTACGTTATCTAGGCGATTTGACGTTGTAATCATGTAAACTCGCTCGTGTTTTATGGCAGAGATTTGTACCATGAGCTGTTGATGTCACGGGCATGGCTTATTGCGGTTGGATGTATGCTTCCTCTGATAAGCGCTATTTGTGTTCCCTTAGACCCAACCAACCAGCTGATCAGATCCTGGATAGGGGTCTAACACTACGAAGTACTTCGTACCTCTAGTCGCTCACTTTCATTCACCAAAGCTCATCGATGTAAGTTGAAGGAGTTACCAGAAAAGCTACAGTCCCATGTAGTATCTTACGTACTGTACGTTCTGCATGCAGTATGCATACTGTAGTCAATCAGTGTCCTGCAGGGGCACATGAGCTGGACTTGATTCGCCATTGCTAAGGGCTTCCTCGGCTCATAGTCTATGATGCTTGTGTGAGAGAGAAGAAAAGCTCTGAGTGTGCACGCCAAATACACTTAGGAAGCCAGCCCTGATTTGAGCATTGCTTGGGACCAAATTTCGGCAGCTATTCACATATTTTGAAGTGACAAGCCTTCCTTAGGTGGCAATACAGCATCTGGTCGACACCTTCTCACTACAGATATCGATTGAAAGCCGTCTGAATTTCTTCGACCCTTGAGCCCAAAGTATTGTGGAATTATTCCATCACCCAATCTAGGTAATAATTTCCAGCTTCGTACTGCTATATTTCTGAATATTGAGTAAGTGCGGGGTGGTTGGTTGTGGGTATAGACATCCTGATACTCGTCGTCTCTGATGCCAATATTATTTTCGACACATCTCATTCCTTGATGTTGGATGAACTCCGTAAAGCCCTGCCTCATATTCGTACATTGGAGATTAAGAGGTTGAACCTGTGTTGACATACGTCGATAATCTATATTACGCATGTTTGTAAAAGAGCCGTTTGTACTGCTCGTCTCTTCTCTCACAAGAAGGGGTGGGTAGATCACCGTGCAGGGTAGAACCTGTCAACACGCCCTATGGAATAAGTTGGCTGGCCTTCTCATCTCCTCATGGGCAATGTTAGCCGTGGTGATGGGCGCCGTGGCTTTATGATGGCTCCAATCTGATATTCTTTTCCGGGTCAACACAGTCTTAGACACTCTTTTCCTATGTCTTAGACACTCTTTTCTTATGCAACACCTTCGCTCCACATTTCTTATTAGTATTCTGCTTCGAACCGGTACAGCTCATCCTTGCTTGGGCATTGTTTCTGATATTATAAAGAAACAGTAGGAGAAGTCCGAACATGGGCCAAATGTTCTTGATCTCTGAATCTCGACTGTATTGCAAGAGTGAAGTAGTTCTATACTGAGAGGGTTTGTAGTCTTGACCCCAGTCATATTCTCTAGTGATGGCTGTGCCAACACAAAAACATCGTAGACGCTGGATCTCGGGCGAGTGCGTAATAGCGCATGGTGTTGATAATGAAGATGGGGGGAGGGGTGTCAAGTGTAATTGAATCCTTCTGAGGCATCGTTTTGGAAATCGGCTACAATACAGCTGGCATCTGCACTTGTATCGCAGCATATGGATGCTATTGCTCATCTCTGAGATACATTTGCTGTGAGCGAATCGTGGGAGAATCGGATATGACTAGACGCCATTTCAAGCATTCCTAACCAATTGTGTTTTAACCAACCGTGTGATGGGTGTTGGAAAATAGCCAGCCGAACGATGAAAATGAACTGCTCTTCGAGAATTTTAACCCCGAAGATTAATGCTTCGGCTCTAGATTGACACAATTTGAGTTAAAAATCAATGAAGTCCCTTAACTCACCGGGCCGACTATGAAACTCCTTTTTCCAAAGTCAATCAAGCTCCAATTTCCCGGAGACAAGACTTGTCAAATGCATGTTCTCCCACTATTCCGAGCCTCAACGTCGGTGAAGGTTGACGGCGGTATGTTTTTAGATGACTCCCGGCTGGCTGGCTCAAGCTCACGAGTGGAGCCATCCAAAATCGAACTGCCTGAGACTGAATCCAGTAAGACTAGACCGAGATCGAAACCCAAGGTCGAAGCCCATAAATAACGAGCCTGCGGAGGTGAGGAACGTGAGGATGAGCCAGAATTCGATGTCTCGGGGCAGCAAATACATCAGGACCGGATGTCAGGATGCATGATGTGAAAGGAGAAGGAAGGAGAAACAGCAGTGAAAGAAGAAGAAGACGAAGAAGAAAGAAAGAAAGGTAGGGAGAGTCTTCGAACCACGTTAAAGTTGCAGCGGTCGAATCTCGTCCTAATTATAAACCGAAAATCCACACTGCCTTCGTGAACGAGTATGATATTGGGATAGATGGCTATAAAGCAAAACGCAGATTGAAGCGAAAGAAAAAGAAAAAGAAAAAGAAAAGCTCACAGAGATTGAATGTCACCTGTCACCCCCACTCCCACTCCCACCCCCACTATCAGCGGACCGTTCCCTTCGCTGGGTACACACTACACTGTATCCGCATCCGCATTTCGCGCCCGAGCCCGAGCCACACCAAAGTTAGACATCGACATCCTTTGTCAACACCAACAGCCTCGTTTTCTCTCCGTACCCGAGTTTCAATTTGCTTTTTGCTTTCAGCACTGTACAAATAATTCGTCTTCTTTGTAAGTCGTAATGGCCTCATATAATCTCAATTCTAACTTTTCTCTCCAAGTTCTAGCGCAGCCTCGCCATTGCTTTTGATCCTCTCTGACACTCATTTCCACTACCTACGGCATGACTCGACCTTCAATCAAGTCTGCAGAGGCCGGAGTTCTTTCAGAGAGTTATATATCGTCAAAAAACATCACCGAATGCCTCCTTGAGATTATTGATCCAGCTGCTCCTGTCAGCCTCGCCGAGTTTGCCCATATCCGATCATGCTACCGAACTCTCGCAGGCCCAGCACGCCTCCCCTAGGAGCAAGACCCAACGATGTAGAAAATTTTAGGACCAGGCTTGGCTCTCTGTGTAGCGAGTGGGACTTGGGATTGGACCTCAATATGAATACCCCCCCGCCTATCGGGGGCCGCGGTGGAAGCACGATTGAAAGGAAGTGTATCCAATTGCTTAGCTTCTGTTTTTATCAGGGCTATTACGATAAGGCCGTCAAGAAATTTGATGCTGAGGCAAGAGATATATATAGTAAATGGGTACTAAAGCCTCGTGCAGAACGTGGCACACTTCCTAATGCTAGCCGCCGGCAGAAGAGACCTGTGAACCCTCAGGAGCGAAGAGAACTACTTCAATGTTTACACAAAATCTTAGAGCTTTACCGTGAGGAGTACCTCAAGAATCCTCCCGGTACTCCGCAATCGATAAAAGATAAGCTCAAAAAGGACCCACTCGACTTGGGGAAAGTTGAGAAAGTACCGATCTCGAACGCTCTGAGACCGAGCCCCAGATCAAATAGCGGGGGGGATAAGCGTCCTCGAGAATACGAGGAACCCTTTGCTGATATTCCCTCGACGAAGAAGACAAGAGAGACAAAAGAGCCAGAACTTCCGCCACGTCAGTCAATATCAAATATGGCACCTCCCCGGGATCGCCCACCAAGACAAGAGGGGATACAAGGGTCAAGGCAGTCGTCACGAAGTGCAAACACCAGCTTTGATTCCGCAGTTCCTTCTGTCTTTTCTCAGAACGATTCCTTTCAGAACACACAATCGACGGCTCCCAACGCAAGTTTTACTACTCCGCAAGACGACAAATACATCAGCTCTGATTATCAATCGAGTAGTTTCGAAGCTCATGTGTTAGATCTACCAGAAGATGAGATTATCGCCGATCCCGCATACCCTCCCAGCGCAGCAGATGAAGAATTGTCTCAGAATCTACTTGGAGTCGCTCTTGAGAACGAGGTAGATGAGCATCAACTTGAAGCTGAGAGGCGATTCAAAAGCAAGCTAGAGGGGATTTTCCGTAAGTCCGAATTAATCTGCAATCCGGAAGATGTCCTAATATGAATTCAACAGCCAAGCTGCCTCCTTGCCTGAAGCGTGCGTTGCCATGCGTTGCATACGAAATTACCAGAGTCTTCTTACATGCAGATGTCCCATTATCGGAATTTGACGCCCCCGTGACGCGAGCTCTGGCAGACTATGATACTCTTTGGCTTTTTCTTCGCAGCCTTCCAGTTCTTAGAGATAAATCTTTTCCAGAACGTTCAAGCAAAGAGGCGTGGGTAAGTGCGCTGGAAGACTACAGCAGAGGTTGTCTTGCTGTGGCATTGAGCGGCTCCCTCCATTTCAACACGGATGATGACGAAAAGTTCTTTAGATTGAAGCTCGATCCCTTGAAACTTGAGCTTTCCCATCGACTCGGCCGTCGATTTGGCCATGACCGCTTTCTGGATGTCTGTGTTCCCCAGTTCTACGGGCGACGCATACCAGCCACACTGTCTTCTCTTGGAGAGCGAGGACCACGGTTGATATATGCATGGCTAGTTGATTCCAATCACCAGTTGATCGGTAGATTTTGGAAGCCCTTCATGGTTAAAGCTAAAGAGCGAAAGGCTAGAGGGCGATCGGTGACCACCCAGGATTTGGAGGATGCTGACACTTCTTTCCGACTATTCTTCTTCGCTACCGAGGGGCACGGCTTCAATGATAATGACTACCTCATATCCCATCCGAATCCTATATTAGGCCGTCCGAATATATCAATACCTATCCTACTCAGGTGTGTGCGACCCGCCGAGGGCAACACAGAACAACCGTACTTGAAACTGTTCAATAGAACGACCCTAGGTCTGTACTTGGATAACCATGAGCAGACTGAATACTAATAAATCTTGCAGCACTCTCTCGAAACTCTGCTACGATCGTATTACCCCTCGGGCAAATCAAGTTCATGAGTAAGGACATAACTTACGGTGGAGATCCAAAGAACGTAATGAATGACGGGGCTGGTCGGATTTCGCCAACATTAGCCTTGAAAATCACGCAGAGACTTGGCCTCTCTTACTGCCCAACTGCTTTTCAGGGTCGGATAGGAGCAGCCAAGGGCCTTTGGATTATAGACCGCCATGCTAAGGGAGGTGATGACTGGATTGAGATCTACCCTTCACAACGCAAATGGATAGGAGGTGAAGGCTCCGATGACGCAAGTCACCGCACATTCGAAGTCCTAAAGTGTTCTGGGCCTCTCAAGTCTGCCGACCTCAATCTCCAGTTCCTCCCTCTACTGATGGACAGAGCCAAGAACAAGGAGCGGATGAAGAAAGCAATCTCCGATGTCCTCGAAGAAGGCCTTGACGTGAAAGTCGAAGAGATCCAAGCTGCAATGGATAATCCGCAGTCATTTAGGAAATGGCTTCGCGATAGCAATGCTAATGTGAAAGAGCGCCTGAAAGGCGGCATTTCTTATAAAGCTGGCCTGCCGACAGTAAGTGAAGAACGATTGAATGTTCTCTTGGATGCTGGGTTCGATCCGCGAAGATCAATGTTCATGAAAGAGCTGGCGAAAAATGTTTTCAAGAGTAGAACTGACGACTTGAAAAAGAAGCTGAATATCACGGTGGGAAGGTCGACATACGCATATATGGTACCAGACTTTTGGGGCGTACTCGAAGCTGATGAGGTCTATATCGACTTTTCGTCCTTCATCGATAATGTCTCTGGATTTTCTGGTGCCACCCTGAGCGGGGACGAGATCTTGGTTGCGAGATCACCAGCTCATTTCGTCAGTGATATCCAGAAAGTCAAGGCGGTCATCAAAGCCGAGCTTGTCGGGCTGAAAGACGTCATCGTCTTCTCCGTGAAAGGGAAACCCTCCTTGGCTGACAAATTATCTGGCGGCGATTATGACGGCGATATCGCTTGGGTTTGTTGGGAGCCGTCGATTGTGAGCAACTTTGAGGCCGCACAGGTACCCCCCACTAAGAACCTAGTTGAAGAAGGCTTCCTCCGACAGGATAAAACCACATATAAACAGTTGGTGGCGGGACTCAACGAGGATGAAGCAACCTCGAAGTTTTTGAAGAAAAGTTTCGAATTCAACATGCAGCAAAGCTTACTCGGAATATGCACAGTCTTTAAAGAAAGTGTAAGTTACACTGTCGGAAAAGTGGACACTGACGAATTACGGTACCTCAGCCAGCTGCTGAGCAATCTCGTTGATCAGCCAAAGCAAGGATACATCTTTGGGGAAGATGACTGGAAAGAATTCAAGGAGTCAATAATCCGCACAAAACCCTGGAAACCTCGATATAAGACGGAAACGCCAACCAAAAATTCAAAGCATATTATAGACCATCTCAAATATGTCGCCGAGGAAACGGTTGAAAAGGCCCTCAAAAGCTTTCATGACACATTTCCAGATCCTCCATACTGGGATGACGACCTTGCAGCATACTACTTCAAAATTGCCAACTTGGCAGAGCAGAACGATAAGTTCAAAAAGCTCTTGGATGACATGAAGACCGATATTCTGTTGCTGAAGGAGATGTGGCGGAATAAATTTGAGGGCGGGAAAAAACGAAACCTGAACCCCAACAATGGAGATGATTTTGAATCGGTCCCTGGCTGCCGTGAGTTCATCAATGATCTGTACGAAAGGTTTCATAAGATCAAACCGCGCCAAGAGCTCCACTCATCGGAAGCATTCATGTTTACAGAAGCACTCGTGATTACCCCTGGCTGTAACAGCGAACTCTCGAACTGGGAGCTGCTCAAAGCTTCGACGGCATTCGCAGCGTGCGCGAAGTTCAAGACGCCCAACAAGCCTTCGAGGGTGTTTGTTTCTAGGTTTGTCTGGTGGATGGCAGGGAAGCAACTCGCGAAGCTAAAATCTATGTGTACTGATGATGCGCCACATTCCCTGATTCCTTCCATGTACATTATACAAAAGCCGGATCCATCGATTATTAGGCGTATGAGGAGTGAAGGACAGGCCACGAACTTAGAGGATGCGGCTAGCATTTTCAACGAGGCCGATCTGGACGCTGCCGACGATGACTGAACGTAATTGTTTGCCAGCCGCATTGGAATATGCATCGTCAGCATTGATAAACCGGTTAGATCCATCGATTGAATATAGTCTGTTTTAGCTTGGGATATGCGCGGCGTTTGATGGCGAGCTAGACGGTTGGCGATTAACGGGAACTGCCTTGCCAGTGAGTTGGGCTATTATCTTGGCTGGGACCTCCGGGATTTGGGCTGTGATTTGATGTTGGTGTTCAGGAGCCGAATAATGTGCTATGACGGGTCTAAAGTGATTGATTGGCATTTCAATGGGATGAGCTTGTATGGATGAACGGAGTCATGTATTTTCTGGTATTCATCCTGGATAAAGTGAGGTCGAGGTAGATCAGTATCTCACGTGTTTACGGCTTGGCCCTCTTATCGGAAGAACCCATTTTTGATAGGAGGAGAATTATAGCCAGTTTCAACTTAACCAAGCCCTTGAAAAGGCCTCGTAGTGGTTGGCCACGTAGAGATTCTTTGAGAGGAGATATATCCAGGGCCATATTTCGCCTAAACAGCTACATGTGATGACAAAGGCATTCTCGCTTATGAATAGGAGAGAGTATAGCTAGTTCGTCGCCAAGCCGACTGTTGGGCTTTGAGGATATTGAATTGCAAGTAGGGCGGCTCAAGCTGGATGCGGAGAGCTTTAGAAGAGATCCAGTGATATTATTGCAGACATATAGAACAAAGGAATCTCAATTGAGTTGAAAAATCTGAATTTGGTCTTTGGCTGTAAAGTAACAAAGGAAGCTATCGAGAGGCAGGGGAGAAAAGTGTTTGGAGCTCTTAGAGTTGCAAGGGGGGTCTCGTCAGGCTGATAAGTGTGATTAATTTAGTAGAGATTGTTGAAGGAGGAGGGCTCCTATTCTTGATTTATGTAGCGTTCAAGCCACTTCTTTCGATTGGTGAACACAGCTCGTTCAAACGTTGCTGTTCGCACCAAACCTAAAATATATGGCACAAGAGATGCGTTGGAACTCCGCAGTTTCTTTCAAATTGCCAACCGCGTTGGTTGGAAACCTGCCAGAGTTCTCGTGACGGCCCTGAGTGGCTCGTATACTTGTATGATTCTACGACGGCAGATATCAATACACACACTTGCAACCCAAGCTCTCTTGCCTTCAATATCGGTCCGCTGTCGCTGTTCCTTGGCAAAGAGCCCATTGGGTAACTTCGTGCTTCCAGTCTAATGATCTGAGAAGAATGAAGGAGAACGGAGGTCCGTAAGGATATTGATCCGCGTCCAGCCAGGTCTTGGCTCGGCCTGTTCCTCGTTCCTGGTCTTGCTGTAGAATTATTTCTCCGCCCGGTAGATGAGCAAGAATACTATCAGGCCTCAGCTTCCGGAATGTAGCCCCGTACGGCTCTCCAATTCTTCGAAAGACACGATCTCATCAGGCTTCGCTAGCTTGACTCTTGGCTTCAATTCCAGACCCGTTGCCCTCAGCATCGCAAACCTCACAGCATTGACTCCCAAAGTCTCCTTCTGCACATGCTTTTTCGAGGAACACGACAAAATCTCCCCGATAGCAAAACCCTCATCTTCATCCATAGGCTGCACTAGATCCCTGACCCTCATCATCACTCCTTCCAACCTCTCCAATCCCTTTCCCAAAGCCTCAGGGTTTGGGTCCTTCGTCCCCAGTCTCAGAACCTTATCCGCCTTGCTCAAGATAATCTGGTACGGAATACCTTGACCTTTGAACATATTCAGAATCTGCACATCCGTCTGCATCACCCCGTGGTCTGCATCTACCAGCAGGAAGGCTCTCTTCAACTCCTTCCTCTTCTCCAAATACTTCATTATCTGCACTCCCCACTCCGCGCGGCCTCCGTGTCCATATCCCGGCATATCCAGCACCACCAAAGGCCAATCTCGATCCTCCCCTCCAACCGCGAACGCATTCATCAGTCTTGTACGCCCCGGTTTGGCGGAGGTGTGTGCGATCTTCTTGTTCAGGATGGCGTTGAGCAGAGAGGATTTCCCGACGTTGGAACGGCCTAGGAAACATACCTCTGGCGCGCTACTGAAATCCATGGTTTTGAATTTCTCAGCCGACCAGAGGAATTTCGGGGGCCGTCGTTCGAAAAAGGCTCTGGCGTGGGTTAATTGGTCGGTGGTGGGAGGGAGTGTATCCCAATGGTAGGACAGGTCGGTGCGAAGACTACGTGGTTTGACATTGGAGAGGATAGGCCCTGAGGTAGACGGAGGAGGGATTATGGAGTTGGCCTGTTTGAATAGCCGAGGCAGCTTCGTAGATATTGACATTGAGTTGCTATTGAGAGACGTTTTGCGAATGTACATGAGAAATGCATAGCAAGAGAAATTGAGTGATGTTTCAGCTTCGATGCGGCCGCGTTTAGGGGTTTTCGGCTCATCAAGCTACAAGCTCCCAATATATTTTCTTCGACTTCCTCTCCTTGCCACGATTGACCTCAACCACCGAGCAAATACACACAATGGCATCCACGCAGATCAAACTCCGCTCCCTCTACCGCTCCTTTCTTCGCGAACTCCCATCACGCCCCCTATCCTCGACACCCTCGCCCCTTAAATCCCGCATCCGCCAAACCATCGCCTCCGAGTCTCACATCCCAATCGAACAAGCAGAGCAGTATCTGCAGTATGTCAAGGCGCAACGCATGTATGCCACGTTACTAGAGAGGTATAATCCGGGTATGGATATAGACGAGGAGGAGCGGGTTCGATTGACGGCGAGGAGGGTGGGGATGAATTTGCCCAAAGAGTTTAGTTATGGTGGTGATGGTACTGGGAAAGACGAGCAATGAAGAGAAGAAACGAGTCACTAGGGATGAGTGAGGATCCGTGGTTGTTGGAGATACTGGATCGAGTTTCGGATTCTCGAAGGTTGGCAATCGACGACAAGATGCGCTCGACCGGATAAAGGACGGATACGGGTTTGCAAATTGGCCTATCGCAGCTTTACTGTACAATCACTGCATCTCCTCTCGAGTTGCAAATTCAATCAATCCTACAGTCCAGACTCAATTGAGGCTTTAGCCTCGACCAGCCACAGTCTTATCTTCGAGAAACTACGAACTACAGAAGGCCGCGGGACAGTGTATTGCTCAGCTAGCTCTGGCTGGAGGCTTGGTCGTTGTATTTGTATCTGGAGGTTCTAGCTTGTACGAAATTGAAGGGCACACTGGGGGATAGGACTGGAGATTTGGATCGACCAGCTTCATGTTGTCTGTCTCAAATAAGATTTCCAAAATCCCTCGTTTTTCCTTCAGATTTGTCGCTGTTGGCTCCACATCATTCAATTCGACTACAATGAGATACCAGCTAAACCCCACTGGGCAGATGTTTCTGGGCCATCCGTCTCATACAGGCTTTTAATTTACGCAGAGGCTATTTTGGATGTCAATTTTTTTTCTTGCAGACCCTTCTGTCATGCAACGAGGGAAAGATGTGGAAGTTCACACTTTATTCTACTCTAGATATTCTATCACAGCAAGCAATTATCTGGCTTTTCATTACAGGAGGAGAAAGGCTATTTGACTTTGCTCTCACCTTGTCTACAAGAAGCATTCTTCCAGCAACAACCTTTCCGCGTTCTATCACTTACTTCATCCTCTCTTGCCTCGCAATTATCGCATCACTCTCACTTCATCGCAATTTCATTTCTCCATTCTCACCATCTACATCTCATCCTTATCCACCTGCTCACTCTCAATCATCTTGCTCAATGGCCCCTTCTTCACCATCAAGCTCATGACCTCATACAGCGCATCCGCAGCGGCCATAGTAGTGTGCTCTGCATTGGTATCATACGCCGGCGCCACCTCCACTATATCAGCAGCAATGATATTGATGCCCTCTAAGCCTCGCAAGATAGTCCTCAGCTCACGAGTCGACCAACCACCGGTCTCGGGAGTTCCTGTCGCTGGTGCGACTGTTTCTCATTAGCCAGTGCTCGCTATACAGGTAGTAGGGAGAGAACGCACAGGCCGGATCAAGGGTGTCAATGTCAATAGATAAATACACTGGTTTATCGTGCCCAACCCTGTCATGGATCTTCTTGATAATCCCATCCATGCCGATGGTATCAATCTCTCTCGCCTCCACAATTTCAAAGCCACAATACCCATCATTTTCATAATCACTGGGACCGCTTAGTGTTGTGCGAATCCCAGCATGGATATTAGTGTCATTGGCCAGCAAGCCCTCTTGTGCAGCATGGTAGAAATACGTGCCGTGGTTCACGCTGGCTACTTTGCTGGGAGAGCCGCCAAAGACCTTGGGTTTCCACGTGTCAAGGTGTGAATCAAAGTGGATTACAGAGACAGGGCCGTAGGCGCGGTTGATGGAGCGGAGCAGAGGAAGAGTAATTGTGTGGTCGCCGCCGAGCGTGATGACTCGAGGGAGAGTCTTGCCATTCTTAGCTGGTCCTTTCTTACTCGCGTCTGTGGCCGGGGCACGGCTGAGGATGGAGTTGTGGCCTTCTTCGATCTGATGGAGGGCCCAGGTATTATCATATCTGCAGACTGCGTATCAGCTTCATTTCCTTCATGCCATATATCATTCGCATTGAAAATCCGAAATGGGAAGCAGGGACGGCACGCACGACGTCACAGGGATATCCCCACAGTCCAACACCGTCGCCCAGCTATTGAACGGATTCGTCTCTAATGGCACATTGTACCCTCCACTAAACCGTATCTTCCGTGAGCCTGTGTTCACACAACACAAAAGATATCAGCGTATGCTGTTGGATGTACTGACTAAAGATTGAGACGGCGAGAACCTTGACGGATTCCTGAAGGTCCGAAGCGCGCACCTGGTCGGTAGGACGTTCCGGTGTCGAAGGGGGCGCCTACATGCCGTTCGTGTTAGCAGAAGTGCCTTGGTGAATGGGAAACGGAGGTTTAAGAAGGGAGGAAGGGAAGAGTGGAACATACCGATGAATGCAATATCGTATTTTACCTCGTCGGATGCCAGGCAGGGGAAATATGGCAGACGGCCGAACGTCGAGATACCAGAGAAGACCGAGTCGGCCTGCAATCTCGTCAATGCTTTGCCGGAAAGATTTTGGGTTACTCTTGCTTTACCTGAGTTCCTCCATCACCTGGGAGGGTGTTGTACCACAGGGCCTATTCATCATCTGTTAGTACTGCTCGAAGGGTACCGGTTGCTATTGAAGATATATCTACCTTGTGTGGACCCGCAATGGGGATTTGATGTTCGTGGTCACCATGTGCGAGCGCTGTGGTAGCCAGGAGGGCGGTAGCACTGAAGAGGGAAGTTCTCATCTTGAAGATCTCCAAAATTTCAAATAGGGAGCAGAATGAAGAAGAAAGAGGGAAGTAAAGAAAAGCAAATGTAGGAAAAGTGAGCTTTTAAGAGGGTGTTGAGCTGGCATTATACCAACATCACCATTATCTGGGTCAGACTAGATGCTGCCTTGCTATAGGGTGGTTTGATAGCTGCTTTGCCTATGTCTTGTCAAATCGAGGGCGACCTATCCCGGCTGATGACATCGAGCGGATGGCTTCATCAAAGAGACGATTACCTGAGAATCTTGGTGCTGGTTTAACAGCGTAAGTGCATGATATTGCTGTTAGGTAATGCCGCCAGAAATCGATACCGCAACTAGCAGTACATATTCCCAAATGTGTTTCCATGGCGGGGTAGATAAACACTACCCGAAGTCCAATGGATGCATTGTAGGCTGGTTCACCTCACCTACTGTTCGTAAAGCCCTTTTCGGTTCCCTGCATGAATAATAGCGATTGCTGTAGGAGAAGTAATTGTTTGGTAAGGATGCAAGCGTTGTGGACGAGGGTTAAAGTAATTGAGTAATGAAGAGGTAATGCTGCAAGTCATCTGATAAGGATGAGCTGGGTGGAAGCTTGAGCTTTATCGGGCGTGGCGGGGAGTGGGGTAAGAATTGACCAATGGGGGAGCTATCAGATGGTTCGGATATTTACTTGCAATGAGACCACGAGAGACTATGCACAGTGGTTCACGAACGTATATATATAAACAGATTATGGTTTCCACACATAACTCAAAGGTGTTGAATTGAAATGTTCCACCCCCTCGCTACGGAGGATCCTGGGCTTGATCAATATCAAACTCACAATGATACAACCCTTACCACCAATGTCATCGATCGGTGGAATTTGGAATGCAAAAATAGAGGATTATATTTAAAATATTGAAAGTCGGAAGGATATATGTATGAATAGATACCGCATCCGCTCATGAGACATCGCTTAGAAATAACCACCCAGGCAACGCTTTACAACCTTCTCCTTCGCTTCTCCGTCTCTTGTCAAAAATGGTCCTCCCTTTTCGTCGAAGAGTCAATCTATCCAATCTTCTTCTCTAATTTCTTGAACAAGCTCCCCATCCCCTTCTCCAACTGTCCCGCCCTCTTTTCTAGATTTCCTCTCGGAGGCTTCGCTTCCTTGTGAGGCTTGTACGCCTCGTTCTCCGTAGGTCGGTACACCTGCTGGTGGATGCCATAGTCCGTTGATAGCGGTTTTGTGTTACTCACGTTGGTGTACTGATGCTGCGAAAACCCTCCTGGAGGCGCAACGTGTGGCTGTGGTGCTGGGGGACCTGTCATAGGCGTTCCAGAGCCGAGGCCGGGGGAGTAGATGCCTGGAGTAGACATGCCGGGGGATATACCGGGTGAGCCTGGATAGTTTGCGAATTGAGCAACTGGAGTATTCGAGGGCTGTTGTTGTTGCTGCTGCTGCTGGTAGGCGGGGGGAGTGGATGCTGCAGGTGGCGCGGACGAGGGTGGTGATTGTGTCCATTGGTTTGTTGTAGGTGCTGTTGGCGGGGGAGCAAACGAGTTCTGGAAGTGTTGAGCATAGGGTGACATGGGAGCTGCTTGTTGGGGAGCTGGGCCGAACTGCGATGGAGGCGCAGTACTTGGAGGGAGGGAATTTGCGAAATAACTTTGCTGCTGTTGTTGCTGTTGCTGAGGGGGCGCTTGCGGAGGTCCAGAGAATCCATGTTGTTGGTAAGGAGCACCAAATGTCTGTCCTTGGTCTGAGGCCGTAGCTGCTGCGAGCGGGTTCGCAGCTCCATCTTCGGGCGGAGGAGTCTTTTCTCGGTATTTGATGACTTCAGGCGCAGCTGGTGCAGCAGGGTTGTATGCCAGCGGCACGAAGTTCGATGCCTCCAGACTCTGTGGTGTAGCTGAAATCGGGGGCCCTGGGAAAGATGGCGCTGTCGTCCGCGAATCTCGGGTTTGTCCTTGTTGATAGGAAGGATCCGTAATAGCCACATTTTCGAGCTTTTGTACAACAGGACTCATATCCTCCGGATGAGGCGGAGGTGCAATCGGCTCATCTTGGACTGTGATTTGATGTTGCGGTAACACTCTCCGGATTCCATTCACGAATAGGACGGCGTCTTCCTTCATCCAGAAATATAAATCCAACGTATGGAGCTTGTACATATACTTGTTCTCGTTTCGGGGGTCGAAGGTTGGAAGATGCCATTCTTGGCCGTCTGTAGGTGAGCTTCGCTGACCCTGAGCAGCACTGACTGTCAATGTGACCAGAGTCGAATGTCGGTAAGAATAGTGCACATGGGCAGCATCGAGATCTGATCCGAATCAGCGCCTAGTTTGCAGGAAAGAATAGGACACCCACATCCAGTAAAAGCATCCTGATCGGCCGTCCCAGCATTATTGGCAACCTCTATACGCGCTCTCCTCTGCGAAGCGTTTTCGAACAGGTAGACATACGACCCCTTATCGAATCGGTGATGCGGTGGCTTCGCATCAGGAGGACCATAGTAGTAATGCACGTCTGCAAATCTGCACTTAATGAGCATCAATCCAAATGCTTGGAAACTGGGGGCGCAAGCTTACAGAGTCGCAGCCAGATCTTCTCCTGGTCGTGTTGCCATGATGGGACAATATGCGCCTGGCGCGAATGGGAGGAGATGAGAGCGAAGAACTTGCGGAATCGGGTTGATTGTATAGAGATACAAGAGAGAGGAGATGAACGAGACTTAACCTACCTGTGTTGAATCATACAGTCCAGGCGGGGTTCTGCATCTGGCTGGTGGGATGCAGCTGCGCATGCCCGGCGGCAACAAAGCCAATCAGGATGCCATCTTTAGCCTCAACATCACCATTCGAGATCCTTTGTACAGTAATACCATGATCTCGGCCAGAAATTCGATGAATAGAAATCAATCGGAGATTTATTCCTGTCTCCAATAATCGAACGTGTTTGAAATATCAAAATGCTTTTACTGTATAATGAAGTGGAGAAGGTTCGGCTGCCATTACTGTACAGTACAAGTATTTGCGATGACGTTAGTGAAGCTCCCGCTAGGGTCCACCTCCCCCACTACAGTACCTAACTAGTAACTTCCCAATATTCCCACTCCTCTCCCAATAATCGAAAAGAAAACATTCCATTCCGACAGAAGTAAACACTACGCCCAATGCTCGCTTCCCGCCGCCTTCCCATCCCTATCTTGAACCCTTTCCTACGCACCCCTCGCTCCATCTCCCACCCTATAATCAGGATGTCTTCCTCCTCCTCCACTCCAGCAGCCAGAATCCAGTCCCTCGATCACCTCGTCCTGACCGTTGCGTCAATCTCGAAGACCGTGGCATGGTACGAGAAGAATCTAGGGATGAAAGCAGAGTCCTTCGTCTCGACTTCTTCTCCGGATGTCACGCGGTATTCGCTGGTTTTTGGGCAGCAGAAGATTAATCTGCATCAGAGTGGGAAGGTAGGAACCGTTTTTGATTATGGGTAATATTCGAGTTCTGGGTTTGGCGTATTTGCATCCGGTCATTTTCGTTCTTTATTCTTTCTTCGTTTTTTTCTTTCTCTGCTCTTCTCATCTCTGAATTGTTCTATTCAAGCCAGTTTGAATTAAAGAGCGCCATTTCTCCGTCAGCGAGATCTGAAAGACCACCTGGTCCGCGGCATAGTCATTGCTTAAACTTAATATCTCTTCTTCAATAATCATACTTTCCATTTCGCTTTGATCTTCATTTTGTACCTGTCACAAAGCCACTGACGGCCATGTGCCCAGGAGTTCGAGCCCAAAGCCGCGCGTGTCCAGTCCGGGAGTGGAGATCTGTGTTTCTTGACCAGCGACGATATCACATCCGTACGGCAGAATCTGATCACAGCAGGTGTCCAGATGGTTGATCTCGGTACTGAGAAAACGGATGAAGGGATTGTCATGAGGACGGGGGCGAGAGGAAAGCTGAGGAGCGTGTATTGTCGGGATCCGGACGGGAATTTGATTGAGTGAGTGAACCCAGCCTATTGTGATGAGGGAAAGAGGGGGCGTGAGACTGAGAGCAGGGCATTAATAGGTGTGCTGATGTGGACAGGATATCGAACTATGTTTGATGCTTCATAATTCTCCTTCGTAGGCCGTATTCGAATCTGACCTCGATATGGACTACAGCTTCAGATCAGACTCCAAATGTATGACCAGTGTACAGCATTTAACACGAAAAAAATATTTTTTTGCGGTAATTTGTCTTTCTTCCTGAGATCTTCTCTGGCGGCATCAGACTATTAAGTATTATTTCTCGACTGCCGACTTACGTTCTCCATGGAGGAAAATAGGGGTTCGGTTAGCCATCCGAGCCGAATCGATTTACGGAAGTCCAGGATATACATATCTCATAAGTCAATTCTCAATCCTCCATCAAATTTCATGTAAATTACAATAATGTGGTCCACGAGAATAATCCGTGATTCCCAAGACGCCTCTAGGTGGAATCGAGTCCAGCCCATCAATAAAACAAGAGCCAGACTTGATCTTCCCTTCCCATCTCGCCCGTTCCATAAGGTTAATATTGCAAGATATTCTCAATCTGCACCCGCCGATGCCAGTACTCAATATTTATCTCAATCTTCTACTTCTTCTTGCCTCTCTCTGCTCCGCTCGGTTAGGAGACATCCATTCAATCCACCTAACCCCCTAAATCACGGATCGCAGAAGTAAAAGAAGGATTCATCCGAACTGTGCAGCGTGGGTTGTACCAACGGTGCGGGCGCCACTATAGAAGCCACCGCAGGAGCCACCACTACCGACGACGCTGCTTGCGGTACTGCCTGCGGTGCAGCTGTGAATACAGCTGGAGAAGACGTGGTGCTCGTCGCTGAAGTCTTCACTTGCGCTTGCGAGGTGTTTTCGATGGCGGCGACGATCGTCAGGGGGTTTACGGTTGCGGCGTTGCTTGTACAGCTTGCTGTTTAGGAGGAGGGTTTGTTAGCATTTCGTTTTCCCTTGATTTGTGATTCGACCCGTTCTCCATCTTCGTAAAAGTATATTCCTCTTCACCAGTCTTCAACCACTAGTTCCCCTTGTCCGCCAATCCCATATCCTCAACCGCGCCTCCCTACTTCGTCCGAGATTCTAAACTCAATCTTTTCCCACCTCCTTCCCAAAAGATACCCTGAGGGATAGGAGTAAAGATGATGGCGAGAAAAGGGGGGAAACACTTACTCTCCTGCTGATCACAATCATTCACCGTAATCCCACTTGAATTCTCCGCCTTTGCACCATTCGCGAGCTGCGCGCACGTATTCTTCTGATTATTGCACGTTCTGACCGCCGCGGTCTCGTAATCCGTGAAGGTGTCCGAGCCGACGGCGAATGGTCGTTTGGAATCCGATGTCGACGTGATAGCTTCTGCGGCGATGCCGCCGAGCGCGCTGGTAAAGGTCTTTTTGCAGCATGTGTAAGTTCGGAATCAGGGTGATGAAGTAAGGATGGGAGGAGAAGCAGGAGGAGGAAGAAGAAGAGATGGTTCCGAATTTGAAAGGATTTGATACATGAAGGGCTGGCTGGGCTGGCTACATGGGACGAGATGAGACAGACAGATAGGACGACACCCTCATGATACTCACTCATGTACCGTACGTACCTGTAGATTCGTATCTGCCCTCGCTCTCAAGAACCCTGGAAACTCAATCCGCATATCTCCTCCGGCCAATGTACATCCCACCAAGCCCAATCCCACCGCCGTCGTTGATAGCGCGAATAGCTTCATGATTGCTTGGGATGACGGACTTCTTTCTCCCCCCAAGAAATCTTATAAGATATGGAAACCAAGACAGGAAAGAAGTGTGAAGAGGAATACAATACGCCTTGTTTTTTAAGTACAGAAATGATAACATCCACCAGATTGTAAAATAAGCTTATTTAATAAGGAAAACAATACGGAGATGATGAGTACTGTGTGTATAGAAAGGTAAGAAAAAAGACGGGCGTGCCGGTTTGCTCAGTCCCGTGTTTCCGTTTCTGTATCCCGTTCTGTTTTGGAGATCATTCATTCCCTAACCACCAATCCCACACCCTCGAGGTGTGAGTGAATCATCATTTTTCATACGGTAGAGCGTAGCAGGCTACGTTTCAGGTCTCGAGTCTTCCTCCACCAAGTGTTTCATGAGAGCGCTCGTGTGAGCGGTGTTAGACTAGCTAGCCGAGGACCATGGCCTTATTTGGGTGCTTCGGGTTGCGCTTGGCATTAGAGGCGCTGGATCTGGCTGGGCGCCTCGATGGGGAAACGGTACAGTTTACTTCGTATATGAAGTCGAATCTGCGTGGCCTTGCTGGAAAGGGAGGAGAGAGGGAGGGGGGTTTTAGGTGTAAAGAACCAGCATGGAGAGAAACCAGGCATGCGAGGGAACAATTTATTTGATTATACGGAAGTGCATTTCTTAGGAGAACGACATGCTTGGAGGGGTAGATATTCTTCTGATTTCAGATCTACGCTGGGGTTCGTTCTAATTAGGCTACAGAGATAGCGCTGAAAAGGTTTGTTTTGATCGTGAGTGAACAACGAAGAAGGCAGCAGAGAACATTGATGCAGTAACTCCAGTCCATGCATGCCATATTCCCACCAGAAGGCGGAGGGAAAGAAAGGGACAGTCTGACAAGACTTGTCTGTGAGAAGCGCTGAATAACCACACAAGAAAATGTAACACAATGCTACAAACAATCAACTCCCACATCCCCACAATCCCATTATTAAATCCATATTAGATCTACCAGGAGATGGCGTGCCAGATCAGAAGTTCGACGAAGCATTGACGTTTCCGTTTCGCGCTGGGTTGTGGTAGTTCTCCAAGGTCTTCTGGAATGGGTTTGGCGAGCCTACACCGGAGGCGCTGCCAGTCTTCTCGTGCCCGGCACTGCTGCCACCGAATCCCATCAATCCATCGCTCTCGTCGGTGTTCTTCCTTCGTCCCCAGATTCTGAATGCAACGATGCCGAGTCCGACCAGGAGGATGGCTCCACCAATACCGACTACAACGCCGACAACTGTGTTTCGAGTCTTGGAGCTCATGCCAGAGGAAGAGGAGGTGCCGCCATTATTGAGGGCTGCAGCGCCAGTTGGAAGGGTTGTTACGACGGTAGAAGAGGAGAGGGAGGTGATAACACTGCCATCGACTGTTACAACGCGTGTGCTAACGACTATGGAGGTTACTTTAGTTGGCGTTACAGTGGGTGAAGTTTTAGTGTTATCTTTCTCGGTCGTTGTTGAGCTTGACGAGGAGGTTTTGCTGGCTGTAGAAGTAGTCGACGATGATTGTGATTGCGAAGATGTCGTCGAGGATGAAGATGGAGGTGTGGTAAAAGCGTCGACGATGGAAGTGCTTGACGCGGGTGTTGAGGTCGAGGAAGTCGAAGAGGAAGTGGGCGTGGCAGTCGGTGCAGTCGTTAATTCGGGTTCTGAGGAGCTCGTCGATGAGAACGCACTTCCTGCTCCATCTCCTGTACCTGTTGCTTGTGCTGATGACCCCGAAGAACCGGAACCGGAGTCCTGTCTTCCCTGGAGTTCATGTCCAAGTCCAAAGATATTTGCGTTTAACCAGGAGGTTTGAGCAATGACGAGGACGAGGGCCAGGGCGAGAAGGGAAAGCAGCCGTAGCTGTGGCCTGGACAGCATTTTGATGGTGTTGATGGTGTGAAAGGGGTTTGCGTAGGGTTGCGCTGTGATGATATTGTTCTCCCTTGGCTATGATCTATGCGTCAAGTTAGTCAGCGAGAGTGGATGTCGTTGGATTGCGTGGCTGTGCTGAAATACAGTAATGTGGCTCGTAACGACGGTTGAGAAGGCAAGAAAGGCAAGGGTTGCTTGAATGTTCTTTTGAATAATAATTGAAGGAGAAAGAGAAGGAGAAGAGGAGAAGAAAACTGGGAATACGAGAATGTCGTGCCGATGATGGGGCGAAGTGGGAGCGGGCGTGGTGGGTGTGAGCGATGAATGATTTTTCCAAGGAGAATTATTCGACGATCAGAGCCAGTCAACATTACTGTACCTAGAGAATTAGAGTCTGCATCTAGCAGCTCGCTAAGCCTAAATAGCTAAGCGTACCCTGAAAATAGCCCCTTTCTAGCTTCTTCGAGCCATCAGAATTTGACGGGAGGTGCGGGTGGAGCCTAGCCACCGTTGGATATTTTCCAACCAGGAATGCGCATAGTTGGGATGTGACTAGACCAGCCGACTTTTGACTTCATTATTGAGGGCATTCAGATCTTCTCAAATCGTGGACTCGCGAAGAACCCGAAGTTACATTTTACAACAGTAAATCTACAAGCACTCTTCATTCGTGACATAATTTGTGCAAACTCCCCTTCCCAGGACTTGATTTTCGGAATGGCCGTTCAGGGCACGATTTCTGCAGATCCATGCGGTGCGGATCTGCTGGGAACACCGGCTTCAATTGAGTCCAACCAGGAGTTCTCATCACGACTTTTCAGTAGGCTGTGCTTTCTGTGTGTATTCAATACTTACGTTTGTGGTTTAGCTACTTTGTCAACAGATCGATTCTGCTAAGGAATTGCTCACGCCCATCTAATTTATCTCTCAATTTTGTTCTGTGTCGGTCTGAATTCGGAAATTCGCTCGAGGGTTTCTAGTTTGGTATATATTTGTCAAGTAATACAGTATATGTAAGGATTTCAGGTTCTCGTATCATTTCTCTCCCATAGACATTATGTTCTGCTTATATCTACACACCACTTTTAATCAAATACAGGCCCATTAAATCGTGAGTTCCAAGCCCTGGTTTATAGCCTGCATGAACAGAATCCTTCTACTTGAAAACAAGATAAATTAAATGCATCTAGATTTAAGCTTGAATAGAAGGTGTAAAAGTCAAAAGAAGGGATGTAGTCTCTTGGCTCACGATCAAGATTAGCATACATGTAGACCCACTTCCCTCGGGTTAGTGGAGCTATTCGTATCAAGTCCCCTTTCAGCTGGACTGATATTTGGTTAACCACTATAATTCTGTGAGCTCCTACTGTCTTTTGAGTCGATCGTAAACAGGCTTCGACTTAGAATAACTTGAACCCGGTATCCAGGTGATCTCTTCAGATTGTCAGTGTAATGCTAGAATTGGGCTCCATCACATGTACCAAATTGAAGATTTTTCGAAGTAAGATTCGAGAAGAGGACTGCGACTAGAAAATGGGTATTCCTCCTCAATTTATGTATAGATTTCTAGATCGCATCGCTCGCTATCCAGAACACCACCAACACCGTTGATCAAATATATACAATGCATCCAAGACTGTAGCAACCAAGTAAAGGGTGGCCCGCACGTCTCTCACTCTGGGCAGACGGTCCGTCTTGGATCGTGAAGCGTAATCGACCCGTGTATTCTCAGCTACTGAAACTCCGTCCATACCCGGCATACCGCTCTATTCACGCCCTTCCTCTGCCGTGGATCCCCGAACCCATCACGACTCCTAGAGGTTCGACGGATTCATGAGAGCAGCCTACTTCTTTCCACCCTTCGCGTCCTTCTCTGGCTTTGGCTTCTGGTACGGTACGTTGGTAACGACATGGATGTAGTATGCCAGTAGACCCAACCCGACCATGGCGAAAATGACCAACAGCAAAATGACGAAAAGCATCGGTGTTGCTGCTAGGACGGCAGTGGCTTTTGGCGTGAAGCCGAAGAATTTGAAGGCATCTGGTCCAGTGAATGTAATCGGCATGGTAGATGTTGGAGAACGATCTGGTAGATCGTTTTGTGAGAGGGTATAGAGATGTCGCCACACCAAATACAGGCAAGTTGAGTTTGAGATGTCGGTACAGACGATATTTGATAGCTGGAATTAGGAGCTAGAGTTTTTGACGCAGCGTCGATGCAGTAGCAAGCGGCAGATGATGGAAGGAGGGAGTGTAAGAATCAAAGAATCCGCTCAACAGACAAGATTTCGTGGGAAAGGATGAAGCCGACAGAGTGGTCAAAGGCCAAGGTGCAAAATATTACGGTAGAAGAGTACAAAAGCGCTTTCGACGGCACACTTGAGGGAGGGAAGCAAAATGATTATATCCGTGGCCCTCTTGAAACATGGGGCTTAAGAAATGGAACGAGTTTCTCGCAGGCCGCGACAGCCTAGTGTTTCACGCACAGGGACGCATATCGGGGATTTGATTAGTAGAAGCTTGTTTGGCTTCGATATCTCAAAGGGAGTCGTGGACGGCGTTTTGAGTCATGGACCCCCATTATGCCTCTTTGGAACTCTTTGAGGGGAGAACTCACGCCACTTTAGCTTGTGGTGTTGAAGGTGGAGGTTTGAGGAGCGTCGGAGATGCAGCTCTGGATCTTAGAAGGTGGAGGTGAGCAGGGATTGATAGGGGGCGTCCCATTTTACGAAGTGGCTATTGGCTGCATTGGCGGGGTATGGGCTCGATGGGGAAATATTGTGATAGCGATACGGGTCCTTTTATAGTTAGGAGTGATAGAGATACCCGGGCTCCAGAATCCTCCCAGTGTCCTGGGAAAGGAGATTTGCTGGAGGAAGCATACATGCATATAGTATTCCCAAGAAGCAATTTCTATGCCACCATCTATGCCATAGGTCACGGTGGACGTGCTACAGAAATGTCGAACTTGCGGGAGGAAAATAGCAAGAAATTGCCGATGGAGTTTCAGGGGCTCGCTTGTGTGTTGCAGGGCCCGTTCGCAGGCACTTGCCAACTCGCGATCGCTTTCGAAGAAGATTATTAAGGTGGTAACGCGCTCACAGATTTGCATCATTTCACTGTTCAGAATTCGCTGTGCCAACGGTTGAGAGCGCATATGCGGGTCAGCAAAAAATCAAATCATGGTAATTCTTGACTTAGAGCTATTTATCTTTAAGCTAGTGGGCGCTCTCATAGTATGCGTACTTGGGTGTAGACGAACGCTACCTAAGTAGATCGCTTGGAAATGAATAGCAGTCGTGGAGTGCTATGTCAATTGAAGAGCGAACGACTAAACGTGTTGTGGAAGATCAGTTAGGTGCTTGGGTGCCCTACCCTGCCTACGTGTCAGGCAAAACGCAAGTTACATCTAGGGATATGATACAGAATTCCAACGCTTGAACAGCACAGATCGCGAGTCTTGCGTGAGAAGTTGATTCGAGTGTTTTAGAGAGACGAAGGCGCTCGAATACGACGAATAGCTTAGGGAAATCACCTTGTGGCGCCGTGGCGGTCTCCCGATATTACTGTAATGGTCGTTTAGCCACTGTCATTATATTCTGCGCACTCTCGCTTTCTTACATACTCAGCAAGTTTCCGCTTTTTTATAGAAAGAATCTTTCCTACCTCTGTTTGAATAGCTGTATCGTATTCCTCGCACTCTGGCTAAGAATATCTATGCACTTTAATCTTTTAACAGCTTGTTTTTTTCTTGAGTTTTTGCTTTTTCTTATATATACTAATAGTAAGAATTTCGTGAACTTATATTTTTCATTTCTCCGAACTTTTTCTTTTAGATCAACGAAGGAAGGAGCGGCAAGTTGTCGTTGATCCAGTGCAGTCTTTTAGCAGTTCGCAATACCCACGACAGTGCAAAACCAGCACATCGTCTCCCGAGCTAGCATGGTATTATGTAGCTGAGCGTTGACTAATACTATACCTCGGGCTTTGCAACATTGCTCTTTTGGGGAAATGTTCATTGATCTTCTGAGATACATACGTTCTTCTTTTCCAAGGTTGGTTGTGATCCACATCATGTCTGCATGCGAGATACGGGAAAAAGAAAGGGCAATATCTTCCCAGTAGCTGCAGGTAACAATCCATTCCATTATTCTTCATCTGAGCCATTTTATTTAAGGTTTGTCAAATTTTGGAAATTGGTTCATTTTGTTAAGACTGAAATCTATCATTTAGTATCGTCGGCGAGAGGTCTGATTATGGGTAGGAAGGTGCGGGAGCGAATAGTTTACTACAATGTATATCTGCATGAATAGTATCCGTCAAGAGCTGCTTGGCTATGGTATGAGTGAATGGGAAATATAACAGAGTTACAGAGCTGAAGTTTGTTAGTAATCGCTTGAGTTGTCTTCCTATCGAAGCCTTGAGTGGAAAAGATTTTGGTCCAAGTCCATCCATGCATTTAAGGGCTGATTGTATTGGGTTTCTTGAGATACAAGAATCTGTTAATGGCTCATTTGTTCACCTAGATTCTGAACAGCTGGGAAGTGTCAACTGTTGGAATGGACACCTTTGGTGGTGACTTGAGGTTTTTTTTTTCTCACACAAACACACTGATAATTGAAGTCCATACGGGGAGGGATGAGGGAGTGACAAACAACGAACTGAAGATTACCCATGTCGTGCTTGCTCGCTTGTCATGACGAAGCGAATTCTTCTTATTTGATCGGTACAGTAGTGGAGTACGAAGTACATACAAGTACGACTTGTACGAAGTACTTAGCTACAGTACTCGAGCCGGGTCTCGGCACAGAGCAACAAAAGCCCAGTCCTATCCGGTCCGAATAATAATTCCTGTCATCGAATGAAGGGAGCGCTGGGATCGAGATAGTACTTCGAAAGTTGTGATGTAGTTTGCGGTTGAGGCTGATTAAAGCTTTTGCTCTCGCTGATCTTTGCGATAGAGTTTTTCTTTAATATTCTTACTACCGGGTTAGTGGCCAAAAGCCTAATAATAATGGTAAAAAAGGTTCATGTCTCCAAAAAAGGAGATCCACCTCGGACGATATTTGTGGGTGCACCTTCTTAGGGGGAGACGGGAGGATCTAGAAATAGTGCACAGACGATGGGATGTTGTGGTTGGTCCGGCCAGTCAGATCAATATCCGTATTCAGCCTAGTCAGGAACCCGCCGTGCAGGTTAAGGCGCTACGATAAACCTCGAGCCCCTTTTCTTCTCTTCTTCGATGTCATTCTGGATGCAATTTCATCAAAACCCACCAAACCGACCCCAATTATCGCCACCACTTCATTGCTAAAACAGCCTAAGAACTCCATAGTGATGCTCCGCTCAAGAGCAATTCTATAATCTAACCAATCTAACGTGATCAAATTAACAAACACACCACGTTTCACGCTGTGCTCTACATAGAGTGAATTTTGATGCTGGAAGACTTTTCGAATCACTCCTTGCTCACCGAGTACAAGCTATGGAGCTTTCCTTTCTGCAATCTCAAGATGCGCTTCTATTCCTTCTTTTTTGCCTGGGGATGGAGGGAAAATCTCACCGAGCTTGCACCCAAGGATCTTAACGATGACTTGATGGTGCTGTACTGTAGCAACGGAGAAAAACCGAAAGGGGAGCTCGCCAAGCCACGTTAGGCACTTGGAAGAGGCCGGATACTGCAAACCCCAGGTAAGCTTCATTCGATGGCTCGCCTGGACTCGTTAATAGTAGCCTGTGAATGGCCAGCTCGCATTTTGAGAGGGGGTCCCTGGGTTGCAACTACTGTGCCGCATATGGGCGCATCGATGGCTTCATCAACTGTTTACCGAACCCTATTGCAGACCCTCAACCCTCTGCCTCCGGGGTTTCCATCACACGTTCTCAAGGCTTTCCTCCTGCCTTAGCCAGGTACAGATGACTGCGCCGTCCAAGATGTCCAAGATGTCCAATTTAACCTACTGACTAGGCCAAATCCATTAAGTGATGGCTTTTACTTCTGCTTCTCCGCCTCTTCTTTCCTTCCTCTCTTCTCTCCACCGACATCACCACCTTCTCTCCACCTCATCACTGCTCGCGGCGACTATTGTGTCGTGCAAACTTTTGTTTGCGTCCTCTCCTTGACGATTCAGTCATCACAATCTTTACCGGCTTAGGCCATACCACCATCTTTTCAGGTTATTTGTCGTTATTTCTAGCATAATGTTTTCCACCAGGTTCTTTGCTGTTGCGGCAGCTTCTCTGTCCCTACTTTCCTCCGTCACGGCCGATTATGACAAAAACTCAATCGCCAACGTTGCTATGTACTATGTATGGAGAGAAGTGTCACGGAATGCGAATAAACGCTGATTTCACATAGGGTAATGGGCCGAATCAGAAAGGCTTAGCACATTTTTGTGACTCTTCTAGTGTTGATATCATCCCCATTGGCTTCATCAACATCTTCCCATCTGCTGCCAACGGTCTTGTTGCGGAGAATTTTGGAAACCAGTGTTGGGCCGAGGGAAACTACACCGGACCTGGATACAATGGCGTTAACAACCCAAGCAATAACTTTCTGTATACCCGATGCCCTCAACTACAAGAGGACATCTACTACTGTCAGACTCAAACAAAGAAGAAGATCCTGTTGTCTCTCGGTGGTGATAGCACGACCTACCAGTTGAACGGCGCAGCTGACGGAGTATATCTTGCCAACTTCTTGTGGGGCGCATATGGACCGTACAACGCCAGCTGGGTTGCCGCCGGAGGTGTTCGACCTTTAGACCGTGGTCTATACAACACCGACACCTCCATGACAATTGATATTGATGGATTCGATTTTGATATCGAGCACACGTCTGCTGGTAATTGAAGAATAAGTTCGGGTTCGATTATATACTGACGAGTAACAGACAACCAAGCTGGATACATCGCTTGTGTCAATAGACTTCGTCAACTATTTGCTAGCTACAAGCTTGTGAACCCTTGCTCCAAGGATTACTTGATCTCTGGTGCTCCTCAATGTCCCATTCCTGATGCCAATATGGGCACTTTGATCGCCAACGCAAAGTTCGATCTCATCTGGGTCCAGTTCTATAACAACGGCGCTAATGGATGCACTGCCCGCAACTACTCGAGCAGCGTCACCAAGCCAGGTGGTTTCAATTTCAACAAATGGGTTAACCTAATCAATACGGGCGCAAGTGCCGGTGCTAAGGTTTACATGGGTCTTTTGGGATCGGACAAAGCTGGAACGGCAAACGATTATATCTATGCCTCTGAGGCCAAGATCCTCATTGATAATTACCATGCGGCCCCTCAGTTTGGAGGTGTCATGATTTGGGAGGCTACCTATGCGGAGAACAACAATGCTATTACTGGATATGCGGGCCAGAATTACTATCAGGTCATTAAGAGCTTCTTGAACCCTTACGCACCTGCCGTCACCTCGACTACGACTGTTTGCAGCAAGACCTCGACCTCTTCATCGCTCTCATCCACCAAGACTTCGTCGAGCACAACTACCACTAGCTCGTCATCCACCAAGGCCTCGACGACTAGCTCAACGACTACCAGTACCTCAAGCTCGAAGACCTCTAGCTCATCCACCGTGAAGTCTACCAGCTCAAGCTCCAGCACTGTTTCGAGCTCATCGACAAAGGCCTCAAGCTCATCGTCAGCAAGCACCTCATCATCAAGCAAAGCTAGCAGCTCTTCGTCCCAAGTCTCATCATCCACCAAGGTTTCCAGCTCTTCCTCATCCGTGACGCCAACTAGCTCCTCATCCTTCCATGTTTCCAGTAGTTCCAGCTCAGCACAGGCTACCACCTCTTCATCAGTGGGGTCAAGCAGCTCCTCTTCTTTATTCCAGACTTCGACCTCGTCGTCAAAGATCTCCAGCTCTTCGAGTTCTGCCGTATCCACGTCCAAGACCGCTCTGGGCGAGTTCACCAGCTCCACCACATCTACCTCGTCTAGTACCGCTCCAACTGGAACCGGTTGCCAGTATCTTGGATGTTACTCTGAGGCTACCGGAATCCGAGCTCTGTCTGGCACAACCCTGGCAGATTTTGAGGGTATGACCGTTGAAATGTGCCAGGCCGAGTGCTCAGGATACGCTTTTTATGGTGTCGAGTACGGTGGAGAATGTAAATCAACCTCCACCTGTATTGCCTTTAGATGCTAACATTTTCCAGGTTACTGTGGCGATGAGTTGAATGCTGGCAGTGTTATCAAGGCCGAGATCGAGTGCTATATTCCCTGTGCCGGTGATGCTTTTGAGACTTGCGGAGGCTTAGACCGACTTAACTTGTACTCATGCGGAACGACTCCACCAACTTCCAGCGTCACTACATCTTCAGCAACTTCGACCAGTAGCAGTGTTTCAGAAACCTCTACTTCCAGCTCGACCACTGAGACATCAAGTTCAAGCTCAGAGGCGCCAACTACATCGAGCTCGAGCAGCAGTTCCGAGGCCATCTCATCTACCGTCTCAAGTAGCTCATCGGATGTGACCCCACACCCAACTGTGAGCTACACAGCGACATTCAGTTACGACACGACCTCAACGGGGACTTCATCCACTTCAGAGTATGTTCCAACAAGCTCATCAACTGAGTCCGCAGCCTCGTCATCAACTACCTCTAGCAGTTCCGAGGTCATTATCGGCACGTATACCAACACTTTCAGCTATAGCTTTACTGAGTCTAGCTCTGCTACCAGCTCTGAGTCTATCTCGTCCACAACATCTAGTGCTTCCGAAAATGTCACGCCTACATATAGTGTCACTGAGTCCTTGACCAGCTCTGGACACTTCACGCCTACTCCCAGCAGCCACGAGACCACCTCAACAGAGTCGTCCTTGAGTTCCGAAGTTGTGACCTCAACCTCGAGCTCAAGCTCTGTAAGTGAGACAACAGAATCGAGCTCCTCATATTTGGCTTCCAGCACAGGCTCAGCAACAGTCACGTCAGCCTTGTCATCAGTGTACTCAGGTGGTACCTTGACAGACTCGAGCACAACCTGCACAAGCACGGAATCGTCCCAGACCTCCAGCGGAATTGTTACTATCCAAACCTCCACCTCACTGTCATCAGACGTCGTCACAATCGAAACCTCAACCCCACCAACTTCTTCCGAGACCTCTGGTGTAACGACCTCAAACTCTGGAGGCGATGTGACCTATACTTCCCAGCCTACAAGCACCTCGGAGTCAATAACCGAGTACACAACCTCGACTGTCTACACGACCAGCCTCGAGACAGTCACATCCTGTGCCCCAGCAGTAACTAACTGCCCTGTTGGAAGCATTGTGACCAAGACAATTGCTATCTCAACAACCATTTGCCCGGTAACCGCCACCGAGACTAACAATGGACAACCCATACCACCAGCTTCGAGCGCTTCAGTAACCAAATATACCACCTCCACTGTGTATGCCACCTCGATCTACACCATCACATCGTGCGCTCCCTCAGTAACCGATTGTCCATTGAAACTCGGCCATATTACTACGGAAATCATCAAGTTATACACCACCGTGTGTCCCGTAACTGCAGCCGAGGCGACTAAGACCCCAACACCGAAAACACTGGCCGAAACTTCAGCATTTACCGGTGCCGCAGTACCAGCTTTCTCTCTCCCAGTAGGCGAGTACGACCACTCAACTACCATAATAAGTAGCACTGCAACGCAGTACAAGATCATGAAGATCGTCAAATCCACCGCAACCATCATGCCCCTTCCCTTGTCCAGCGCAGCACCATACCCAACTGGTCCCGCAACTGGCGGGTACCTAGTCGGCACTGCAAGCTACCCTGCTGGAAGTGCAACTAGTGTCCCGACTCTGAGCCTGCAGATCAATAAGGCAACCTCCTCTGCTGCGGCTACCGCGTCAAGCTCTTCCAATTCTTCATCAGTACCCATCTATGTTACGAACGCCGCTAGCAGCTCGAAAACTGCAATCGGAATGTTACTTGCTGTCGCTGCTGGTGCTGTTGCCCTGATCTTGTAATGTGATGAGCATACGATTTATCTTTTTCTTTCTGTATCTATTTGTTATTTTGGGTAGGTCGAGCGCTCTTTGAAAAAGTTCGTGCTTGGAACAGAGATGTTCATGGTTGTGATCTGTGACATGTGAGGGGATGTATACGCTAGAATCTGGAGGAAGCGGTGAGAAAGAAGGAAAGGAAAGAAGAAAGAATTAACTAGATACATATCTGAGAAAGGAATGAGAAAAGAGGAGGAGAGTTGGTTGTGTATGTATGTATATGATCCTCTGTTCGTGTATACGTCACTCTTGAAACAATTTTATTCATCAAGTCCTGTCAATGGATATTTCTTGCGTGGGCGCTTGTTAAGTGTAGATGCAGGGAGTTCGCAGCCGATGAATGTGCTATCGCTGGATTGTAACATGAGTCGAAAATTGAATTCATATTACAGTAAGTTTAATCGAGTGGCGGTGCTACAACGATAAAGGATAGACACCTAGACAGGAAGGGTATCTACTTTGACGCCAAATTTTTCCAGTTTACAACAAGGATGTAAATAAATAAGCTAGCAAGCGGCCTTTGAACGGGAAAAAGTTGCTTTCTAGGTACGTTGAATATATTGACTACCAGCAGGCCAAAGCTGAATAAACGAATTGAGGAAGGAGATTTTGGGTATTTATATTGGCAATGTTCTCATTGGGTCGGATGAAGAAAAGATGTGATTTTGATGTATTTGAAGAGAAGAGGGAAGAAATCGGATAATGTACATGCGTTTGTGGAAATATGTATATTCTTAGGAGAATTGATATGCATAGGGGAGGAGTACTGTATTAGAATCCAGCCTTCCACAGATCCACTTTCTTCATCCAAACCTTAAATTTAGTCTACTCAACCCCTCCAAATAACCCCCCTCCCCCACCACGCACCTCTCACAATATTCCAACAAGAACATTCCTATTATCAATTGCCATCAGTATTGCTTAGATTGTCATCAAAACCCTATACTTACCATGGCCGACCTCAACCTCCAAGAGATCCATGATCTCCTTGTCAGCGTCGCACACTGTGCTGGCCGTATGATGCTACAAGCAACTCCCTCCTACCTCTCCTCCGGCACCAAAAAGAATTGTATGACTCCTCTTCTCTATCCAACTTCTCAACACACTCAATATATAATGCTAACCTCCTAGAAGCCGCCGATCTTGTCACAGAAACCGACCGTGCCGTCGAAAAGATGGTCTCAACACGCCTCCTAGCCAGCTACCCTTCCTTCCAATTCATCGGCGAGGAGACTTACTACCCTGGCCAAAAGCTCACCGCCGAACCAACATTCATCGTCGATCCCATTGACGGCACGACGAATTTCGTGCACGCATTCCCAGCCTTCTGCATCTCGCTAGGCTTTACCGTCGATAAAATACCGACCGTTGGTGTGGTGTACAATGCGTACCTCGACGAATTATACACCGCAGTAAAAGGCCAAGGAGCGTTCCTGGTACGGAATGGGATTATAGCATCAAAGCAAAGATTACCACTGAAGCAAGACCCTGAGCCGCTGAAGGACCTCAGCACCTGTCTCGTCGGCGCGGAATGGGGTAGTGATCGGACGGGCAACAACTTCGAGTTACGGTGTAAAGTCTTCGCCAAGCTTGCGGCGTCGAAAGACGAAGGTGGCGCGATGGTACACTCGATACGCGCCATGGGATCTGCAGCGCTGAACCTCGTGGCTGTGGCGAGCGGGCAGCTGGATGTATATTGGGAGGGCGGATGCTGGGCGTGGGATGTGGCGGCGGGCTGGTGCATCCTGGTAGAGGCGGGTGGCATCATGGTGGGTGGAAATCCGGGGGAATGGGAAACGGAGGTTGAGGGAAGGAAGTATCTTGCGGTACGAGGGGCGCCAAGTGGGCAGAAGGGGATTGTGGAGGAGGTTTGGGGGGTGCTTGGGGAGGGGAGGTTGGCTTATGAGAGTTGAGGTGTGAGTTAGTATGTTTTACTTGGTGGATTAATGATAGACTGTATGCCAAAAAGAGAGTAGATTCAAAGAATAGAAGAAATAGACCACAAAGCTTCCATCAAGGGGCTTCAGACACTCTAGACCTTCAGACCTTGAGTTGCAAAACTTTTGTTAATTTTGTTATATGCTGTCGTATGTCAGATATCTATTTCTCTCATCTCTACCCATCTCCGTACATAAATACACCTCAAGCTCCTATCCACCCTTGCCCTCCCTCCAGCACACCCTACATCCCATCCTCATATGCACACACACATCCACACATTTCTATAAAGATATATATATGATACATAAGCCTAAGGCTCCGCCGAAGATATATCTTAGGACATGTTCATCGGGATCTGTTCAGAGAAAAGGGGTACTAAGGGGTGGGTAACTTGGGAAAGATTTGCTTGCTTGCTTAATTTGTCTACAGATAAACGCAAAGGGAAGAGGAAAGAAGAAAGAAGAAAGAAAGAAGAAGAGTTACACGAACGAACTAGCTATTCATAAGCATGATATATCATATCACTACATATTACAAGTAACTTCCTCATGGTGAATCTCACATTCTCACATTTTTTCCCCCAGTATAGTCTTGATATCAGCAGAAATTAAAAGGAGTTGATCCGAAAAAGATTATTCTGAAATTCCCATGGTGTGTGTATATATGGAAAATGAGAAAAGAAAAGTAAATCCATCATTGATGTGTCGAATTTGGAGGAGGGAAAGGAAAGGAAAGGAAGTCGAGATGAAAGAAAAGTGCCTAGAAATGGGAAAGGGAGGTAGATGAGATGAGAAGATAAGATATGGAAGATAAGATATGGTATATAAATTGACATATCATACCCAAACCCTCTTTTCCAATTCTCTTTCTTCTCTTTCTCCTGAGTGCGGAGAATTTCGTAAACTCCAGTCTTCCGTAAAGTACTACATTATACTATACTATACTATACTATTTAGATATTTAGAGAAGTGTATTATATATAAGTTACTTAACTAGCTTAGTTTAGTGAGATGAATTAATTAGATTAGATTTGATTCTAAAAGATGTTTAATACCTATATATATATATATATTCACAAATCAATCATCAGCCCAAACTCAAACTCTGGATTAGATTAATACACATAAAATAAGCGAGTGAGAAAAAGAAGAAAAAAGAAGGAAAAGTTTTATAAATAGGTGAAACAGAAACACAAAAGCAAACAAAGTACGACGAAAGAGATACGTACCAGATGAACGTCTCAAAGCGAATAGAGATGAATTTTATCTATCCTCATCTTATCCATCTCTAGTTTCCACTTCTTGACCGGAAGAATTCCCGCTGAAATCCTTCGCAAGTTCGCGGAGCCGGATATTTTAGTCCTGACTCCTGCTTGGTATAGCGCGAGAGAGATGGGTGTAGTATACAATGCGATAAACCCTTGGTACTCGTCTCTCTAAAAAATATATACCGTGATGATACCCTCTAATACAAACCCGATACTAACTTTTGCATGTCTACTAACAAGTAACGGATCGGAGCGAAACTTAGCTAGTATATTTAATGGCATGGAGAAGGAGAAGGGTAGGATCTAGCAATGATAGAGCTTAAGTCCAGGAATCGAGATGCCGAGTGGACTACATCATGAACTCATGATAGGTTAAGAATGATGAAGGTGCAGGCTGACCTTTCGATACGGAATATTCAGAGGAAGAGGGGACGAGATGAGTGTCGTAGAGATAGAAATTAGTTGCCCATGTATAAACCTCCCAGGACCTTTCTCCTACTCCGAAGCCAGTCTACCAAGATCAATGAAAGGAACCCCCCCCCCCAATTGATATATCCAAAAAGAGGTAAAAAAAAAGAAAAGGACATGAGCTACACCAAGATGACCCTGCTGAATAGCCCAACTGCCCCAGAAAAGAGGGTTCATCGCAGGGGCCACGACTGGTCTGGTCCTGGCTGCTTCCAACTCGAATTGCAATTCTAGATTATGTATGGAGCCATCTTCTCGCTCAAACCGACTTCGTCCCGAAACTAGCGATGCGTTATTTCAGCGGTCGATACAAGGAGGAGATCAATGAGGAATCCGGTATTTGGGAAATATCTGTCTAAGTGGAGGTGCACCAGTCATCATGAACTCCTGGTAGAATTTGCCTCCCCAGGTATACTGGCTCCCAGCAAGGAACACTTCGTCGCGTGCGAGTTCGAAGTATCGCTCTAGTATGTACGTCAAAGGCCGTGGGACCCGATCCGAGGCCTGGTCAAATGTCCAAATGCGCCAAAGGGATGATGCAACTGGCAGTCTCGCTAGGAGGGAAGTTTGGGACAAAGCAGCACGCTCTGCAACGGTTCGGTGTTTGGCGAAGGCAACGGGGCTGGTGAAGAGCGGGCCGGCCCGCTCCATTTCTTTCACATCTGCCGGCATACAGACTTCTTCTAGCTCGAAGGCGCCGAGCATGAAGATCGATATTTTACGCTCGGATTTAGAGGCCTTAGGTACTGTTTGGTTACTAGCATTGTAACTTGCCAGTGATCGACCATAGCCTAAGCCAATTGTCCCATCCATGCTGGCGAACATGTCGTCTTGCATCAATATGAATGTATTCAGGAGAAGAGTGCTCTCCCACGGACTCGGAGGCGGAGGCCCTTGGCTCTTTTCACATTCAGCTTGCCTCCCTTGGATTAACCACTCCGCTAATGTGCCGAATACAATATCTTCATGTTCAATACAGGCCTCTTGGTTGAAAACCGTGAACTTATTAAGATAATCTACATCACTCTGAGACAACAAGGGCCTAACTCGGGCAAAGGTCGCAGATAGGCTTTCACGATTATTCTGATATTCCTGGATGTACTTGTCCATAAAGTCTGTCGGTGCGTTCTCAAGCGCCGAAGTAATGGGCTCGTTGTAAGTTTTTGTGAGCACGGCTCCAGAAAGTAGCATTCTGTATAGCGCTCTGTGAAAGAAGTCTTTCCAGACGTCGGGGTCCATTGGCATATCAGGGATTGGATATCGAGGATCTGAGGGTCCGTCATCCTCATCCGGAAAAGTATCCCTCCACATTTCCTGAGACCGAAATACACACTCTATGCATAAGATCAAGTGGTGGAAACCGAGGATATCATTAACCTCTGACACCTGTAGCTTCTTAGATTGTGCACTCAGTTGAGAGATAGAATGGAAATCTGGTAATGTCTGTCCCTTGAGCCATGCTTCTTTGACGATATTGGTAGCGCGCACCTGCATTTGGACTTAGTGATTGTAGAGAGATAATCAAGCAGCGTGATGAAATCCGTATGAGACTTGTGGTCTTCATAGTGAGAGGTGTGCGCTATGCATTGTCAAGGAATTATCTCTTGCCTGGCATCTTGAAGAAGTGGAAACTCATGGTGAATAGCAGCTCAGTTACAGTAGTGTTACTGGGTGTTAAGAGACATGTGGGATGGTCGACATACCGCCACTACAGCTTCGTCGAAAGCTGGAATGCACTTCATCCCCATGTACCAGATAATCATAGGAGCATGCGACAGCCAGATTGAGCGAACATGCCGGCAGCTAGCAGTGAGTGCCAAGAGTTGCGTAAAATCATCGCAATCTTGCAATATGCGAATCACAATCTCGGACGGAGCGATGTGAAAGAGATTTGCTGTCATTGTAGAAGAGTTACATAAAGGTGTGCGGGAGACGTAGGGTAAGAAGACTTGAATGACATAAGACTACTGGTAGGTTTCAAGCGGATAAGTGGAAGGACTTCCAGCAGGCTCAAGAAGATATAAGAGACTTGGGATCGCGATGTCCAAAGGAAAAGCCTTTGTAACGGAGGAGATTGAGAATAAAGAAAAGAAAGAGGTCAGGTCACCAACTCCAATCAATGCAAGGCAAGGGAGCATTACTCCTTAGCGTGTGTTGGAGCAGTTCTCGCGGGACCAGTAGGATCACTCCCTTTACCCAATTGAAAATAGAGAGAGAACCTTGGTAAGGCATTCTGTAAAGCCACTGGCCGGACCGAGGAGTACAGTGCCATCGAGACTTCTCGTCTCTTTTATAGAGACGGCAAAGGATCTTGCTGTGGTTGGACCCAAGAAAGCAATGCAACAAGGTATGGTGTATGGAACGAAGTATTGCATCCTGGCTGCCCTCAGCATACATACAGTACTGTATCTCCGCCCCTGGGCTGCATTCTCCTCAATCACACACAGTAATCCCTCCATTCTCTGCCGCGATGAATAATTAGGCCATGGCTACTGCGCGAACAGCTTTTGAACGCGAAGTTGAGAAGTTGCGAGGTTGCGTAGTAGAATGTGGTTTGTTGTGCGCGCAAGGAGATGTTTCGAAGTAGAAATGAGTGTGGGAAGCCATGAATTGGCTTCCGAAAAGAGGCGCTGACGCCTTATTATTGCTCCGCTAAATCACATGGATTTTGGCCGACGGGCTCTGACAGGCAGTCAGAGTGTAGGGGAGGATACATGTGTAGGAATCTGATAGGGTACCATCTGATATTCAATCGAGATTTATTTTGTGAGAGAGTCATGTTGGTAGGGGGGAAAAACGATGGATGGAAGAAAAGGACTCTGTTGCTAATGGTCGTGTAATTAAAGCCCCGGAAAATTAGAAGCTGCAACGCTGAGTGGATCCTCCCTCTTCAATGAGTGAGACCTGCAGACCTCGTACAGTGCTGTAAGACTTCTTGAAGGCACTAGCTGCGTTAATAATAGTGTATGTAATACTCTTGATGAAGTAGTATCTGCTTGGAATGCTCACCTGCTTCATATCACTTTGTAGAATTGATTTCTATCTCAACTACCGCCGGAATTAAAGATACTTCTCAAGTCTAATATGAAGAACCTTGCACTCGGAGTATACGTCGGAAACCGAGATGCCGACAGGCTTCTTCTCCACAACCTGTTTCTCGACATTTTCCCTTCATAGTTACAGCTCATCCATTGATTTGATGTATATTCGCCCTCCAATTTTCCTCTGAGCTATGCTCCCTATCGCTCTCGCCCTACAGTCAACGGTTTCTTCGCTTTTGAGATCACGTGACCTCTTGGCGCTGTCACCCTTTTCCGTCCCGCTACTGTACCTCAATCATGGCCTCTGTCATCTAACTCCCTCAAGCCTTATGCAGTCTAAACCAACTATCTACGCACCAATGCAGCTTTGCCCAGTGAAGTGAGTGAAGTAGAAGTCTACCCTAACGCTCCTAGGAAAACCCTGCTGGCTCCTTGTTAACCTTGATTTTGAACGCAACCCATAAACGTCATGTCCAATATGTCAGAGGTCAAGAGAACAGTACATAAACCAGAGTATCCCCTCTGAAAGATCTCTTTCGTCCCTAAGTTCAGTTCTATTATTTCCATGCCTCAAGTTTAACAGAATTAAGCAAATTCGCCATCTTTTTCAACAATACATTCTCATCGAATTCATCTCAAGAAACCGCCATCATGGTAAGCACATACGTTATCGTCTCGGCTATCTTTGCCCTCATGGCCGTTGCTCTTGGAGTGGCGTATATCACTGGTGCACTGGATCCGGTCATCGAGCAGATGGGTATCATGTTATTCAAGGCGAAGGCCGAGGCCGAGAAGAAAAAGTTGCAAGCGCAGGGTATGAAGGAAGGCGAGGATTTTGTTGATGGTATGTCTACTCGGATTACCTCTGTAGTCTCAGCTCTTCTGTCCACAGTTTCGTCTGTTTGGTACTAGTGAGATTTGATCTCAATCTTCTTGATGCCTGTTCAATTCCTTTTTGAGATGTTTGTGTAAATGCTTTTGATATATATATAAGTTTTTTGCTGAATCGAATCAAACGCAGACCAACTCAAGGGAAACCAACAAGCAAATAACCTAGCCCAAGGCCTCGGGGGTATTGGCGGATTGAAGAAAGGTTTGTAGATGTCGCTGTGCTGAATCAGAACATGGGACGAGCAAATCGGGATACTATTGATTGTGTTATGATGGGACGAATGGGACGATGATATATCCGATAATGATGGACAGAACGGCAACAAAAAGAAAAGGGTACAGTAATTTAGTTGGATATGCGCAAAACTCGGGTGTGACGGGATGTCTAAAGGTTATTATGCGGATAATACATTATCCTAAAAAAAAATGGTATAGTACAATATATTAGTACATGTACAGTATCAGCTACTTCGTACATTCCCTAATATGTATATGTACTATATAAAAACTTAAAAGCCCCATTGCCACATATAAAACTCATATACAGTAAGGTCACTACTACAGTACTAGGTTCGCTGACACATGCATCTCTCCCGCCCCCGTCCAACCCAATCCCACGCCTCCCAGGGTTTTCCCAGGGCAGGTGGATCTTCGTGCCCTGATTTCTGCATGTAAAAAGAAGTGATTACAGTAGTTTCCAGCTGCAAAGAAATCTTCGAATAAATATGTTCCTATGCGGATATTCGTTTGATGGCTCCTTATTGAGCATCTTTCGTAAATACAAGTACTGTACCGAAGCAGTGGTGCTCATCCCAACAACATGACTCGGACTCAAAAATGGGGACGCGTCTGGTCTGGCCTCCAATGGTTCGATGAGTGCTAGACTCCTCGCTGCTTCTTCGTTATGAACTCGCCCGGTGCTTCCATCCTTACAAAGTTACTTCGAAGCAAACCTTTGCGCCTTACAGCAGCGACAATCAGGACCGGACTGTTTGTTGCTCATTCAAACCCCGAAGACTTTTTTCTTTCCCTCTCTCTGCTTCTTCCAAATACGATACATCTACATGCAATGGCATTGAGGGTCTCGTCTTCTTCTCTCCTTCTCACCCGTGTGTGAATATTGAAAGAATATTGAATATTGGATTGGGAAGTCCACGCGCACTGTTCAGCTCACCAGGTCTCTATCCAATCCACCCCACCCCACTGAGCCCACCCTGGCAAAAGACCCTTCTGTCGCATCATACCTAAGCAGCGTCATCACCACATTTCGCTCCCCACCATCCGCCCTCGACCTGAACAGCCTGAACAACTTGTTCTTCTTCCCGGCAGCCCACCAGCTTGATGAAGCGTCTGTTAGGACGGATGAACTAATTTGCCAATATGCAGCGAGTTACTTCAATGCTTCCCTCCTGGGACAAGACAAAGACTGGCAGCAAGAAGGGCTTTGACAAAGCTTGGGGTTGGGCAGATAAACGTAAGTGAGCCTCGGATGATCGCGCGCAATATCTCTGGAATGCAAGGTGTGAAAATCCAACAGAACTGACATTTTCATAGTCGGCGCACCCGTCAATAGGCTCTCGAATAAGATCGGATCGGAGGCTTTCTGGCCTACGACTCTTGACAAAGAATCAGACAAAGCTGCGAGAATATTGAGATCCTTTTGCAGTAAGTCCGTTGGGATCTTTTTGCGCGAGCCTATGTGGAGCAACAGCTGATTCGAAACTATAGAGGATGGATTCTACGCCGAAGAGGACCGCCCGAGCACCGTCGATGTACCAAGAGGAAAGCAGCGGGTGCTCAAGAAGATCCCGGAGAAAGTCATTCAAAATGCAGTTGGATTGGCTATCTTCACGACCATGCGGACTGGTCTATGGGTGTCAGGAGCTGGAGGAAGTGGGATTCTGATTGCCAGAAAGGATGACGGAGAATGGAGTCCCCCTTCTGGCATCCTACTACATACTGCAGGTCTAGGATTTCTAGTAGGAGTCGATATCTACGATTGCGTCGTTGTTATCAATAATCGCAAGGCTCTCGAATCGTTTACGAAGATTCGCGCAACACTTGGGGGCGAGATCTCTGCAGTTGCAGGTCCAGTTGGGGTTGGGGGCGTCTTGGAGAACGATGGGAAATGGAAACAGGCAAAGTACGGATTCTCAATTGATTGGGCATCTACTGCCGCTGCATCAAAGCACAGGACTAACTTTCAGACAGTCGCCCAGTCTTTACATATCTCAAATCTCGAGGATTTTACGCCGGCGTCCAAGTCGATGGAACCGTAATTATCGAGCGGACTGATGAAAATGAGCGGTTCTATGGGCAACGAATTGGGGTCGCGGACATCTTGGCTGGGAAGGCGCGGCATCCACCATATGAGATCAAGATGTTGATGGAGACAGTCAAGGCTGCAGAGGGTCGGGGCGATGTAGACAAGAGCATGATGGAAGAATTAGCTGGCCAACCTGCTCCTGGGGATGTCGACCTTGAAGTGCCGGGTGCCAATGGCCCTGTGTTTGGAGTTCCAGAACCTGACGATCCGGACCCATATGGTGTGTTGGCTCTGGAGGCTGAGGGTCTAGAGATTCGGGAAGCCGGGTCGAAGAGCAGACCTCCCAGTACTCAATTCGAGTTCAACCCAAGCATAACGAGTCCAATGTACAGCAAATTTCATCGCCGGAGTATGGATACTTTGACGACAAATAGGAGTAACAGGGAAAGTTACATGTCGAATAGAAGTTATCGAACCAGGACGAGCACGGATCGGGCTGTTCAAACCTCGGAGATGGGCACTCAGACAGATGACACGCCGAGCACAAGTCCTAGTCGCAGTGACGACAACAAGAAGATAATCGAAGAAGATGAGAAGCCCATAGTCATTGAGCCAGAGGAAATTGACTACACAAAAGTTGATCTCACTTCCCTCGGTCATCTGAACTATAGCGACGAATTCGATGGTACGACGGTCAACGAGAGCCCACGGGGACGCAGTAGTACCGATCGCAGAACCGCCTCTATGGATACAAGTAATACAAGCTACGCAACTGATGACGATGATGAAGAGGAACCTGTAATATTTGAAGCAGCTTCGGCGCAAGCTCAGGTCATCACACCCCAAGCTATCAAGGCTCGAGGAGGTTTGGTAGATATCCCCAAGCGGCCGCCTCCACCACCTTTACCAGCCCGAAACCTCGCAAGACCAGGAATGGTTGACCAGGGCAGTGGAAGAAGCCCACTCAAGTCCTCTTTCGAGGAAATCGACCTTCACGGTATTGACTGCAGTAGCAAGGAAGCTCCCCGCATATCGATCGAAGCAGAGAAGAAGAGTATCGAGCTTGAGCCTAGCATCGTGATGGAGGACCTCGAAATCGAGGATCCAAAAAAGACGATGCCGGGATCCCTCAAGGAGAAAGTTGAGCATGAGCTTGAAGTTGAGCAATTCAACAATCTCACACCTGCTGTCTCGCAGCCAAAGATTGTTCTGCCAGAGTGCGACGAGGTCAAGGAGAAGACGGTGTTCAACGATGTTGATGAGAAGGATGAATTCCACAGTGCCCCGACGACGCCAAATGAGACACCCGTGGAGGTGAAACCCATGACGAGCGTTGCGTAATTTATCGACGAAACAATACATAAATAATTACGATTGTTGAAATGCCAATTGGTTGATTGGCAATGAATATGGAAAAAGGGGGCAAAACAAGGGGTTACTGTGATAGAGGCGTCACACTTTTCTCTCAGGGGTCAGCAGATACTTTTTGGTTTGGTGATATGTTTGATTAGCGGTTTTTTTTCTTTTCCTTTCCTTTCTTTTTGGGGCGGAGGACTCAGGACTGGAGAAATGGATGATTTTTTGGGAGTGATGGGAGTGATGGGGAATTGAATAACATGGGCTTTCATGACCATCCATGACCATGCATGCTGCACATACTCTTTTTTTTATTTATTTCAAAAACGGTATCACTTTCCATTGTGGATATAAATTTAATTTAATTTAATTAATAAGAGGGTTAAAAAAACGAGCTATGAGCTTGTATTGTATTGAGTTTTTTCCCGCTTTTGGTGTTTTATAGGTGGTGTATTGTATTGTATTGTATTGTATATAAGTAGGTATAACAAAGGATTGAGTAGGGAGTAGGGAATAGGGAGTAAAAATTCAAGAAAGCTTTCTACCTTTCAGTCTCGCTTACAGTACCACGAGAGAAGATTTCTCTCTGTATGTACTAAGTAGATGGTGATTTCCAAGGATGTCATCAGGTCATAGTAAGTTTCCTTTTTAAAATCTTTAAATCTCCTAAAAAAGTGGGAGAAGATGGATTGATAGGGTAAGGTAGGTAGGTAGCCTTTATAGATCTGGTTTCTCTAGTATTGTAGTCGTTGTGAGGGCTGAAAGATCTTTGGGGGGTATACTTCTTAAGTATAGAGTTCTTCCTGGAAGCGTAATACCGTGCTACAAAAGTCTTCTTATTCATTCTCAGGAAGGTAAGCGAATGTTACATAACAATATGAAGAATGCTATCGACGTCCAAGTGTCTCCAGAATTCCATTGTCCTCCCTGCAAGCACCCTCAAGTCCCTTTCTCCCAGAGCCCGAAAAGAAGAAAAATCCTTTCCCAAACAGATTCTTCATACATATACATACAAATTATCCATTACCACTGATTCATAAGCTTAGAAGAAGCAAGTGTGGGGATTAAATGAGACAAGGAAAGATCTCGTTATAGTATGTAATGAATGGAGATATGAAACTGGGATTTGAACGAACAAAGCAAAGGATTTCACCAGAGGTTCTTTCATGCCTGATAATGGCCATTGATAGACATCCTTGGAGGAAATTGCTGCCTGCTATGATGCAGAAGGGAAGTTTTCGAGAGGTAGATTGGATTGAATAAAGAGACAAAGACGTATCTTTGTTATGGAAGGAGGATACTGGAGAGGTATTTCTTATTCAAGGACTGGATATTTATATTTGAAAATCTGGAGATAAATATCCCCATCCCCATTTACAACCCTACAACAACACTACAACTCTAATAAAAGCCGAAAATCAATCACCTCACCTCACCAGAAGGAAAAGAAAAGAAAAACATGTGCACCGGAACAACCACAATCATGAGCTGCGGCCACCAGCTCCTCTACCACAAAACCCGCTGCGCTTCATCCATCACCACAAATACTCCTTGTGCTGAACTGCAAGACACCACCACTACGACGACGACGACGACGACGACACGAAAGATCAATGATACCTGCGCCCAGTGCCATCCCTCGTACCAGATCTACGAGATCAATAAGCAGTATGATGCGTTACGGGATAGAGTCATGCGGTCGATGCGAAAGGCGGAGACGAGAGAGCATGTGATGGAGTTGCAGAGGGTGATTGAGGAAGGACAGGCGCAGAGGAGGAAGGAGGTGGGGGCTGTGAGTAGGGTGAGGTGGAGTGGGGTTGTTGCTTGGGAAGTGGAGGATAATGGGGGAGAGGGGGAGGGAGAGGGAGAAGGAGAGGGGAAGAAGAACTGTGTGCGGTAAGATTGAGCTTGAGTATAAATCATGTGATTGATGAATATGGAGAACTTTGGGTTTTGCGTAGATGTGTGAAGTGTGAGCCATGAAAAAATATATCAGATACAGCAAACTGTTGATAGGCGAGAAACTGTCAATGATAGCAAAGGTTCCTCCTACAGGATGCAAGCATTTACGCCCTACTATGTGCCTCTCGCGCATTCTTCAATACCGCCGACTTTAGAAGCCCCTGAGATCCACCTTGCTCTTTGGCCTTCGTAGCATCCTCCATCCGACCTCTCATAACCTTCACCTGTGCCTTTCGCTCAGCCTCTTGGGCCTTTTCCATGGCCTTCTTTGCATCCCTGTACTCCTTGGTTCGCCTCTTTCCAAGCGAGCCGTGTCTTCGTCTATCGTCTGCGTTTCGGAGTAACGGAAGTTGTATGATGGCAGAGAAGGTATCGAAGACTTTTTGCACGGGTATCTCGTGGCGCTCTGCCACTGTTGTGAACGGGAACAAATCTTGGCAGGTTTCAGCGATGTCTACAATCCTAGATATTGACAGCCGTCAGCGTGGAAGTTTTACTGGGAATTAGTATTGCATACAAGTTTGGAGAGTGTTTGCGGCCCGACCGCGCTTTCGGTACCTGAAACTCAACGGCAATTGGTTGAGGTGATGCCGAACCGGAAGCTCCAGCCGGCACAGTCCCGAGGCCACCCGATTGAGTTCCATCTTCGACTGTCTGGGTACTTGTGACAGCTGAGGATTGAGATGACCCGTCACCACTCGCAATCGGATTTTCAACCTCGCGTGTTGTACAGTTGGAATCGTTTGAGTTAGAAATTGGACACTCAATCTGAGGCCGGATGGTTGAAGTCGGCGCCCGGGGAATGGTTGGGCGTTCAGCGGCGGGCCAAGCTGGAATTAAGTAGAGTGATGGCTTTCTCAAGATATCAGAGGACGGCATAGTCCGAGCATTGACTGCAGGGCTGATTGGAGGTGTTGATACGTGGGCAGTATGTGCCTGGGACCCCGAGGATCGAGTTGGTTCTGGAGTAGGTACGCGAGGTGTGTTTATGTCGTTCAATGCTATCGGGCTTGAATGATGGGGGGAAGTGTGGGAGTTGGAGTTCGCCACAATTCCTGGTGAAGGCAAGCGCTGGAAGATCTGAGTCTGAGGTATTGGGGGTGGTTGAAGTGTTGCGACAGAAGCAACCTCACTTTGGTTACGCTGTTGGGAAATCGTCTGATTACTTTGGTGATGCCAGGAGCCGCTACTATCCGGCTGCTGATATCCATTTCCCATGGGAGACTGTAGTTGAGGCAAAATACTGGAATACATGCTATCCGAGCACAATGTATCCATTCCCATTGATGCTTGTTGAGGGGACGGTGACCCGTATTGATTTGGGTTCGCATTCTCGAACGAATTCCAACCACTATTCGACCAGCACATTGCTGTTGGAGAGTGGCGGCTTGATGAGTGGTAAGGCTCAAGATGATTCGTACTTATTTGGTAAGGATGGAATCCAAACGGGTTTGTGGTTGGAATTACTTGTGTCCGAGGGGAAATCTGTACGGATTGCCGCAGCTGGGTAGGCTCGGTGGTATTGCCGTCAAGATCTCCCTCATGCTTTCTTTTCTTGGACTCTGTGGAATCTAAATGCAGAGGCCTCCATGGAATACTGGGAAGTGGCCTGGGTTGTAATGTGGGCAAGGATTGGTCCCACCAGGCTGTCGAGTCTGCTAACGATGGAAAATTTGAGGACGCCCCATAGTAGTATGGCTCTGCAAACCAGGGGCATTGAGCACTTGAGACATTGCTTGTAGCAAATGTAATAGAGGGAAGAGAACCAGCTCGAACTGATTTGCTCTTCTCGTCGTCAAGATGGCATGACTCCAACTGATGCACAACACCAGTGCTTCGTCGTCGATGAGGATCTTGTGGAAGCATTTCGTATGGCTTTGGAGGCAGCTGCTCACCATCTAGAGATCCGGGAACTTCACACAATGGTGTTACTGAATGTGTAGGTTCCAATCTGTTGATGTGAGTTTCAGTCAGAGGAAGGGGTTTGGGATATTCATGCCTCCTTCGCCTCTTTTTCTTTCGTCTGGGAGCACAGAAGACAATCTGCACATCGTCATCATGATCTTCATCAGGTGCCAGGCTTTCAGCTTGTTTCTCTTCTATAGTCGATCCAATCCGGTGCGAATCCATGCTGCTGGCCACTGGGCTAGTGATCGCTGTAGTTGGCAGCATATCTACATCTGTTGGGCTCCGACTTTGTGAAGTAGGATTGGAAGACGAAGGAGTAACCAAGAAGTCTGTATGCCCAGCTGGGACCATAATGCACTTGAAATTGTGATTACCCAAAATCTAGGAAGAAATATAATTGGAACATGACGTGAAGATATAGCAGTCGGGGTGAAGAAAACATGAAGTCAAAGAACCAGATCCTGCAAAGGACCGAATGTGGAAATGAAAGGCTGCAGCCCAAAGACTGTTCTTGTCCTATATCAATCAATTGATGATATTATGATGATATGCTACAATCTTCACGCGCCTTTGTTTCACAGACTGACGAGTGAAGGATGAATGGAAGAGAGAAAGATTACAGATGAAGGAAAACACGAGCTGTAGCAGCTATTATTAGATCACGTGAATACCAGGGAGGTTGAGCGCCAGGCTACCACCCCGCATAGCTCTAAGCTCCAGCTCTGACAGACCAACAGCCACATTCGCAAGCAATCCCGCAGGACATTCACACGGCCGAAATAAATCGATTCTAGGCCAATAAAGATAACTCCACTGTATTTCCAGTAAGGTCTCAACTATGGCTGCCGAAACAGGCCCAAATCCTCTTATTTCGACCCAAAAATCCTCAGACACCAGCCTCCAAATTGCTCTCCATCCTCTTGTTCTCCTTACTATTTCCGACTATATCACACGACATACACTACGTCAACAGACTGGACCCATCGTTGGTGCGTTACTTGGTCAACAAAACGGCAGGGAGATCACCATTGAACATGCATTCGACTGTCATCTTATTGAAGTTGATGGCGAAGTTATCTTGAATACAACATGGTTTGAAGATCGATTACAGCAGAGTTAGTCCTCTCTGTACCCATTCATAGCTCTCCATAACATCTATCAATAATAGCTAATGTCATTTAGTGAAGGATGTACACAAAGTTCCAGCCCTGGACCTTGTCGGTTGGTATACCATTCTCCCAACCTCAGGTCCACGAACAAACCACCTCCCCATACACCGACAGATCCTGCAATCATACAACGAATCCGCCATTCTGCTAGGCTTCCATCCAAGCGCGGTCATCGAAGGTACTACCGGAGGCAAACTCCCTCTTAGCATCTACGAGAGCAATTTTGAGGCGGAGGACTCGACTGGGGATAATGGGGAAGACAAGGAGATGAAAGATGGGGAGCCTCAATTAACGCTCAGGTTTAAGGAGCTGCCATACAGTGTTGAGACGGGAGAGGCCGAAATGATTAGTGTCGACTTTGTGGCACGAGGTGGAGGAAATGCCACGGCAGTCGACGGCACAGCGAAGAAACCAGCAGGCAAGGGTGAGCAAGCATCAGGCAAGGGCAAGGGTAAGGCACGGGCAAGCAAGAAGGATGCCCCAGAGGGAGATGTCGCAAGAATTGACGATCAACACATCCTTTCCCGCGAAGACGAGGAGTTCATCGCTTCACTCACAGCCAAGGCAAACGCAATAAAGATGCTACAATCACGGATCAACTTAATTACGGCCTATTTACAGAACCTACCCCCATCCTACATCTCCAATACCGTTCCTCCGAACGGCGCCGATTCTATCGATAATCAGTATATCCCAGTCAGCCACTCGATCCTTCGTTCAATCCAGGCTCTCCTTGGCCGATTGAGCCTCCTGATCCCGGCCGACAGTGCTGCATTTGAACACGAGCTTCTGTCCGAGCAGAACGATGTCAATCTCGTGTCCTTGTTGAACACTATCACCACGAGCATCAGCGACGCCCGGGAGATGGGGCGGAAGTTTCACCTGATCGATGCACAAAAGGTAGCTAAGAGCAGGCAAGAAAAGTCGAGCAGTGGTCCTGCATGGGGTCAGAATTTCAGTAATTCTGGTATTTTGGGCGTTGGAGATCTCTTGTCATAAAAAGTTCGGGTTGGAGGTCTTGCGAATTGCATTTTATTTGGCGTCTTGAGCGGAATGTGGATACAGTAACGACGAAATCAAGGCGTTTGCTAGCGATCATGGTGAGACGAGACAATGAGAATATACCATTATAGAATCCGAGTCATCACGAGTTTTAATCTACTTGCTAGCCTTGTGTGCTTCTTTTCCCACCCAACGCTTTCTTTAACACAAACTCCTGGCCCCGAAAGATCACCAAACAAGGCACCCTTAACGGTGCCAGCAGAACTCTATAAGAATGGGTACAGGACGAAATCTAAGCCTCAATAATAACCTTAATCACCAAGTTACCTTCGTCATCAACGGTTCTCCCAGCCAGCTCAAACGCTTTCTTTGCTTCGGCCAAGCCCTTAAACTTGTGCGTAACCATATCATCCAGACTCGGCAACTTCATTGCTCCTTTCCCCGCCAACAGTCTGATGCCAGTCTGATAGGTGTTTGCGTACCTGAAAATGCCCAGGATATCCACCTCTCGCAAATGTGCAGCGGAGAGCGGAACGGTCTGGATAGGTGTGCCCATGCCGACCATGATGACTTTTCCACCCGGCTTAGTAGCATAGAGGGACGTCTGCATGCACGCTTCTTTGCCAGTGCACTCGAAGGTAACATCAACACCCTCATCTTCATCCTCTTCTAAAGCAGCCATGTCCGGTCTCGCAACTGCAAGTACGTCAGCCGCCACCGTTTTTGCGCCATCAAGACGGTCACTAATGCTGCTGTAGCTGCTCAACGGAGTCATGGCACCATCTAAGCTGGCTGGAGTGGAAGTCCCCGAAGTGAAGATGGAGGAGGAAGAGGTGCTGGAGTGGAAAGGTTTGGGAACCACGTAGCCATGGGTCGCGAATCCTTTTGAAATGGCGTAATTTACCCGTCCTTCGTCCACATCCATGATTGTGACAAAGGTGCAGCCGGACTGGCGTGCCATTGCTGATACGAGCAGTCCAACGGTACCAGCACCGATCACGAGAGCCGTGGAGCCGGGAGCTGGAGCAGCACGGTTAAGCGAGTGGATGGCAACGGAGAGAGGCTCGAGAAGAGCTGCTGCATCGTAGGAGACATGGTCTGGAATTCTACATAATTTCATTAGTCAATTGCAGATAACTCCTCTCGTGAAACGTACTTGTGACACCAGATTGCAGGATGGTTGATTCTCTCTTGGAGAGTTCCCTGGAAATGAGGTACGCTTTTCGCACTACTTCTGAATCGCATCTTCTTGCACAGATTATATCGTCCTTTTCTGCAAATGGTGCATTGGCCGCATGGAATGCCGACCTCAAGCGCAACTCGGTCGCCAACTTTGAAGCCATTGACCTGCGGACCAATGCCCACAACTAGACCAGAAGATTCATGACCGAGTGATAACGGGGCACAAGCACATAGGTCGCCATTCGCGAATTTCTTGTAGTAGCTGACATCCGATCCACAGATTCCGGTGGCTTTAATCTGGACTTGAAGCTCGCCTACTGCAGGATCCTCAATGCTTCGAATTTCCTAAGCAGATGGTCAGGGGTAGAATCTTATATGCATCTTGGGATGCGGGGAAAGCCTGTTGTTGCGTACCAGCTTTACCTCGCGGGGTCCGTGTAAGACGGATGCCAGGACCTGGCTAGTTGGCTTGGAGGGGGCGGTGTATGTGCGTGAATGGGATGCGATCCTGATAGGACTCGGGTCTTCTGCCATTGGAGCCATTGTCTCCTTTTTTTCCTTTTTTCTCTCTTTAAGACAACCCAAGACAGGACAGGCTGATACAAAGAAATCTTTTAGACAAAGGTGTCAAAAGAAAAAAAGAAAATAAATTGTTGTGGGGTAACTGCTCTGCTCTGGTCTCCTCTGGTCTCCTCTGGTCTGCTCCTTCTCCTTCTCCTTCTCCACGATGATGGGGGGTACGTGGGGGTTCAAATATGTCCTTGACTGGACCCCTTTCCAGAGCTAATCTTTCTGACCGACATTTCGTAAAGGCATTTGCCAGTCACAAAGCAGCTCCTAATCTCAATGATAGCAAAGGAAAAAAAAACATCCATAATCATAGCAGGGCGCGCCTATGTGGCAAGCAATTTGATACCTACACCTACATGGATATTGAATGAGGTACGTACCCAGAGCCCTGCGGCTGCAGCTGCAGCTGCCGCATGCGCGACATGGATCGGTGCCGGGTTTGCTTTCCTTCGAATCCTATCGGACCTATCATACCTTTAGATAACCTCAGGCTGGCATAAAAGTCCGAAAGCTCTCGATACATGTAACTCTCCCTCGCTGAACGTGGAATGTTACCGGGAGCTTGGGGACGAACCCCATTCGTGTTACATCTTTGAGATGAGGCCAATGGCTATTTTCCCCCTTGTTGGTGTCTAGCAATACCACTCTTTGTTCAAACCTGGACTTCCTTAGAAGCTCTGGGCACTGCGTTATGGAGAACGGAAGCGGTTGTCCCGCAGCGGCTGGCCCCTGGAAACTATAGACATGCATGTTGGTAGCCCCATTGCGGCCATTATTCTGATGGACAGTAGAGCGTCAGAATAGCTGCATCGGAAGCAATAACGGGTTGTTATACTGTACAGTCGCAGGGCTCTTATCATCAAGGTTTTTGGCACGAAGTCGTCATGAACGCTGTACAACCAGTGTGCGCCTTGATAGATATCTCAATCCACTTTGATGCACGATGTGCGGTGAGTTGGCAGTTGATCCCCAGCTGCAGAGAGAAAGGCCTACTCATCGCACCAAGGACAGCCAAGGTACCTCCCGAGGTACTTCGGACTAATTGCCATTGGAAGGCGGCGAAAGGGAAAAAACGGAGGAAGAGCGCCGCCGCGGCTGAAAGGTTTTGGAGAGTATTGTGAGCTTGCTGGGCCTCAATCTTCCTACTACTACCTAGGCCGCTTAGGTTCACATTTGCCCTGAGCGCTCGCATTTGCGCATCTTTGCATATTAACATTTCGGGGGCTCCACTGAAAGCTGGAATCTGGAACTCCGATCTGTCAAAGTTCGTAGATCACAGCCGTTGTGGTGGACAGCGATGTGTCGCATTTTATTGCGCCTTGCTCTGACGTGGCCACGATTGTAGAGTAGCATGTGAATGAAATCAACCAGGAGAATAGTTTGTGAAAGGATATGGTTCACATCGTTCAAGCCTTGCTATCGCACATGAAAATCATATATGGTCTCTCCCACCCTTGAAGTGATATCAACTCACCCAGCTGCTGTGCTTCAAAATTGGTATGTACGACTCGAATCAATGTTACAGAGGATGTGGGAATACAACGGAAACTTATGACCAGGTTGGCTGCATGCGAGCGATACCATGTTCTCGGAATATACCAACACCGCTAGAACGACGAGGTTGCGAGGCGAGCGGCTGCATTTCTGGCGTCGACTCTGTCCTCATCGTCTTCTTCCTTGACGTCTTTAAGACCTCCAGTACTTGCACCACTGAGGGCTCTAGCTCGATTAGAACCCTGCCCGCCATCTTGCTCACTTTCCTCTGGGACATTGGACATGAAACTGCCTGAAATGCTCCTGGTCACCACATCTGGGCGACGAGGGACACCCGACCCTACAGAGACCAAGAAGTTAGCAATAGCTTTGAAGGTCTGAATCGCAGTTCGCAGTAGAAATTGCCCCCCCCCCCCTGAAGAGATTCCGCGATCCGGAATTCGCGACACTGTCTGTGAGGGGAAACGCTCTCGGAATAACTTACAGCTGTCACCGTTTTTGCCTTGACTTGTCGCCAGACTTGCTCTGCGCGTTACGTTCTCTCTACCGAGACGTGAAAGACCACCGGAAGAATCGATCGCCCGGATGTCGGGTCTGATACTTTCGAGTGTCGCCAATGTTCGTCGTTCTGCTTCAATTTCGCGAATAACGTATTCCCGGATACTGAGTCGCAAGTCCGCCGCCGTCCTTGCAAACCATCGTCGTTGTTCTTGCAGGAGGTTTGCCGTCACCCGTTGCGTTTTACCTAGAAGATAGAGCTCGTTACTCCGAGCCTCGTCTAATGCCGAGATGGCCTCGTCAACCTTTTCACGTCGAACAGATGAGCTAGCTTTCAGTCTGTCTGCTGCACTCAGCTTGCTTCGTGTTAACTGCTGAGACTGCAATAGCTCGCGAAGCAGAATGTGGCGATTTGTGAGGGTCTCCTTCACAATGAACGCGTCTTGCGAATGATATTGGAGCGGATCACCGATTGTTGTTGCCTCAGCAGTGGCTTGAGCGGCATGATAATCTCCTGTCGTCTGGATGGTCTTCCCAAGCTTACGATAAGCATTGGCAAGCCCTGAATGAGGTTCCTGTACGCTCATGGCACCAATCTTGACGCCAAAATCAGATTCTGCAAGTCCAACCCCTATAATAATTCAGCTAATATCAAGCTGATCTTTATCGAGCAAGACCTACCTCTTCGAGCCTTGACAAGCTTGTCAACCTTATGTCCTCCATCCATTGTGCCAAGATAAAAAAGCTTTACGATGGGGCGTGCGTCTTGTAACTCTGGTGTATCGTCTGGAGGCGGCGCGAATTGTTTGATAACTCTTCTGCGAACACCAGTTGCTGGCTGTTTTCTCTTGAGCATAGGGCTATAACCGAAGTCACTTTCAACGAAGAGCACCATCTCGTCATCTCTCATCAAAACCTCGTTTGCACAGACATAATTGAGCCATCGCTGCAGTGATGCCTTGACTCGAGCCTCATCCTCATCAGTTCCCGCACCAGCCGATGTCAGAGCAGGAGGTACTGCTGGAACTATAGCTTCTGGGTTCGAGGAAATTAGGTGGTCTGCCAGCTTCATGAATTCTGAATGGGTTCGGCGGACATCACGGAATTGAGTTGTTCGGAACTTTGGAAGGTTTGTCTAGACTGTTAGCAAATTTCCGGGAAGATAAGAGAGCAATCTATAGTTTCAAGACATACGTGAATGTCAAACCTCAAAATTGGGTCTTTCCTCCCAGTTCGTTCAAGACCAGTTATCTTTGCTTGAAGTTTGTATTGAGACGTTTGAGGCTGTTGCTGCGGTTGCCGTGCCGTTGAATGATATCTTTGAGGTTCTGTTCGGTGATGCTGTGACTGATATTGCTGTTGTCCCGGCACGTGTTGCTGCTGACCATCTACAAATGGTTGCTGCTCAGCCTGGCTGTGAACCGATTCGGCGATATCCGGCCTACGGCTGTCACTATCTGCCACAGATTCTGTTCCTGCACTGCTTTCTGGCCGCTGATAGCCTGCGCCGCCAAATGTATCCTCATATCCGGCAGCTGACGTGTTCGAGCTGAAGAGTGTTGGTGAAGGTGGAATCTCACCGGCGGTTGGGAAGGAACTCGTCCGCGCATGTTGCGGAGATGATACTGGCGATGACCCCCATGGAGATGCCCCAGCAGGGTTGTCAGCGTCATGAATCGATGTAGAATAATCCATTGTCGTTCCGAATGATGCTAGTCCAGGCAGCTCTTCCGCTGCAGGTAATTGTGTAAATGGTCCGGAACCAATGCTTCGCAGATCAATCGCAATAGGGTATTATTTCAGTGGTAAATAAAGTATGCCGTGGATTTTTAATGATTGAGACCAGAATTGTTGGTGCAAAGTGAGCAAACAACTGAGGCACTCGACGGCCTGGAGATCAACATTGAGCTGGTGGCTCTCGTAGCTCGGTGGAGAGCGCCCGTGCCGGAAGCGCCAGGCCACGAAAAGTTAAGCGCTAAGCGACATATCAAACTCAAGTATTTCCAAACTTTAACTCCGAGACAAGAATAAAGATATGAGGTGATGAGTCTACTGCCTTCAATAAGAGTATGTCAAATATGGCATCATTCACTTCGACAATCCGCCCTTCTCAATAACCAGAAATTGACTTTGTTTCGATCACGCTCAACATGCCACTACTCAACTTCACATCTCCCAAACCATGGACATGATCCCAATGTCAAAACGACGCGGAATATTGGAATTATTGCTCATATCGATGCTGTAAGTGGGTTAGGCTGTGAACGAGTAGTCCAATTGACTTACGTTATGGTAGGGAAAGACCACAACGACGGAGCGGATGCTCTATTACAGTGGTATCACACGTCGAATAGGAGGTGAGCATAATTTTTACTATTACTTATACATGCTAGCATAATGCATCTCTTCGACTCAAAAATTTGAAGGATCCATACACTACTTAGGTATAGAAAGTTCACGGATGAGAATTTCCTTTGTCATGTGATCGGATGCTATCTGCTTCAATCATCTTAGTCTAATACATTAATAGATGTCGATGATGGGTCTACCGTCACAGACTTTCTTCCAGCTGAGCGCGAACGGGGAATAACCATCCAATCCGCAGCCGTAACCTTCCACTGGCCGCCGTTACATGATGGCACTATACCTACGAAACTAGCCACGCCTAGGCACCAGACATCTCACACCATCAATCTCATAGACACGCCTGGGCATGCTGACTTTACATTTGAAGTATTACGATCGTTGAGAATACTGGACGGCGCCGTCTGTATCCTCGATGGTGTTGCGGGAGTGGAAGCTCAAACCGAGAAAGTCTGGGCTCAAGCAAACAACTACAATATTCCTCGCATTGTGTTTATCAACAAGTTAGACCGAGATGGAGCAGCATTCAATCGGACAGTGAAGGAGATTGGGGCAAGGCTGCGAGGCTTCCCGGCTTTGTGCCACATCCCGTGGTGGGAAGGGGGCAAAGGAAGATTCACAGGAGTTGGAGATGCAATTAATCTCACTGCTCTTCGATGGCAAGAAGGCGGCGACGGAAAAACCATTCGGAGTTTTGATCTCGAAGAACTGGTTCAAGAAGATGCGAGTCTTCGGGCAGAACTTATCAAAGCGCGTGCAGCCCTAGTGGAAACGCTGTGCGAATTCGATGAACAGCTACTTGAGACATGGCTCGAGTTCGATGACGACACTCTCGCTATACCCCCTCAAGCAATTAGAGATAGCTTAAGAAGATGTATCATCGATGGCTCGGGCCGTCTGATCCCAGTCTTCGCCGGAGCAAGCTTCAGGAACATCGGAGTTCAACCATTACTGGATGCAGTTGATGATCTGCTACCAGACCCAACAGAACGCCCAGATCCGGAAATTAGTGTTGGAGAAAAGAGGGGTGGTCTTTCTGACCTTCTGCAGGGTCGGTTGTCTCTTGCCTCTAGCTGGACAAAACACTTGTCGAAGAAATCCAGTTCTGCCACATCTCTCATTGCACAAATTGAAGCATGTGCGTTAGCTTTTAAAGTCGTAAATGACCCTCGTCGCGGCGTGCTCGTCTATATCAGAGTTTATTCGGGGTCGCTGAAACGCAATGCTGCACTGTGGAACACAAACCTTCACGTCACCGAAAGAGCGCAGCGACTACTACAAATGCAAGCCTCAGATGCCATTGAGATATCTCACATATCAGCTGGTCAAATAGGAGTCATCACAGGCCTGAAATATGCCCGCACGGGTGATACCTTGATATCGTACCCTGGCGTCAATCCCAAGAATGGACCTCCAGCGCCGCTGAATATGCTACAATTACGCCCCATTGATGTCCCTCCTCCGGTATTCTTCGCAGCAATAGAACCGCATAGTCTCAGTGAAGAGAAGAACGTTGCAGAGATTCTATCAAACTTGCTGCGTGAAGATCCCAGTCTCCACGTCAATACTGACGAGGAATCCGGACAAATGCTACTCAGCGGCATGGGAGAACTTCACTTGGAAATCGCTCGAGATAGACTCGTAAACGACTTTAAAGCTAAAGCAACAATGGGCAATATCGAAATCAGTTACCGCGAGTCCGTGCTCTCTACAACCGCGCCACATCGTTTGTTGTTCGATCGCGACATCGCTGGCAAGAAAGGGAAAGCTGGCTGTGAGGCTACCTTGGAACCACTTGAAGGCTCCACCAGTACGTCAGACTACACAGTCAGCCGTGATGGCAACTTCATATCAATCAACATCCCTACCTCCTGGTTCGGCGAAGAAGACGAAGGCGCCTCACTTCCTAAGGACCTCCCGCTAGCTACAGTCCGAGAAGCGCTAGTCAACGGCGCAGTCGCAGCACTTGCTCGAGGCCCTCGTCGTGGTTTTCCCCTCCACAGCAGTCATGCGATTCTAAAATTCGACCCATCCTCTGATCTTTTCGGCTCAGATACATCACCAGCAGCATTATCCTCAGCCGCTAGACTGGTAGTACAAGCAGCACTGAAGGAAGCTTTAGAAAGCAATATCATTGCGCTCATGGAGCCCGTCATGAATGTTGTGATATCGTGCGACGAAGGCTCTCTTGGGGCCATCATACATGATATATCCTCCGCCCGCGGCGGCCATGTCCTCTCTCTTGAGAGCGATGGTAACGATGATTCATCAGCAAATTTGCTACAGGTCATTGATCCTGCAAAAATTTATGCACCTCCTGATCCATTCGCCTCAACAGGCGGTCTGAACTCAGCTGGCCCAGGCCAGGCGCGTCAGGTTCATGCGAGAGTGCCGTTGAAAGAGATGGTAGGGTATCTGAAACATCTCAGGAGCTTGACGGGTGGAAGAGGAACGTTCATTATGAGTGTGGATAAATTTGAGAGACTGTCGGGTCCGAGGGAGAAGGCTATGTAGGATACGGTTGTATTATTTTTGTATGAAAAACTCGAACAAGAAAGGGTGGGTCAGATCAGTGCCGGTCCTGAGTCCTGAGTCCTCGAACAGGTCTTATATTGTGCAAAGCCTATCTCTGCTTGGTGCTCCCAGGCGGCCAATGAACTGGGCTCTGGCTCCCAATTTGTGATCTTGAAGCTGCTGGTGAATACGTACGCGGCTATTGTACATTTAATTGTAATGGTCGGTCTACCACTGAAATTCTGCGGCCTTACAGTGGTGGACCGACTATTAAATCGCATGAAACCCCAGATCGAGGTAGTCTGTTTGCGTCCTCACATAAGATAAAATCTTGTTCATGGAAGGGCTATCATAACACTAGCTGCCTACCAACAACTTAAACATTCGACTACAATTATATCATCAAACTCCCGAGGCGTACGGCCTCTCTGTATCTCATTAGACCTAAGTGGCACATGCTCAGTGATATCCCTCGAGTATTCTGGCCGCATTTCACTTTTTCAGTCCCGCTTGGCCTCCGTTTCAATTTCAAATTTCTTTTTCTCACATCACAATGGAGCATGTAGTAGGACATTCTTCATTGATCATACATAAAGACCTCCCTCAGCAGAATTTATTCAGCTTTCCAAATTCAGAAACCAAATTTGTCCAATCTTTCGTTGCCAATGTAGAGAACGTCCCTCTCATGATCGATCTCATCCAGGACTTCTTGCACGCATACAGCCATGAAACTATTGTAACAGTAATTCTTTCCACCCGTCGGCTACGGCTACAGCAGTTCCACGCTTTATCTTGGAACCTCCGAACTAAATGCCTCCCAGGGATTTGAGACCGCAAAGTCGTCTCCATCGTCATCATATTCAACCTCGTCGACGTCCTCAGTCTTGAAAAAGGCTTCCTTTCCTGGCGACTTTGCTCTTGGGGGCTGATCTTCGTCGTCAGAATCCTCAGTCAAGTCAATAAAGACCCTGTGTGCTCGTTGTACACGAGGGCTTAAGCTTGCCTCTCTCTCTTTCCGCTTGAGGATTCTTGGGAAAGAGCTGTCTGCCTCGACCGAGAGAAGGGGCTCTTGGATTGGCGAGTGGTTCTCCCTGGCTATGGCGGGAGTTTTACCTCTCAATAAATTTTGCTCCTCGGAAATATTAGGCTGAATACTGCATGGCACTGGTACATGTTGTCTGTCCACCTTTTCGCCGAATTGCTCGATTGGCTTTGCTATAATCTCTTGCAGGGCAGCTTCGTCGTACTTAATGAGCTTTATCTGCATCTCTCGGACCTCTTTATTACGGAGTGTGTCCTTTAATGAGTCAGTCAATTTTATAGCGCTGGACATTATCTGTCTTGTAAGCTGTAGTGTGCATTCAAGCCGGTGCACCGCAGAATGCCTGGCACGTGAGACACACTTGAGTAATCGGTCGAGGGTATGCCACTTCATTTGAGATCCGCTCTCTTTTAGAGCCTGCTCTACTGTCGATCGATGCTTCGCAAGATTGTGAAACCACTATAAAGTAATTAATAAGTATAAATTTCTTTCCCACAGAGTAAATTAGAGATTGGCTATGTTAGACTTTCGAGGCATACACTGAAGTGAGAACTTCAAAATAGCAAAAGTATATGCATGGCAACTGTACAGCCTATATTGACTTACCAAGTTTAACTCCCCTTTCAGCGAAATGTCCCACTTTAGGGATATCAGCACATTTGGAGCCCACCTCTTGGTCCAAGAAAACAGAGCATCCTCGAGAAGCTTTTGGACGGTAGCAAAAAGTGACACCTGGATTTCGAGAGGAAGCTGTGGCTTCGGAAGAGGTGCAAGTGACGATTGATCACCTTTGAGTTTATCTACTGCTGAATACCATCATTAATTCCACCACAATAATCCTATGATGGCCTACCAATATCATTGGCATTCGAGACATACCTTTATCATGCTGGGAGACGCTCTGCTTAGCTTGTGGTATGAATGGTTTGTATGGTGGGCGTGTAGACTCCCTGGGAGGGTTCCTTCGGCGGGAGTCTTGTGGTGGAGGAGGAGGGGTAGGAGGGGGAGGAGGAGGTGATGGAGGTAGAGTCTCCCTGGAGGGAGTTTTGAGGCAAGGCCCTTGCGATTGTCCTGGAAAAGGAGGGGAAGGTGTGAGTGAACTAATCAAGATTGATTTCTCAAACGTATCTCCTGTACGATTCCTGCAGAGAATTAGCATTGAAGGTCGGTGATCAATGCCTCTACTCATAACAACAACTTTCGGCGCACTACAGTCGTGCTTCTGAGTGATCCTGCAGAGACGGTTGAATTACTTACATTTTTATCCAAATAAGTGAAATCACAGTACAAAATACTGGTACAGTAGAACTGTTTTGTTGGTCTTCCAGTCTAACTTAGTTTAGGGAATATGAAAGTCCAGTTCACACAGAAGAAACAAGAAATGACGTGTGCCGCTAAGGGAAAACTTGCTGCCTGGTTCAGACAAGTAGAGCGTGAATTTTTGATTTTTTTTTCTCCGAAGACGGAGATTCGGTGAATCCGGTAGACATCTCTCTTTCAATATCTCTAAGATATGTGAATGTAAACAAATACAAAGTACCCCCCTAATTAGCCGAACTAGAGAAGGAAACACTAGCTGGCATCCTCTCACGCCCAAATGTCTTTGAATAGTGAATATATATATCTGCTTCAAGGAGATTAAATATTTCCTTGTTATCGTATAAATGTCTCGCGACATATTACGAATCATTTGACTGTAGTTTGGCTGGATTGAGATTGTCTCTTAGTCGAGAAAATCTAGTGCGACTAAGAGACAATCTAGTGGCCTCCTTCCCTTAGGCCATATGTTACAGGAAACTCATATTAGCTGCTACTCTTTCAACAAATCAAAGAGCTGTAAAATAATCGTACGTGGTTAATGTCGAATTACCGGTGCTCGAGTGAGCTGCATGCTCTACTACGAGGCACATGGCACAGTCTTGGCCTATGCGACATGCTCGGTGTGGTGTATGCTTGATTCGTAGCTATCCTAAGTGGGGGTGAGTCTGGGTTATATGTTCTCCCATGAGGCCAGGTAACCTAAGTACACGTAAAACTGGAGGCGCAAATACAAGACAAATATTTCAACAAACAATTTGTCAAATGAGCGAGAAAACGTGTTTTCCTCTTACACTGTTCAAGTGATACAACTACTAAGGCGTTTTCATCCGCCACTAAGATTGCATCTCTACGGGTGGCCTGGAACCTGCCGAACTTTTTGTATAGGAAACATGTACTACCTCTGTGTAGCTAAATGACATATTCTAAACGTGAAGAGCACTTATACGCATGTTTACATTGCAAATAGATGTAGATTCAATGTCAAGTGGTGTTTCTGGTATTGGAGGCAAGTGCCAAATATCAGCAGCTTCCCGGCCCATCCACCCTTAGAGATTGCTCACAATACCTCCCAATGCTTAGGTGACTTACCGGGTATCAACTGCACTACACATTACGCCAACATAACGCCATCCCTAGATTTAATACATACCCTCTCTTAATCTCTCTCCGATTCTTTCCATAGACCCGCCAGCAACTCTTCTTTCGGTTGCCCAATCTCGACCATTTTCCCCTATAACAACACATTTTTTTACCTCGCCCTTCTCATCCACCACGGCCCGTCCAATTCGCCCATCGACCCACTCGATCCTGACCTGCTTTGCCTCGGCATCGGCGGCACTAATGTCCGAAATGATCTTCTCTCTCCCTTTGCCCTTCTTAGAGACCTTCTCATCCACCTGGAACTCCTTCCGCAAGCTCTTGATTATAGTTGTCCGGTTGTGGTAGCCCGTGACCTCCCTACTTAAAGCCCTGACAAATTTTCGTAGATCTTGCTTCTTCCCGCTTCCATTCTCCGCATTCGTAGCCGTGCTGCCCTTCGTATTCGGAAGATACCGATCCGCCAAGGCAGCAAGAGGTATACTTGGTGGTACTGTGTGTCGATGAACGCGTAGTAAATCTAACCCGGCCCAAGGTTTATTTAACATGACATAGTAAGGTCGGTGAAACTTTCCGATACTCGATACATCGATTCTGATTCCTAACACATTCCCACCATTGGCAGCATTTGGATCCGGATCCTGGATACGAAACGTAGTTATGCCTGCACATGCACGATAGAGATTTTCCTGGTTGTGTGCGATTTGCGCATTCGAGGCGGACAAGAGCGACATAAGAGGTGTTGGGTCATCAGGTATGGAGGATTGTGAAGGTGGGATTTGCTGTTGGGAGGCGAGAAGGCGATCGAACGTGGCCTTCGAATGGCGGGAGGAGAGGATCGCAGCCACCTGGAGCTTTCTCTCGGATTTGAGAGCGAATACTAGGAATGTTAGTAGAGTGTGAACGAGTAAGAGGGATCATTACTTTGCTCTTTTATTGCTGAAATCTCCTGATCGAATTGTGCGCCGATTGCGTCTTCGGGAACATTGTCGTCGGTTGAATGAAGCATTGTTGCGATGCAGATATTCATATATTAGATAGTTTTGATGAGATCAGTAGGAAGCCTTGAAGTACCTAGTGTTGTGGTGGTGATGTGATGACGAGACGCGAACGACCTGGACCGCAACAACGCCTAGTCACGTGGAGTGGGTCTCGTCTCAGATAAGAGGACGAGGGATGCGACGAGGCCTTTGTCTCAAGCTGGCCAACCCTATTACTGTACTATGACCATTCACACACTGTTTCTTTCTTTTTAAACTTTCGCCATTTTCTAATCGATGAATTTCCTATGTTCTGCTAAAATCCCAAGTCCCAGCTCTTCATCATCATCACTTGCCATTATTTGCCCGTCGTGTTGAAGAGGCCACGTTCGCTTGATAGCGCTACGTGCCTGGCGATCCACCCGCGACCAAAGGAAATTCATCAAAGGTCCAGTCCCGTGGAACTTTAGAGGCCAGCGAGTCTCTAAAGCTCTACCTCCACACCACATGTATGCCTCCTCTAGGTGACACGCTCCCTTTGGTTTCCGTTCATTCTCAAAATATTCTTCAACACCAACAACGTCTTCCTTTACACCACGAATCGCAATTTACCCACGCGCAAGAGCTCGATCACCTTTCCCCTGCAGGCCAACGCCCAAAGAGCGGCCCCATAGGATCAACACCCGAAGACACTGAACACCTGCTTACCACAGACTCTTCAGGCGAAGACGAAGACGAAGACGAAGATAATTCTATGGGTGCCAATTCTCGACGGCCTCGATCCCAGGAGCCTAAACGCTCAGTCTCGTCTGCCACGGGAGGGGAAAACGGTCACTTGAACGGCAGCATGAACAACAATGTGGAATACCGGCGTAAAAATGCCTCACTCGAATCGCCAACGGTGACTGCCAACCTGATGGCGCGCGAGTCCTTTACATTAGACGATCATGTCCCACGAACGCCCACCATAAACAATCATGGGTTCTTTCAGTTGCCGATGCAGGACAGGAGGAATTTTGGTCTGCTGGTATTGTTATACTTCTTACAAGGCGTACCAATGGGATTGGCGACTGGCTCAGTTCCATTCCTGCTGAAGCCGCATATGTCGTATAGCGCGCTGGGTGTGTTCAGTCTAGCCTCATATCCATATTCGTTAAAGCTATTATGGAGTCCTGTGGTGGATGCAGTGTGGACTCCAAAGGTTGGGAGGAGGAAGAGTTGGATTATGCCTATCCAGATGCTGTCTGGTATTGGGATGATATGGCTTGGAGCAAGAGTTAAGGATATGATGGCAACAGCTGGCGCAGATGGCGGGGTTGGGATCTGGGGTTTTACTGGATGGTGGTTCTTCTTGGTCTTCATGTGCGCGACACAAGATATTGCCGTAGATGGCTGGGCCTTGACATTGTTAACTCCAGGCAATATCTCTTACGCTTCGACAGCACAGACGGTCGGCTTGACTGCTGGTCAGTTCATGTCTTACACAGTATTTCTTGCTTTCAATTCTCCTGATTTTGCCAACAAGTGGTTCCGAAAGACGCCTCTTGAGGAAGGTGTCATGACTCTTGGAGGCTACTTGACTTTCTGGGGCTGGGCATATATTATTGTTACTCTTGGACTTGCGGCCTGGAAACGCGAGGAAAAGACCAAGAACGAGGACGGAATTTGGGACGTTTACAAGGTTATGTGGGGAGTTCTAAAGTTGAAAAACATCCAGACCATCATTATCATTCATTTGATTGCCAAAATTGGATTTCAAGCGAACGACGCAGTCACCAACCTTAAGCTTATTGACAAGGGATTCAGTCAGGAAGACCTAGCTCTCACTGTCCTCATCGACTTCCCCTTCGAAATTGGATTGGGCTACTATGCAGGCAAGTGGTCGACTACTTATACGCCTATGCGCCTCTGGTGTTGGGGATTCGTAGGACGTCTTATTGCCGCTGTTATTGCTCAGATCACCGTCATTATATTTCCAGCCAAGGGCGTTGATACTTGGTACCTCCTAGTGGTCATCGCTGAGCACATCTTTTCAACTTTCACTAACACGGTCATGTTCGTTGCCGTTTCAGCATTCCATGCTAGAATTGCAGATCCGGTTATTGGAGGCACTTACATGACACTCCTAGCTACGTAAATTCGCTTCTCCCCATCATAGCAATTGTTTACTAATTAGTGCCAGGGTCTCCAACCTGGGAGGTACATTCCCTCGCTTCTTCGTTCTCAAGCTCGTCGATGCCTTTACTGTAGCCTCCTGCATCCCACCCGGGTCCGACTACAAGCTTGATTCTAAACTCCGCGGCCCTCTGGTAACGGACATATTTTCTTGTGCTCTGTCCGGAGAGAAAGACAGATGTATTCAAGGAGGAGGAATGTGCAATATTACTACAGATGGGTACTATGTGATGAACGTGGTGTGTGTGCTTATAGGCGCCGTTACATTCTGGAGCTATATTAAGCCGGCGGCGTTAAGATTGCAAGCGTTACCTTTGAGGGCGTGGCGAGTCTCCGAGTGAAGTGGGCTTCGAAAGTCATGGGGCACCACCAAAGGGAGGACACGGATGTAGAACATTTGTAGAATAGAAATCTAGGGAGAGAAGCGACATTAAAGCATAGTATAACAGGCGTTGTGGCTCCGTAGGCTTAATAGTCATAAAAAAGCGTTCGAGGTTTAGAAAATTCTAATATTCAGACTTGATCACAAGATTATGGAAGCTATCCGATGTGGTGGGCGCGAGTCTCTAAACGAACCCCTTTTATGGAAGCGACTTGCTTGTGGGAGCTGCAGCTTCAGATGTGAGTACAGTATTGGCCCCACCCAGAACAACTCGTATCACGAAGAAAAGACCTATGTATCATCACCTTGTGTCAATCCAAAGATCGCAGATCATAAGGAACAATGTTTCGCGACTACAAGACGTATTGTAAAAATCCACGCGACTTGTCTTCCCCACATGGCGGTCAGCGCAAGCCACCCATCGTCATTTAAGTTTGAGTTCGGATTGACCGTTGTTTGTCGGATAGCGGGATGGAGCTCACGCAAGTGCGCGCGTGCTTCTTCCTAGATCAACACTCACCGTGAACATGCAAGTCAAGTCCACATTTCCACGATTTAGGTGTAGAATCGAATCTGTTCTCTCCTACTACTAAAACATGGCATTATGACAATCTTTCGTCCCGTCTAGACTCCTAAAATATACTTTTGCGAACACCACCTCACGTCCGCTACTAACATGCTCCTCCTCCACCAAATCGGCAACGTCAAAATCGGCGAAGTCGTGCGGTACACAGTGACCTACACGCCTTCACACGATCGGATCTTACCCTCGCCTCACAACCTCCATCTCAAGATCAAAAATACCTCTGCGATCGCTCTACGGGCAGCATTTGTTCACGGTCCCTACACCCTCTACGCCGCTGCCTACCCCTCCGCTTTCCATCCAAATTCGAAATTCGAATCCCCACGCACTTACAGCATCCCCGAGTTCGAGCCCAATCTCAAAGCCGGCGGGACTTTCTATTGCCAGTTAGCAATCCCAGAGGATGTGCGCAAGACGGCGGGGGAGGCGGATAGACACGGGCGGAGCCCCGGTCGAGATGGACCTGGGCCGTTGAAGAGCGTGAGTTGGATTATCGAGGTGTCGAGCCAGGTTATCTTTTCGAATAGTGCGGCGGTACATTATGAGATTTTGTTAGGTAGAGATGAGAAAAGTCTCAGTATTGGGTTTGCGAGCTCGTTGACTGGGACTGGCGGTGCGCAGAGCCAGCCAGGGCAGGTCAGCGATCATCAGCAAAGTTCAGGTGCCAAGGATGGACATCATCATGCGTTAGCCAAGGGCGTATTTAGTCGGTCAATTAGGGTGAGGGTGGACGATACGGCGAGTCTGTGGAATACTCCTAGGATGCCGGAATGGGATGATACGGGCTCGGAGAGAGCGGAGAAGGGTGCTGATGCACCGATGCAGAGCGCCATTGGTGGGCAAAGGGGAGACGGAATTAGGCACAGATTGAAGAGGCAGAAAAGGGTTCATCTAGTGGTGTTGACACATGGTTTGCACAGTAATCTTGGGGCGGATATGCTGTTCCTGAAAGAGAGCATTGATGAGGCAGCTAAGCAGGCAAAGATCGATGCGAGGAAACGAAAGATGAAAAAGAGGAACGAAAAGATGAACGACAGCCATACGGGTGGGAATATATCAGACGAGACCGGAGCGGAAGAGGATGAGGAGAGTCAGAGTGAAGAGGAGGTCATTGTTCGTGGATTTTCGGGGAATTCTGTACGTACAGAAAAGGGTATCAAATATCTGGGTAAGCGGCTGGCAAGATATGTTCTGCAAATGACATACCCGGATCAGCCATACAGACCGGTTACCAAGAAGTCAGGAGCTATGGCTTTTTCTCATGCCATGAAACCAGATCATGTAGCTGCGAGACCGGGCAGTAAAGAAGGAGTAACACCGACACGTGATAATAGCTCTATCATCAAAGCGCCAAATTCAGATACAAAGTTGGCTTATAAGATCACCAGTATCAGCTTCATTGCTCACTCCCTTGGCGGTCTGATACAGACCTATGCTGTGGCATATATACAAAAGCATTCGCCGACATTTTTCGACAAGATTGAACCTATCAACTTCATCGCGCTGGCAACCCCATTTCTGGGTTTGAGTAATGAAAATCCGATGTATGTTAAGTTTGCTTTAGATTTTGGTCTTGTTGGTAGAACTGGACAGGACCTTGGTTTGACGTGGCGAGCACCTACAATTGCACGAAGCGGCTGGGGTGCGATTGTTGGCGGTATGGGTGAAAGTGCCCAAAAGAAAATTGATGGTGAGACGGCTCCGGAGTCAAAACCTCTTTTGCGAATTCTTCCGACCGGCCCAGCTCATATTGTTCTAAAGAAGTTCAGGAACCGGACCGTTTATTCCAATGTCGTCAATGATGGAGTTGTTCCGTTACGGACCAGCTGCCTTCTATTTTTGGACTGGCAAGGCTTGGGTCGTGTAGAGAAAGCAAGGAGAGAAAATGGGTTAGTCGGGACGATGGCAAGTTGGGGATGGGCAGAGATCACAGGTGCAAATTCGAGCTCCCCAGCGAGGCGTACGTTCCCAGAGAATAACCTTGCGGCAAGTGATACCGAAGAGGCGGGAAGCAATACTCCAACGAGACAAGGCCATGGCGGGGATGTTCCTCAGCCTTCGCCAGATGCTACCTTGGACGATGACTCTCGGAGTTTGAAAAATCTTGATCGGCCACTGTCTGCTGGAGCGCGTCAACTCCCGGCTTCAGCTGTAGAGCCGACGAATAATGCTGGTCCCCTAGCCAGTATTATCAAGTTCTTCCAGCCTGCTACCCATGCAGCTCCTAAACCTCATAACGACCATTCCAAACACTCCCAAATCTACAGAAGAAGTCAGACACTTCGAATCCCAAGCGGAAGTGAAGCTTCATTTGCATCATCAATCTCGACACGAGACTCCTCGCCAACGAAGAAATCGTATGGGAAAGCTACAACTGGCGATACAGAGCATGATGACCCGGATCGACTCTCAGCGCCACCTAAGACTACGTTCTTCGAATCGGCTGGCGATATCATAAAACCTCCTCTCCCACCTACTGAATTTATCATAGACCCGTCTTCTAGACCTAGGACTATCTTCCATGACCGTGTCTATCATCCAGAAGATATTCCGGCACCACCATTGAAGAAGCATCCATCTGGCTCCCCAATGCTTCGACGTCGCTCTTCCTTACAATCATCAGATCCCTTCCCAACCGGATTTAAACATACAGATTCCGCTCTCTCGTCCCAGGACTACGACGATACCCGACACACAAATCCCGACAAAGATCCACGCGAGGTAATAGACGGTAGCGCTATGAAAGTTGAAGAGAAGATTGCACGAGCTTACCACCGCGACCTCTCCTGGCGGAAAGTCCTCGTTCGCCTCGAACCAGATGCCCACAACAATATGATCGTCCGCCGCATGTTTGCCAATGCCTATGGATGGCCGGTCATCAAGCATCTGTGTGACACGCACTTCAGCGATTCTGACGCCGCCAACACTCGCGATGAAGACGAAAGCAATGCCGAGCGAGCGAAAAGCGAAAATGAGGGTCCTTCAAGAGATGGCGACGAAACGATCGACCCGCCAAAACCTCTACAACAAACTGATCGTAGCGACTCTGAAGTTAGGGAAGCGAGGGACTCTGTTCCTGCTCTTAAGTTGGCCCCTAAATCTTTTGACAGCTTAGGACAGGCGCTGTCTGGCAATAGTCTAAGTATCTCGATGCCAAGTCCCAGCGGTAGCAGGCGATCGGGATATGAGACTGAAACGGCTTGGTCTGATCGTGATTGGGCAGATAGCGAGTTTGATAGCGATGATCCAGATGATGTCGCTGCCGAGAAGGCGAAGAGGAATTCCTCTGGAGGGTGGAATTGGACTGAGGCTATTGCGGGAAAGGGGGCTTTTAGTCCAAAAGGAACGGAAAAGGCAGAAATTGATAAGTTTCTGACGAAGAAAAGTTATTTTGAAATTGGTGGAGTTGGAGCACAGGAGCCGGAGAGGAGTCCCGAGAGTGAACTTGACGTGAGCCTAGCCGGGGATGCGGCGGCTGCAAGAGTGCTGAGCGGTGACGAAGCACCCCTAGACAGTGGGATGTTAGATGCGGTGGGCAGGATACAGCTTAAACAGTCTGCTGATGTTTCTGAAGAAGTGAGTAAGAAAGGGAAGGGTAGAGCGCGAGACGTGGATTGACTGAAGAGGTAAACGAGACATACAGTGTTCAGATCTGCGATATAGGACTCACCTGAATACACGGATCGAGATGTCATTGTATTACTTCATCGCGACTTCTTAGAAACTGCGTGAGAAATCGCGACGAGGATTCATTCTCTTACGAGTGTGGATTGTATTGAAAATATACGCTTTTACGTCGAATCTCCTCGGTGCCTTCTTGCCTTGAAAACGCATTCTAGTCTGAAGAAAGTCCAAAACCTGTTCGTTTAAAATTGGGAAAGGACCGGCCTGGTGTCTTTGGATACAAGGGAACTAGTGATGCATCACAAAATATCAGACCTATGCATGCTACACACGTGCGATTCTACATCTTACCAAATCGATAATATTCAGTCTATCGTGTTGGTTAGTCAAATTGAAGTTGTCCATAGTGTAAACTCTAATAATTTCGAAGTTGCGTCGGACCAAGTGGTAGCATTTTGACGAGGAGCTTCTCGACACTTAAGTGCGTTGAGCTAAGTGGTCGGAGTAAAGTGGATTGTTTACTTTACAGTCTCTACCTGTTGTCGGTGTGGGTTATCTGAAGCAAAATGGGGGTTGGGAGAGAGAGGAACTCAAGACAGAGAAGGAGATGAAGTAGAGTGGGATGGAAACTGAATCCGGAAGGATAAAGAACTCTTATGAGATAACCCAGCGATCAATCGTAATTCATCCCACCCTTTACTTACACGATTGTGGATAGCAAATGACCGGTCCAGTATACCCCAGCAACGCCAAAATACCCAATTGTATCTGAAGTGTGTTGTCTGGATGCTGCATCACAAAGCCAGCAAACCAGCAAGCCAGCAAGTCGAAAAGTTGACATCGGGGAGGACCATTTTTCTTTCCCGCAATGGTATTACCGATTGAGAATCCGTCGAAGTCGTATTGGATTGAGGCAGCCGAGTCGGATCTGAGAGATTTTCGTTCAAGTGATGAACTTCCCAAAGAGACGGATGTTGTCATTGTAGGAAGTGGCTACACTGGAGCAACCACAGCATACTGGCTCCAGAAGGTATATAGGAAAAGTCTACACTTATACTTTCCTACCTGATACTTCCCAACTAACATCCAACATCAGTTTACCGAGAAGGATGGCAAGACACCACGGGTTCTCATGCTGGAAGCACGGGATGTCTGTGGAGGTGCAACCGGTAGAAACGGTGAGTGTCAATCAACTCGATTAAGTCGAACTGTGTAGCTGATGAAGTTCCAATGAAGGTGGGCAACTGAGGCCGCACGCCTACTCACGCTATACTCCGTGGTCAGAGAAATTTGGTCCCGATGGAGCACTAGCGCTCATCAAACACGAAATGGCACACTTGCCAGCTTTTGAGCAGCTTCTGACAGAAGAGGCAATTGTCGATGAGGTCTGCTTTAAACTTGGGGAGACATTTGATGCCGCAATGTCAGATGAAGCATGGACTAGACTAAGAGGAGCCTATGACCTGATGCTGAAAGACCATGGCAAAGATGGAGACGTCATCAGAGATTGCAGGCTTATCGAGGATGCTGCTGCAGCCGAAGAGTTCACGCAAATGAAAGGGTGCTTAGGAGCCGTTGTTCATCCAGCTGGCCAAGTGCAAGTACCCCATGATCTTGAATGTACCCATCAGAGTCTAATTCTCGTAGATGGCCGTACAAGTTTGTCCATGCTTTGCTTCGCAAAGTCCTCGAAACAGGCAATGTGAATCTTCAGGCGCATACACCTGTCACAAGAGTCTCAGATATGAGTCCGGAAGGCTGGATCACTGTAACAACAGCAAGAGGAGAAGTACAGACGAGAAGTGTGGTACATGCCACAAATCGATGGGCATCCCATATTCTTCCTGAATTCAACAATCTCATTTTTGCTAGCTTAGCAACTATTGCAGCCATCAAGGCTCCGGAAGGTTTCATCAAACGTACTGGGGCGCAGCACTGGGATAGTGTAGTCAATGTATGTTTCCTTACTTTGCTTCAAACCTCAGATATGTTAATCTCGAAGAACAGAACTATCACCTCCAACTCCCACCACCCTACAATACCATTGTGGTTGGAGGAGCAAAGCAAGTCCTGGTCCATGACCCCAAAAGCTATATTTGCAGTGATCGAGAAGATAAGTTGATCGATGGCGTGCCGGGCTTTTACCAGTCGTGGCCAAAGTCAGATATAGTGGATTGGGACGGGAGTGATCCGGCCGACCTCGCGAAAGAGGTGGAGGAAGGTGGATGCTGGACTGGTGGTAAGTTCTCAAGGCCTGTCAGGCAATAATATCAATTGATGCTGAGCTGTCATAGTTGCATCTTCAAGTATCGACGGCTTTCCCTTTGTAGGAGCAGTTCCAGGCAGGGCAGGACATTTCATTGCAGCAGGCTTTACGGGTCATGGTAAGCTCTCATTTCTCTGCCGAATACATGAAATTATAAAGAGGCTAATACTAGACAGGTATGCCTCGCATCCTGCTTTCTGCTGCCCATATTGCACCTCTCATCCTAGAGTCCTTGGGTATCAAACACACTCAACCCAGCATCGTCGCTCCTTATCCCCCTCTACCTCAACCGTTCATAATCACTGCAGACCGAGTTGAAAGGTTACAGAAGGTGGATTCGGACGCATTGAATGAGGAACATACGAAGAGCGCCTTGAAAAGCGCTAAGAAACCTTTTTGTCATGATCTTAGAAGTCGTCCTAACGTGGGCTAGCTCACGATCGCTGTAATATGATAGCAGGAAGGAAAGTACCCCACGGAGCGATGGCAGGGCTTTGATACATAGGTGGCCGACTTTAGCTCTCATGCAACTTAAGTTTCTTCATCAAGTCCAAGTTCTAAACGAAATATTGGTGGCTGGATGAATCAACCCTAAATTTTGGAACGAAAATCTCACTTCAGAGATACATACCTCTTCTAAAAATCAATTTAGTGAGTAAGAGAACATTTGTATTGTATTTCTATAGACCAAACCATATACCAACCACCGTAGAACATATTTACATGTTTTGTTCATCCAGCTTCGCCAACCCTTGAATGACCGGCTCATCCACACCAACATCATGGTTTGCCGGCGCCTCTGGAACCATGCGAATCAACAACACCATGCACGGGATGGCCAGTACCAAAACAGCAGAGTTGACATAGAATGGGATTCGCGGATCATTGCCGTCGTGGGAGTTGATGGCATAGGAAACAGCCTGGCCCGCGGTCTCGAACGCACGGAAGAGACCACCTGTTCGAGACGATGATTTCGCATCGATCGAGAACGTGCCGAGAATCCAATAGAGAGAGAGTTGGCACAGGTATCCCGTCGAAAAGATTATGAGGTACGGAAGGTAGGCTTCGGCCCACGCACGACCGTTTCTGCGCTGGAGTTAGAGTCGTGTATCTTGATGAATGAAATGAGATCAGGGAGGATGGGGAATAACTGACAGTCCGTAATCAAGTGATACTTTCTTAGTGCCAAACTTATTGTACTCGATCCCGACCCAGATAAAGCAGGCTGCTTGAGGGATGAGCCAGGTGAGGAATGCGATCCATGCTCGTTTTGGCTGCGACCATTTTCTCGAATCGAGGAGTCTGCCGTAGGCGATGACCATGGGGATTGTAATTGACGCTGAGTTATATATAAGATTTCGTCGAACTAATGTGTACAGGTACATATGTACTTACGAGTGACAAGAGATGATAATGCTCGAGCTCTGACTGAGAAGTGGAGAGAGAGGTATGTGCCCATGGTTCCTCCATAGAAGAAAGAGTAGAAAGCAGGGATGAACACCAACCATGTCTAGGAAAATCAATTAGTATTTTATTTTGGTTGTGGATATGAAGACCCGAAGATCAGATTGGAATACCTTCTTTTGCTGCAAGTGTTTCCACAGGGCAATGAACTCCCGCTTCCAACTGATGCCCTCGGATGAGGGGATTCTAGCGCCATTCTTACGGCGAACACGAGAAGTTGGTGACAGTAGGAAGGCCCAAATTATTCCGGTGCATTCTAATTTCTTCGCGTCAGTATGTATTCAGATGTACTGAAAGGTAGATGGGAGTGAAGTTACCAAAGCCTACGAAGATGAGATAGGTTGACCAGGCGATTCCACCCGACGAAGAGTTGCTGTAGTTGGTGGAGAAGTTGATTGCGCCTCCGATGATGCTTCCAGAGTTTCGCATGGCCGACCAGATACCAAGATAGAATCCTCTGTCATCTTGAGGTGGGTAAGACAGCATTGCCGTTGTTTCACCAACATACAAGAAGCCACCTGTGAAACCACCCAGAACCTAAGATCGAGGAGTCAGCTAGAGAACTTGAGATGATGTGTAAAGTAGAGTAGATGTACCTTTGAGGCAAGCAAGTACCAATCAATACCATATCTTGCCTTGACATAGTAGCTAGACCCAGACAATGGCATGGTAACAGCAGCGATGACACAAGCCCATCTAATTCCAAACTTGTTGATCAATGGACCACCGAAGAGCGTCATCAAGCATCCTGAACCGTAGCCTACCGAAGTCGCTAGGTTGGCCAAGTAGGGTGTCGAGAGACCTCCTCCGCCGAGATTAGAGATGGCATCAGACATGGCTGGGCCTACGAAGGAAAGACTGGAGAACGCATTAGACTACTACGGATGGATTCTGGTTGAAAGAGGAGAGGAGATTCTTACGCTCCGAAGAGAATCATCTGACATAGAACACCGCGATAGAGTCTGGTCGGCCATGATAACTGGAGATATTCCTCATCAACCTCACCAAAATACGCTCCATCGATATCGTTGGTAGCAGTAACGACGTTCTGAGCACCCGTTGCAGGTGTTTTGCTGTCTGGGGCTTGCACGTCCGCCATGCTGGCTTGTAACAAGTGAATAATCTAAGTTCTCAAGTCACACAGCAAACATACCAGTAGGGGCCGAGGCATATTATAGATTTAAACAGAATAGGGTCTTTGAATGAGCTGCCCAGGTCTGTTTCGAGGACACACTGCAGATGATGCACTGCTGTTGGTAGTAGAGGCTGGGGTACTGATAACGTTGTTTAAGTTTTACCTTGAACTCTGTTTTTTTTCGTAGGTCTGGTGTTATATGCGTAGCAGCGCAGCAGCGCAAGCCAATCATAACTCCGGTAATTGTTACTCCGAGACCAGGAACGAGCCAAGATCTTCCCCAGAATGACACTTTTCTGACCTCAAAGTGGGATACCATCGTAGATAACAGATGCGAAATACGCAAGGTTTCTTTACTCATCCCATTAATCAAGAGTGGGCTATTTTGTCGGTGTCCATAGTTACCTTATCTTTTGCGAAAAAAATAATTTAATATTATGATTAACTTGCCCTGTTGTATTTGTTTTCCGGTTGTTGAGTAGAACTCACTCTCTGGTTACTAGCTTGATCTATCTCCACAAAGCTTAGCTATATATCGATTTCTGGATAATAATGGAGAGGTGACCACGGTACGAATGTTTTCCTATCGGGTGTTAAGCGAGAATACCCCTGAGTGAGGAACATCAATACATACATGTACTGCACTCCACACCTCCCCACTTCTGAGCTCCCCAATGCCGAAAGATAACGAGCGCCCACCCAACGTCGAGTCCGAGCTCAGCTCCGAGATATCTGAGGAATAATAATAACACTATGATATATCTGCTCAGTGTAGTATTTCTTTGAATCTGATTCTCGCAATGTGACATTCAGCAAAGACGATTTTTTGCAGCACCGGGAACTAAGACAAGAAGTATACTGTGATTTAAAGAGCTTTACCATTCTCATGTACTTCAGATGTATAAGTTCTTCGACATGTATAAGTATTTCTTTATATTAGCAAAGAATCGTAAGCACGCCTCTGTCGCTCGGTCCTCTTCTCCTTGCACACGTGTACAGTATTCTTTTGACTTGAGCAAAGACCGCAAAGTAGGATCTAGCGGTAAGAGTAGGCGATATTCTCGTCCACAAGGCAATCTGCTTTATCTTATCGTACAACCAGGGTCCGCAATAATCAAGTAAATAAATCAATACATGTATTTTTTCCCAAGGGTATCGCACACAATTCCTGCCATGATGCTTTTGCAGCAGGTGAATAAGATCATGCATGCATATATGTAACGATTTCCTGGTAGCGAATTCGTTGTCAGATACCGTCCAAGCCCTGACCTACGTGTATTTATTTATACTTCCTCCCGCGAAAACAAGACTGCAGATCTCAATTATCTTTAGGTAACGCTATTTCAAATGATTTGCACAGCTCGGCAAGTAATCTTTGGGGTTACGGTTGTTATGACCTCAAAGAAGAGAATTGATCCTTGTAGCCAAGCTACTGTGTAGCATTCTGCAACTGCAAGCGTATTATTATGCTACTTCATTACTATTTATTAGATAGTAACAATTTATGTCTTGACCTGCTAATCAGCATTCTGGCTGGGCTGTGTATCACTGTCCGTATCTTCTTTGATTCCAACCGCAGATCCACAAGGTATAAGCGGTAACTAACTCAGTACATGCATCTTTTGGATTAGGCTCTTAGTGCTATCTAGTTCGGTGAGGGGTAATATATCTATCTGTATTGACAGGGAAAAGTTGATACATCTTTTGGTTTTCCAGAGGTTGTATGAACATTTACCTCGCTGAATTTCACCCTAAGCCGCCTCATTACGAGAGTCGAGCGAAATGTACACATACATGATACAACGCAGCACTATATCACTAATAACTGAGACTTCAACACTTCTGGACCCTTTCCCATTCGTCGTACCGACACAGTAATCGTAATGCAGAAAGAAAATTGAGATAAGCAAGCAGAAGATTCTGTCAAATACCGATCTTTTGAAAAAATACTCTTCATGATTCTAGGATTCATCTCCTCCCCCCGGCCCATTATCCCCATATTCCAGTCGCAACATAGTTCTATTCTGCATGAATGCTAAATCTATATCATATTCGTGTGTCTCGTAACCTATTTATCCCACCCAACCGCCAAATCAAACCATATATCAATCTACCATGGCAATTGCAAAGGCGTAGGAAGATTCTTGCCAATTGTCACCTCCGCCGTTCCAATATCCCCTATCTATGTTAGTATATCTTGTCCAACAGCTGAGCGGCCTGAAGAATGACTCACTCGGTCCCCTAGGCGCCCAATACTCCCCGGTTTTAGAGATATCAAGTTTCTCCACCCATTCGATCAAGGTCTTCGCCGCCTCATCCGGCGTGACAGCGCCACCATCATCCCAGTATTTATCGAAACCTACCCCAGCTGTCATCTCCGTCCTCATGAAGCCAGGGTGCAAAATGCTGACTACCACTCCATCATCCTTCAGATCGAGGCTCAACAGCTTGCCCACCATATTCAATGCCGCTTTGGACGCATGGTGTGCGTAATTGCCGCCGCCTTCTTTGACGTGGCGGAGCGTGATGGACCCGGATTCGGAGGAGATGAGGAGGATTTTAGAACCCGAGGGAAGGTATTTGGCACGGTGAAGCGAGTGTATTATGAATGGAGGTGAGATTGAGGATGTCTATTGAGTATTTGGTTAGCTGAGATGGAAAAGGTAGGGGAGAAAGGGATGGACTGGAGACGACTCAGACGAACAGTGTACATCTTCACTTCCTCCTCCCATTTCGGACCATTGGTGAAATCCTCGGTTGCAAAATAGCCTGCGGTGATAATCTAGATACGCATACCATTAGCAAATGTTCTTTCCCCATCCGCCTATCTCTCCTCTTTCGCACTTGAGCAAGCACGCAAGCAAGCAAGCAAACAAGCAAGACTCACCACAACATCAAACCCCTTCACTCCCCCCTCTACCATTTCCCCTCCTCCTCCGAGTGCACCCAATTGGTTTACCAATCTTGCGCCCACGCCCTCTACAGCAACATCGACATTCTTCACCCAGATAATCTTCTCATGGAGGCCTGTGGGAGCGGTATCTTTCCTGGTAGTGCCGAACACTGTTGTGCCAGTTTGGGATGCATACAGGTTTGCGAGACTGGCACCGAGGCCGCGTGTAGCGCCGATGATGAGTATCGTGGGCATTGTTGATGTGTTGATGTGTTGTTGTTGTTAGAGATGAGGAAGAGGAAAGGAGAGCTTGGATGCAGTGACGTTCTGTGATGATGCTTGTCTGGTGAGGGGTAGATACTGTACATTGCCAGGGATGTGCTTTAGTGGATTCTGGTTTACAGGGCTGGTTTTCAGTGGAGTTGGGCTTAGGCTCACTGTAGTGCGGGTCGGGTTCGGGACGTACAGTAGTGGGGGCAGACTGGGCAGTGCATTGTCAATCCTGGTTGGAACCTACATCAACACAAAGACTCATGAACTTACAAGAAGAAGGATACTTTTGATTGCCGTAAATACCTACTTCTTTGTGAACACTCACATACAAGTAGGTAACCTTCTCAAAATCTACATTGAATGCAATTAAGTAGCTACTAGCTCCATAGCTTTCCCTGTAGGCAATGATCTTTGGCCCACATAATCCTCCTAAGTTAACAACATAGCTCTGTGAGTCCGGAAGGACTTCCTTTGTTTTTTCAATTTGTCTCTTAGACAAGATATAAAACAGCTCTTTAAAAGGAAGAGAGATTTCCAGAGTCAGCGAAAATCATGTTGCGAGAACTATAATTAATATACTTGAATATATCCCGACCTCAACATCTATTCATTCGCTATCTACTGTCGATTTTTCACTCGTTTGATCTCATGTCGATATTTGATGAACATCGAGCTGGTCACAGGAATAGGTGGGATGCCTCGGCACGCTAAGCTTACAGGAGACCATTTACCTAGCCTTGTCAAAGCGAGAGAGTTCATAATGATGCTCAGGAAGACACATCGAAAGCTTCAGGCAGAGGTCCGGAAATACATCGACGAAGAGATCCTTCCAAATGCTTTCAAGTGGGAGTCAGCTGGGGAGATTCCAAACTTGCTACGTAGTGACCCGTTCGGAATTTCTTGTCGCAGCTTCCTGCTAATGACACGTACATAGGCTTGCAAAACGCTATGTTGAGCTCGGATACATTAGGCTAGGTACCAGGCTTCCCAATATCAAAATGCCTGGCGATATTCCGCTTGTAGGGAAGAATGGGATTCCTGGCACTCGTTGGTTGTGAGAGATGAGCCATCAGGCACGCTCAGAAGATATCTCGTCCTTGACTTCGAAGTGGACTGACACAGAAAGACCTATACTAGCGTCTGATGGGGTCTCGGAGGTGGCATGATGATCGGCATGCCTCCCATCGTGAACTTTGGAGCGCAAGCTCAGAAAGACAAGTTCCTTCTTGCCGTTGCGAATGGAAGTATTCGCTTCTGTCTGGGTATAACTGAGCCTGACGGTAGGACAATCATTCCTTGATATCTGGCGCGTTTGACTAATATAATTATAACAGTTGGATCCGACGTTGCTGGTATCAAGACCACTGATATCCGTCACGGCGACCATTATCTGGTCAATCAATGGCTCAAAGAAACGGAATACCAACGCGATCGAGGCGGATTACCTGACAGCCGTAGGCCCGGAGTCAGCACCGGCGGCTCGGGAGCAGGTGGAATTTCCGTATTAATCATCCCTTCAAAAGTTCCAGGAGTTTCTACCTGGAAAATATATACCATACAGGCATGAATACTTCTTCCCGGGAAGTACTTATATCACACCTTTGAAAATGTGCCTGTCCCCGTGGCAAACTTGATCATTTCCACAGAGAAATCTAGGTTTTGAGGCCATCATGTCGAATTTCAATGCCGAGGGGTGAAAAACTTTGCGACGCAAGCAATTTGATTGAGGCGTGTCTGGGCGGAAGATACCTGGAGGTATGCGTATACGAGGGGAACCTTTGGCAGGAAGCTGATTGAGAATTCTCCTATCATCAGAGCTAAGTTCGTCACGATAGGACAATGGGATGGCTCATCGAGCCCGCGCAGGCTTTTCTTGAGCAGGTGACTTGGCTCGTGGAGTTGAATCGGAAGAATGGAGGAGGGCAAGAAGATGTTTGAATTGGAAGAAGGACGGCGATGCTCAAAATTGTTAGTACAAGATGTCTGGAAGGAAAAGTACGTCCGCGGAGCTGAACAAGTTATGAGAGGACTCGGGTATGCTCGGAGTGAAAATGGTGGCAGGTCACAGGTGGGTATACTTTTCTTTCTTGGATAGAAAATACTGATGATCTTGTAGAATCGAAGTGATTCCGAGAGATGTTAGTGTATTGCAATTTGGCTGTTGGTGAGTTTTGCTACATCTTGTCCATCGCTTGAATAATAGTGACTCACCTCTTTTGTTTAGGCGGCGGGAGTGAAGAGATCATAAGCGAACTCACTATTCGGGAGGAGACGAAAGGTCTGAAAAAGTATGCGAGTGCTTCCAGTAAGCTCCGAGTGGCCGGCTCCTTACGACTTGTCGGTTTCTCTACTCTGCTCTGCTCAGGTAAGCTACGTGCAGGAGAATTAACCCGAGGCATAAACAATTCTATCAATTATTCAACTTTACACTCAATATATATCATCTAATCATTTCCATTCTCAACCTTTCTTGCGCTGTCACTGCCTGTCAGGTCAGGCCCCCGAACAACAGCAAGTCACCCTTTCAATACTGCCGTGTAACTGTAACTTCGGATTGCTCACATTTGACCATGAGCGCCTGTCCTCCTGACTTTTCTCAGCTCTCCTTGTTCTTCTTTGGATTTTTCATTTTCGTCTTCCTATCAATCACATCTTGGCCATGCGTCAATAGAAAATTTGAAACTCTAAGAGACTAAGACTATGATGTCAATATGCTTCGAAGATCCATGAGGAACCTGCCATTCGAAGTCAATATTCGAATCTCTTTCCAAATCCATATATGATATTACTGCTGCTGTTGAAAGATACTCAATAGGATCAATAGGATCATCATCATCATCATCATCAATATCTTTCCGACGTCGGCGACAAGTATCAAGCCACCTCACTCATCTTAGCGTGAGAAGGCTTTCTGTCAAGGGTTCATCTGTACTGTATGTTCGACTTTCCTTTTTCCTTCTCCTCTTATCTTTCAGTCGCCGCAATATCATTCCAGAAAAAGAAAAAGAAAGACTTATCATCACCATCTTGGTGTCAAAAAGTCCTCTCGTCTCAAGTTGAGTACATGGGTAAGTACTAAGTTCATCCTACATAACTATAATATGGAGCTGCTGCTACTGTATTATGTTGAGTGCTGCCCAGTACAGTATAGTACTTCCTATCTGACATGATATGACATGACATGACGTGCCAAGCTCGTTTCTTGCATAAATAAATACCGTACTGTACTGTACCACATGCACGTTGTGTAACCCCTCGGGGGGAAGTGTGAAGCCCAAATGGACGAGCAGTACAATGCAGTAGCGAACTTTCCCTTTCAAACTCATTGGAGCAATACTTATATGAATTTTATGATCCTCTGCGCCGCTCTGTTAAGTTTCAGATGAAGGTACGAAGGTACGATTCTGGAGTGATTTTGCTTCTTTTTTTTCTTCTGGTAAATTAAACACCTGCCAAGCTGACCTCAATTTTGAAATTAATTCCCATTCAGGCAAAATAGAGCCAGCAAAGCAACAGCCAAAACGGCGTTCGCGGCCAAGAATTCCGATACGTACTGTACTGTACCTTGAATTCCAGCACACCAGCCAACCAACCAACCACTCCCCCATCCACCCCCCCTCCTCCTTTTTTTTGTCTCTGTCACAGAACAGAACAAAAGAGAAAGAAAAAAAATCGCCGAACTTTCAGCCAGCCCCTCTCAAGCTCGAGAATGCTCTCAAGACTGCACCTTTTTCAAAGAGGGAAAGGTACAGGTGCGAATACAGGTACAGGCACGAACTTCGAAGTCCAGCCTAATGAATATAGCTCTGAGCCTCTAGATCTGGCCTAGATTTCGAAGCCGGTGATCAGGTAGTTTTCAACCGGATCCGAATAGTATTAATAGTGTAGAGCTAGATAAGTAATATCGAAACGATTATCGCCAGGGTCTCGATCATTCCCCTGGTAGTGAGGAGATGGGATGTGCTGTATGTAGCTGTACGATGTACAAGTACTTCGTGCCCACCGTATCCGCACCACGATACAGTAAGATCTTGTTCAAAATTCGACAGTTAATTCGTACCTAATTGGTACTTTCTATGCGAAGATTACATCACACATTAGATATATAATCATGGCTTGCCTAGGAGTATATTAGGGTGATGGTGATTACCGATTCTATTAATTAGTGACTTTCTTAATTTCACCGGCCGTGAGCCTTCTTCGTCATCGGGTCCTGAATTATTGCTTTTTACCATTCAGGGGGGGGAAAGAGGAAGAAGGAGCGGGGCTGGCCCACCTTCTCTTGGCCCACCTCCGCAATAATCTCGTACATTCCGTACCTACCCGTCTGGGGGATAAGAATCACAAATTGACTTCCCGTCCCGTCGATCCCATGCTGGCGGGAAGGATCACGGATCACTATCTGGCGGAAACAACCGTGCAAGAGGTCCGAGGCTTTTCGCCTGGGCTGCATTATTAGGGTCAGGGCTAAATTATTGTCATCTACCAATCGCATCCCATACTTTTCATGTAGCAGCATAAGCAGCATGCGCTTGGACAAAGTAAGACAATGTATCCTTCTGGTACTTGACGGTCGGTCACACAAAAACTACCCTCTATCAACTGGTAATTACTTTAATTTTCAAAGACGAACCAAGCGGGTGGCGTTCTCTACTCGATAACCGCAGCGATCACCCGCCACGCCCCATGTGAACCTACGAAGTACGAAGTACAGTACTTGATGGGTAGCTTTGCCCCCCCTTCCCCTTCCCCTTCCCCTTCCCCTCTCCCTTTCCCCTCAGTGGATCCTGATAGCCATGCTTTGCACGTCCCTTTGAACTTCCTCGAATGCTATCAGCAGCAGCTTTCGCGGGTCCTTTCTTGCCATGGGTGCTCCAATCGGCGCTCCCTATCGGGGGTCGCAGACGACGATGATGGTGATTTCTATCATCTTCACATTCTTTGGAAGTGAGCCATTCTAATATTCTATTCTCGAGCCAGATGCTGCGATACCTACCATTCATTTGCTGTCAATTTGCTGACTTGAATCTTGATTAGCTGTTGCCGTCTTACTTCGAGTCACTGGTAGATTTCTGCTACTGAGGCGACTCGGTGCGGATGATGTATTGATGGTGGCTGGAATGGTATCTATGATTCTATGAAGCCATGCGCAAGATCTCGATGCACGACAGACTAACGATTTCTGAAGGTCTTGACGGGAGGTTACTTGTTTGAAATACTCTACGGACTTCACTGGGGGCTTGGACTTCACGGAGACGACATCGCCTTCAAGAACATGCCGAACCTGTTGAAGGTAGATAGTCGATGCCCAAGACTGCAGGAAATTTGGAGGTGCTGACGTTCTTAGATCATTTACTCTATACAATTGACCTACAACACGGTCATTGCGCTCGTTAAACTCTCAATTGTTAGCTTTTACCTGAGATTGGGTACATCTTCTCTACTATAAATCAGAAGGCAACGACTAATATTCTACAGCAACTGTGGACAGCGCTCTTCGCAAACAATCATGGGCTACCATCGGCTTCTTACTGATATTTTACATCACCACACAAATGGCAACGACACTTCAATGCCTGCCAGTAAAAGGGAACTGGGATCTTACTGGCACAGTGAAGAAAACATGTATTAATACTGTAGTGTACTTCTATAGTGAGCCTCGCTCCCCATTCAACATTGTCGGAATATTGACACTTCCCACTTAGTCATCGCAGCTATCAATATCATCGTTGACATCTGGATACTGGTCCTTCCCATCAGGAGCCTAAAGAATATCAAGCGAGGGAAGAGAGACAAGTTTGTGCTCTTTGCCATATTCGGTGTGGGCGCATTCTCGTGTATCTCGAGGTGAGGCAGTCCTGAGTACAGGCCGGCGTAGCTTGAGCTCTACTGACGATGGCAGCATTATTCGACTTTACACAATCAAGGTCTTTGCGACTTCGAAAGACCCATTCTTTGACGGCGTTCCTATCAACATCTGGTCTATGGTTGAGATAAATATGGCTGTGATGTGCGCTTCGGTGCCGGGTAAGCAACCGCCCAAGTTTTTCATTGGCCCACTGCAGGACTGCCAGGATATATATTCTGACAAGGACTTCTAGCTATGAAACCCCTCTTCACCAAAGCAGTCCGCGAACGAATGACCAGCAATAGCAAGAGTACTCGCACAGGCTTCAATTCATACGGCGGCCATCAAATGCTGCCTCTCAGTGGGGATGAGGTGAAAAGTGGCTCGGGACGCTTCCGTGACAACAAAACCGGCTACACGGCGAAGGCTACCTCGCAAGGGATGGGAGAGAGCGAGGAGCATATCCATTCCAAACTTGGAGGAATCGAGTATGAGAGAGAGTTCACGGTGGAGGAATCATACATTGGATCCAGTCAAAAGAGCGATTCGGCCACAAGGATATAACTTGGGCATGCGCCTCCCGTCAAAATCAAAATAGAAAAAGGAGGTCGGGGGAAGTTAGGGTGTGTTGGACTATCAAAATTTTGTATATTAAATTTCCTATCTGTCACTCTCTATACTATATGGAAGCGGGAGTTGGGAGTAGATGGTGACAAGTCCCCCGACGGACCAGGCCGGGAATCGGGAAAATTAATATATATATATACCCAACTAGGTACTGGAATCTCAAGCGTACGCGTTCAATCAAACACTTTCACTCCAGCCACTCTTCGAATCTTGAAGACAAGACAATAGAGTAAAGCTTGTTCAACCTCACGTCCTTCATCACTTCTGCAGTACAATAAATAATCCTCACCAAATGGGGAGGGGAGGGGTGGGGAGGAGGGGTTAAAAAGAGAAAAACCAAGGTAACTGTTAACCAACTCAATTGCAACCGAGAGTCTAAATCGAGAGAGACAAAAATTTTGTTATTATTATTTACCCATGGAAAAAAAAAACTCATACATGTACATACAGTAAAAGCGTTGCCAAGTAAATGTACAGTACAGTACAGTACAGTACAGTACTACTAATTAATTTACCAAACAAAAGGGGAAAAAGGATCCATCCAAAGTTATTAAACCTCCCCCGGAAACTCTTCTTCTTCATGAATTAAAAGTCAAGAGTATTCTAAATCTAGAGACATCTAGATACTTCTTCTCTTATATTTTCTCTACCTCTTCGAATTCTATTTTCTATTTTCTCCCCGCGAAAGAGAAAATACGAAAGGATCATGATTAATGTATCGTATGATAAAAATAGGGTTTGTTTTAAACGTTACAGTATTGATCCAGATACAGGGGGGGAGGGAAGCGAAGAAAGGCTTCCTTCCTTCCTCTTGGGCATTTATCCAATGAAGAATTTAAAATTATGCTATGCTATGCTATGGCTATGCGATGGATTAAAGTACAAATATTGCGCTAGGAATATGCTTACCTTCCCGTTCTCCCCGTATCTCCTCCCCGGCTGGCTGGCTTATAATTATCCGATTGCTACGCTTACATCTACACTTACGCTTACGCTTACGGTCTACCGTCCATTCATCCCGAAAGGGAAGGACGGAAGTTTAGGGTAACGGTCGAGACCATGCGGTCGGTCCATGCCACATTGCCAAGGTTATGGCCCCGCGCGGCGTTATGTATCTGCCAAAAAGAAAAAAAAGGACAGAGTTGGGTTGGGTAGGTAGGGGAGAGAGGGAATGGACATGGTGTGCATTTAATTATGTGATGAGAGGTTGGAAGATGGTGGGAAATTTATGATAGAGAGAGAGAGATTTAATAGGTAGATAGATAGATAAATTGATAAATATTACATGGCTGCAAGGGGATGAATGGGTGTGAGAGTAAGTATTAGTACAGTAAGTATCATATCAGATGAAATAATATAGTACTGTATGATACATAACGATCCGATCTTATCCTATCTCATCCCCCGCCGTGCATATGCATGTTAATTCTTTCCCCCATCAAATCGAACCACATCTCATCCCATATTCTGTTTCTTTTTTTCTTTCTTTCCTTTCTTTTCTTTTCTTTTCTCCTTTAAGTTTTGTTCTATTTTAGTTTGTTGTGACTGTACTCGGGAGCAATCAAATTCGGGATTCGGAATTATATCGTCGACGGTCGACCGGATTCCAGACTCCAGCGCGTTATCGCCGTCGCGTTTATCTATCTACACCTCACATACACATACACATACCTTCTTCTTCTTCTTCTCATATTTAATCAATAATAATACTGATGATGGAGAAAGGAGAGGAGATCAAAGAGTCAGAGAGGACGCTGCCTGGGATATCGACTCCGACGACATCTACCGCGAATGATCACGAGTTTCGACATGTGGTTACCCCTAGTATCAATAATGATGATGCTGCTCTTCATGTCTCCCTCGGTTGGAGATCTTGGGTCGTTGTTTTCATCACTTGTTTTGCGTAAGTTGAAGTGTGCCATCACTACTCTTTCTCCCCCTCTTCCTCCTTCCCTTCCTCCACTTCTACATCGGCGGAGTCAGACCCCCGATATATCTCGATCCGTGATTTTTCATATAGCTTAGCTGACGGGACGATGATTTTTTCCTTTTTCTTCAGTGTCATGGCACAAGTATTCGTCGTTGTAGGCGCTAGCAATGTAATCGCCTTCATCATTCGAGATCTTGGGGATCCTGCGCTTGTTGGATGGATTATTCAGGTTCGTTCATTCTTTCGTATACATATTTTAACTCCAATTCATCTCTCCCTCCCCCTGCAGCTATACTATGCAATTTGTATTGAACTTCAAATTCTCCAGGGTCCCCTCCTCATGCAGGCCGTGCTCTCTCCAATTGTCGGTCGCTTGTCAGATGTGGTTGATAGAAGATATCTGGCTTCGATTCCTCCCTTGATTGCTTTTGCCGGAGCCGCCATGTCTGCCCGAGCAAGCTCAATGCCGGTCCTGATCGGAGGAGGTATCCTCATTGGTGTGACGTTGAGCACCGTGTCTGTCGTACAGGCCATTCCCGCTGAAGTACTTCCCATGAAGTACAGACCACTGGCAAACGGGTTTGCATTTGTTGCTGGCTCGCTGGGTGGACTGTAAGTTTTGTGTCAACCTTTTTCACGTGTTGCGAGGAGAAGAGAGAAGAGTCTAATTTTGCTGCAGCATTGGTGTCCTTGGTGGCGGCGGTCTCACAAATGAGAATATCAAGGGCTGGAGAAATATTTACTGGCTCCAGGCTGCCTTTCATTTAACCACGTCAATTGGCCTGCTGGTTTTCTACCACCCTGAACGACCTGCCGATCGACCAAAGAAGGCGCTTCGTGAAGTATTATGGGCCATGGACCCCATTGGTTCCGGATTATTCATCTGTGGCTCGACTTTGATGCTGCTAGCGCTCGATTGGGCTGGTGGAACATATAAATGGAGTGACCTGCACGTTGCAGTTCCCTTAGGTATCGGTGCTGGGTTAACGGTTCTTTTCTGTCTCTACGAATGGAAGGGGAGAGTTGATGGCCTTGTTGCTCATGTCTTCTTCAAGGGAAGTCCTAACTTTGCACTCTCTGTCTTTGCCTTTGCCGTGGAGGGGTAAGCGTCACCCGCTCGTTACTGAGAATTATCTGAACTCACATCTTCTTCCAGGTGGATCTTTTTCAGTGCCGTCAATAGCGTCACCACGCAAATCGTTTTGAACTTGGGTTTCGAGACGTCAGCGTGGAAGATTTCTATTCGTCAACTGAGTTTCAACCTTGTCAATATCTTCGCCTGCGTACCTATCACGTAAGATTGGGTTACGGTTAAGACTAGATGAAAGGGCTAACACCACATAGATGGTATGCTACCAAGTACAAGGATATGAAAGTTCCACTGCTAGTGACTTTCATCCTTTTCCTCGTCGTGTATGTACTCCTATCATTACCCATCTAGGACACCTCACTGTTACAGTGTTACTAATAGAATGTCAGATGTATCTGCTACTCGACCATCACACCAGCAATAAATCATGCGCAGATAGGCTACAATGTTCTATGTAAGTTTTGCAACGATCTGATCAAACTGAGGCTGACAATATATAGCTGGTATTGGACAAGCTGGTCCGTTAACTCTCTTGGTAGCTCTAGTCCAGTTCACAGCACCTCATCAATTCCTAGCCAACGCCACGGGTCTTGCATTCTCTGCTCGAGCCATCGGCGGCGCCTTCGGATCCGTTGTTGTCAACGTCATCATCAATAACAAACTCAACTCGACATACGCACCGAAGGTCAGCAGTGCTGCTCTCAAAGCAGGTCTCCCATCAACCTCGCTTGCGAACCTCTTCAAAGCCCTCGCGACCGGAGACCCTACCGCGTTCGCAGCCGTCGTTGGACTGACCCCGGAGATCCTGGGTTCGGTCATGAATGCCAGCCATCGGGCATACGCTGCTGCTTATAGGCTTGCGTGGGCATCTATCATCCCATTTGTTGTTCTTGCTATAGTGGCCGTGGCGTGTTTGAAGGGGGTTTCGGAATTGATGACTGAAAAGGTAGAGGCTACGGTTGAACATGTGAATCATGTTGAGGAGACTAAAGCTTAGTCGAAGCCGGGGGTGGGAACTTGCGACGGTATCTTTGTACGATACTACGATGCCAGGTATACTTTCTGGGTTGAAGAATTGCAATTTTTGTAATATAGGTATTAAGTATGCCGGAGGTTCTTCGTGAGATTTTTTTTCTGGGTGGGAAGATTTTAGGTTTAGGTTTAGCTTTCGCGTGTACGGTGTTCAAGTGGCTTGTCAAATCTATTAGTGCTTTGCTTGTCACTTGTATGTTTTATAGATACGCACTATACTGTAACTTTTACATTTTCTCGGTTTCTCTGCTGCTACAGTGCTACGCAAGAAGACAGACAGACAGACAGACAGACAGACAGACAGGCTTCAATTTTTCTCCCACGTTTCATCCTCGCTATCTCCACCTACATTCCGTGAAGTTTAGCTCCAAGACACACACACACACACACGGTCGCCAATTGCAACGTCATCGAAACTTGTATCATATAATTCATATTTCCAAGGCGCGTTGATCGCTGGCTTATTATTCGGCAGCATCCGTAACCCCCCCCCCCCCAAAAGCGGCGGCGCGCTGCAGTAATTATAAACAAAACAGTGGCGTCGCGTTGGTATTGATCAACTAAGGATCAGCACGTCCACCGACCACTATTTGTTTGTTTTGATGATGAAATTTTTTAAATAGAGAAATGATGTAACGTGGTTTACCAGGACCTCGTGATTATCAGGACCTCGTGAATTTTTCCCCTACCCTACTACCTCTAACTTCAACACGCGTTTTCTCAACAACC